>JANHMN010000003.1:14621270-14735598 GCA_030674055.1 Rhabdomys pumilio
CACACACACACACACACACACACACACACACACACACACACACACACGCAGGCATGTAAATCTCCATTATTTCTGCATCTTTGGGTTTGACCAATCATAGATTAAATATGGAATCACTTTGGTGCAGTGGTATATATATCACCACTCCTGAGCCTGAGGCAGAAGGTCATAAGCTTGACCTTAACTTGGCCCATTATATAACAAGTCCCAGGGCCAGACTTGTCTATACAGCAAAATTCTGTTTCTAAAAAGAGAGAGGGGAAAAAAAGATGATATATTTGGGTCTATGATGGCCAAAACTATACTAAATATGAATAAACTTTTTTCTTATGTTATTCCCTAAATAATATAGAGTAACACTTATTTACATAGCATTTATATGACCATAGATATTATAAGTGATCTAAAGAAGATGTGAGAGAATGTATTGTGTTATATTTGAATTCTACATAAACCATTTTGTTGAGAGAGAGAGAGAGAGAGAGAGAGAGAGAGAGAGAGAGAGAGAGGAGCATCCTAGATCTGGATTTTTCTAGGGGTCCTGGAGACCATCCCCCATAGGGACCAACACATGGCTGTCTATATCCCACTGTTTCTATAGAGAAGCCTGCCTAACATAGGGAATTCAAATATTTCCATAAGTTGAAAGTTTTAAGTATGTCTAAGAATAAAGAGAACCCTAGATGATAGACTTGGTGGAACTCAACCTTTCTTCCTTTCAGCAACCATCACCCTCTGATTGCTTATTCTGAATCCAGCAGGTAAAATGTAACAGAATTTAGTTCCAAGGAGTTGTAGACACAAAGTTCAAAGCGACTGGGGCAGATGTGAAGCTCTTAAGAGCTTGTTCTCAAAATGAATGTGTTTATTAAATGAGCTTTTATATAAGAAAGAATGTTTATTAAAAATAAAAAATATAGTAATTTTAAGCATACACACTTAAAACACAGAAGTACCTGTATTCACTAGACAAGAAATAAGAAAAATTTATTACTAATTTTGTTTAGAATTGCTTGTATATTATGATCATAAAAAGAATATTCATTAACAGTTGTTATTATTTTTATTTTCATTTTTTTGGTTTTGTTTTTTGTTTTGTTTGTTTTGTTTTGTTTTGTTTTGTTTTGTTTTGTTTTGTTTTGTTTTGTTTGAGACAGGCTTTTTTTCTGTGTAGCCCTGGCTGTCCTGGAACTCACTCTGTAGACCAGGCTGGCCTCGAATTCAGAAATCTGCCTGCCTCTGCCTCCCAAGTGCTGGAATTAAAAGCGTGCGCCACCACTGCCCAGCTATTTTTTATTTTCTAAAGGTTAATGGCTTATCACAAATTTTCACACAAATCATTTTAACTACCTCTTCCTGCAAACCTTAGCGAGATAAGAGATGCTGAAATCAGTGCTGAGCCTTATGTAACAAAATTCCAACTACTCTTGAAAAAATCATCCTTATAAGAAAAATCATCCTATATACTATCATCTTTATCTCTAGATATTTTCATTATATGATCACAAAACCACATTTGAATCACTAAAAGTGGGGTATATGTTGAAATACACATTTGGAAAAGGTTGGTGTGGAATAACACAATGATATTACAAAGTCAGAGGACAGTGTGTAAATGTAGTGACAACATGAGACTGCCAAGGGAATCATTCTGATTAGAGAAGAATGTGCATAAATGTTGTAACATTATGCTGGATGCTTAGAATTAGCCAGAATTGGACACCTGGAAAGCTGGAAGCAGAAGTCTGGGTCTTGTATGAAAGGAGTCACTGTCTACAATGGAAATCTAAGCTGCAAAGGAGTCAACAGGGAGGAAAGAGTGGGATAAGGAAACACTCAAACAAGAAAGACAGAATAGGCCTGTTGTGTGAAAACTTAATCTCATTTGGGGATTGCTTTTTTTCCCTGATCATTCAGTTCCCAGATAAAAGACACACAACTTTTATATTTATAATAAGCCTTTAATGAACTAGAGCTGGGCATATTAAAGTTCTAAGCTATTAAAATCTACTTCCCCATCAATAACCCTGAGTTATAGCTTGCTATGTTCAATCTGAGAAGCTCTTAATTCTAACTGAACAGCTCTCATGGCCATATTTTCATGACTAACCTACCCCATGATGTCTTTTCCTCTCTCTACCTTCTCTCTCTATTTGTGGTTCCTGCCTTGAAACCCAGCCTGGGATCTAAAACTCTGCCTATCTCTTCTGCCCAGCTATAGGTTGTCAGCATCTTTCTTCAACTAATAGTTGAACCCACATTTTGGAACCCAGAAAATCATGAAAATGGTAAATATCTAATTGAAATTAATTCAAGTCTTAAATGTTCTAAAATATTATACACTGAAGAGATTTATTGATAAAGGTTTGATTATTACCCCTTCCTTCCCTGGAAGTGAAGGAAGATTGTAAGAGCCAATCTTTTCAAGGGTGGTGAATGAGTCCGAGGACACACAGTCTTCCAGACACAACAGAGCAGATGCATACATGAACTCAGAATCTGGGAGCACACATAAGACCTGCACAAGGTCAAGCAGACAAAATCCAAGTACTGAGCAGGAGAGATGGTCAGAAAGTCCCATCTTCGACCAAGAAGCTCTTTGTAATTGATGCTTCTGGGAAAAGAAGGTCAGCTTTCCTTAATGGAGTGACTGTGGCTGCATCAAACACACTCTAAGGCAGACACCATGCTCAGGAGTAGTTGATCAACAGAAAATGAAATTCATACTTTGGCTTTGGGCTTTTTGCTGTTGTTTGTTTTTGCAGGGTTGCTATTCTGTTGTTTTGAAATTTTGTTGTTTGTTTGTTTGTTTGTCTTAAGAGTGAAAACCTGAAATTGGACGGGTAGGGAAAGGTGAAATCCTAAAGGTGTAGTAGAGGAAGAATGCGATCAAAATACATTCTATGAAAACTTTCAAAAATAAAAAAAATGTTAATTAAAAAGAGATTTAGTTATCAAGCATCATATTTCTATCATTGTCCTGGATTAAATGTTATAATTTTAGTTCTTTGATTAAATATTCAAAGAAATGTAGGAAACCTCCTTGAACCTACTCAAAACAGAACATTGAGTAGACATAAATTGTTATTTTTGTAAATAAGCATTAGAAGCAGGACATGTAGTTCATATTTATAATCCCAGCACTTGAGAGGAAGAAGCAGGAAGCTGAGGAGCTCAAAAATCATCCGTATCCCCATTTCAAATTCAAAGTCAGCCTGAGTTAGTGAGGCTCTGTGTCAAACAACAAAACTCAATCAAAAATACAGTGGAGGAACGCCATTAATGTGAAGGTGTAGAAGGGCATCACCAAATCAACGATGCTGTGAGAGAGCAAATCAAAGATGTGTGTGAGTGATCAATTCAATCAAAGATTTGTGTGAGTGACCAGTTCAATAGAATTTTAAAATTCATTTATTTATTTATTTATTTATTTATTTATTTATTTGGAGCATTTGTGTGCCATAGTGCATGTGTGGAAGTCAGAGGACAAATTTGGGATGGTGGTTCTTTCTTTTATCATGTAAATTCTTAGGAGATGACTTGGGAAATCAGTGCTGGTTACAAGTGTCTTTATCTACTGAGCCATCTCCTGTGTCCAAATCATCCAAGTATTATTCAACCCTCAATTTAGTAGACTTATAAGATCTTATAAGATGAACGTTCTCTTATTTCTCTTTTTATTGTGTTTTTTTTGTTTTTGTTTTTACCATTGAAACAATGGTTAGTCTTACACTTAACTATAACCATTAAGAAGGCATAAGTAAAAAATTAAATAAGTGGCTAAAAGTAAATAGTAATTCACAAATTTAGGCACAAAACATCATTTATTATCAGTTTTTATGTTTGTAGCTGTGGAGATCTAACCCAGAGCTTTGCAGGTGTTTGCAAGTGTTCCTTCACTGAGCAGTATAATCTCAGCTTATGGTTGACTTTGATCCTGCAGTATGGTATGTTTGCAGATATCTAGTGGTATCTTTGTTTCAGCATAGAGCAAACTCATGCTTTAAAAACAAAACAAATATTTTAATCAGGAGTATACCTTTAATAAAAGCTTTATTGTTATTATCATCATCAACATTATTATAATGAGTTTTTAAGGTCTTATTTTGTAGGCAAGGCTGGCCTCAAATGTGGAGTCCTCCTGTTTCAGCCCCCGTGTTAAGAACAGAACCATCATTCCCAGTCTCATGACTAATTTTTATCTAGAATACTACTTTTTAGCAAAATGTAACAAGTCAGGTTACTTTCTTAACTAACTTTCAAAGTAGCCCAGCAGGCTACTTCCAGTTTTTTACTCTAATTACTTCTACTGAACACAACCTCATAAAAATAATTTTCAATATAAATTTTTAAGAATATGATATTGATTTATTGAAATTTTACCTCTATTAATTATACCTGTCATGATTTAAGCCACTATGAGTCTTTTGCATTTTCATTTGTATATGTGTCTGTCTATGTGTGTGTATCCAAAAATAATATTCTTTCATCTCATTTCACACATCTAAACTTGAGTTAGAAAAGGGAATCTTTCTTATTTCTTTTATTCAAAATAGGGTGTTTTTGTTTGTTTGGTTGGTTGGTTGGTTGGTTTGATTTGATTTCAGCAAGGCATGATGGTGTACGCTTTTAATCCCAGCGCTTGAAAGGCACAGGCAGGCAGATCTCTGAGTTCAAGGCAAGTCTGTTCCTATAAAACAAGTTTCTGGACAGGCAAGGCTACATACAGTGACCATGTATCAAAAGTACAAGGTGTTGAGCTGTTGTGGCATGGGTCCTATGGGTTGAATTGTGGGTCCCATGTGTCTGCAGTCCAGAGGGGCTAGGGCCGAGACTCAGGGAAGCAAAGGTTCAGGAATTCGACTGAGTTCACTCCATGTTGCTCTGGGCAGATGCTGGGCTGTGAGAAGCCGCAGGGCTCTACTCTGGGCGTGGGAAGAGCTCTTGGGTTTGAGATCCCCAGGCAGCTGGGGACCAACTAGTCTCAAACCCTTGGCCTCTCAGGCACTGTTGAGAGGCTGCAGAAGGACTGAGATGGGGCATACGGGCTGGATCAACCTGCAGCAGAGCGAGGAGGACAAGATGAGATCCAGTAGCACCTCCACAGGAATGAGACTCTTGGTTCCAGCGACCTGCTTGACTGGCTCATGGCTGGCTTGGCTAGCTTGCCTGAGTTGTTGGCCTTTATGGTTGGAACGCAGAGGTCATTTTCGGGAGATGGTGGTTCTTTAGTTGAAGACCTTCTCCACGGTTACCCACGATGGGGCCCCAAAAGAGAGGTAGTTGTGGTTTTAAAATGTTTATTGTCATGGTGGAAAATGGATGAAACTAATACCCGGTGTTCTCAGGATGGGCCTGAGGTTAAATATGTCTTGTGGGGAGGAGGAGGGTCTGGGAAGGAATGCTTAATTGGCTACACCCTCTGACCTTTAGGTATCTCATAAATATGGAGATGTCTTGAGGCTCTGCAGCCCGTAGTCACACCCTCTACCTGTGCTACATGACTGATGGCCACAAACCTCTCTTTAGGAGGAGCTCTGGAGGGCTGTCCTACGTGCCTGAAAGTCTCAGATTAATGAAGGTCTTTAGCCTCATGTCAGGAGCCTGGAATCTGGGAGCGTGGCAAAATGCATGCCATCCCTTGCAGGGAAACCTGTGAGGTCTCCAACCTGCTGGGTCTCCAGCAATTTTTAGCCGGTGTTCGACTAGAATCCATGCTGTCCTTTCATGGTCCTACAACAAGAAACACATATACATGCACAGACACACCCATCCACATACAAAGGAATCTCATGAAACATAAATCCAGAATCTATAATCATAATAGATACACAAAAGACATATAAGGCAAAAGAAAGAAAGAAAGAGAGAGAGAGAGAGAGAGAGAGAGAGAAGACAGGCAAAAACTGAAACAGGCCCTGACAACGTTATGAGACAAGGAATCTCCAGTGATGCCACTGAATTCATTGTTCATGCTGGCCATGTTCATGTTGGTCATGTTCATGGTGGCCATTTACTGCAGGACATGAGGCCTACCATTAAATAATAGCTTGTTTCCTCAGTGAATCTCCCTTGGGGGGAAAAAACTAATTTTTCGTTTGTATGCACCTATCAGTTGATGATAGTTTAGGGATGAAGGTATGTGTCCACTTCTTTCCGATCTAGGAGCCCATCTGCTACAGACTCATGCAGGCCCTGTGCATGCTGCTATGGTCTGTCTGAGTTCATATGTATGTCAGCCCTGCTGTGTCTAGTAGACTTTGATTGGTTTCCTCCATTCCCTCTGGCTCTTATACTCTTTCTGCCTTCTCTTGAGCAGAGTTCCCTGAGCCCTGTGGCAGGAAGGAGAAATTTGGAGAAGACATCTTTTTAGAGCTGAATGTTCCAAGGTGTCTCACTGTCTGCACAATGTCTGGCTGTGGGTCTCTGTTCCCATCTGCTGGAGGAGGAAGCTTCTCTTGCAGTGGCTGAGCAAGGCACTGATCTGAGCGTAGCAGAATGTTTTTAGGTGTTACTTTATTGTTATATTTCTTTGGCAGAACAGTAGTATTTGGCTTTCCCCTGGGTCCTCACCTATCTAGCCTCAGGTCTTTGGCTACCCAAGCAGTGTTGTGTTCATACTACCATCTCCTTTCATCTCATAGAGTGAGTCTTAAGTCAGATCAGATCTTGGTTGGTTACTCCTACAAACTTTGTGCCACTATCGCACTAGAGTATCTTGCCGGTAAATCACAATTGAAAATCACAGGGTTAGTAGCTGAGTTGCTGTTTACCTTTCTCCTTTGGTAGTGAGCAGAGTACAGAATTTTAATTAAATTCTTAGTTTATTATATATCAATTATTTTTGAAGACTGTTTGTTCTCCTGAGTCTAAGTGACAGAGTAGACCAGTCAAAGGTTTTGAGATCAGACCTTTTGGCTGCTGGAGCAGGCCCACTGTGGATGGGAGACACATTTCAAGCTTTTCCTAAACATACCTGGTATAAAAATCAGCTTCCACTGATGTAAACGTGGATGATTTTTAACTATTGGATACATTCTCATTGTTTAATGTCCAAATGCTTTCTAAAATGCATTTATAAACTTCAAAGAATTGAGGGCTAGACTTCATGCATTTCCATGTAAGCATATCCTGGTGATTTGCTCAGACTCAACCCCACCAGCCTCCTGTGTCTGCTTCTCCTCTCCTGTGGTCTACATCCTCCCCACAGACAGTCCGCTTTCTCCTTTCATATCACACATGAATACAGGTTCCACACAGAAGAGAAAACATACAGTATGTGTCTTCTTCTCCCACTACCATCTACTGCCCCTGCTTTATCCCTTTAACCATCTTCTGCATAATGTCCTTTCCATTTTCATGTTCAGAGAGACTGAGACAGAATGAAAAAAATTATGAAATAAGTATTTTCTGATTTTCACTAATTTGTCCTAACAAATTATTCAGTTTCACAATTTTTCTGCAAATGATATAATTTAGTTATTTTTATAACTGACTCGATGTGTTCTTCATAGGTTCTAGGCACTAATCTCCTGTCATCTATGTAACTGGAAAAAATTCATCCCATTCTGTTGCTGTTTCTTTATTCTGCTGATTGTTTCCTGAGTAGAAGCTGTTTAATTTTAAGCAATCTTGTTTTCTTAATTCTTGAAATTCTTTCCTGGGCTGTTGATGTCCTTTTTAGGAGTCCCTTGCCCTGAGGAGTACCCAAACACTTTCATCTTACTAGGAATATGGCAGTGGTGAGCCCTCATTGGTTCTTTGTGCTGTAATTTTTATTATAAATTTGGTCTTGATTACCTGTAAAAGTATCACATGCTGTCCAGAAAGACTTTCTTCAGGCCTCCAAATGCACAGTAATTTCTGCCAGTTTTTCTGATAGCTGCTACTTTAGTTCTGAGTGTGCTTGGATGAGGGGTCACAAAATAAACCTGTAGATTTGGGAGCCCTTACCAATGACAGTAAAATGTGCTGAAGACCTTGTCACCCTCCCTCCAGGGAGCTCCTCCTCACCCTCTCTCTGGGGAACCCTGCAGCCAGCAGTGCCTGCCTGTGCTTCTCACTCCCTCAAGTGCTCATTTGTCATCGCAAAACTCTGTGAATATGTTTCTTGTCTTTGAAATATAACAAGAGAATATACTGTTTCTCTGGCAAGAAGAAGTCGGTAGCATGATGGATGGAAGCTCAGGAACATGACACAAGCTGGTTGTTTAAACTTTAATAAAAAACAGGCTTGGATTGTTCTTGCTGGATCTGAAACTTGACATGAATTGGCATGCAGGGAAACCTAAGCACCATTTTTATAGATTTGGATTTTTACCATTATCAGCGTTGTCATTTCCCAATTAAGCATTGTTGTAGAATTTAATTCTAGAATTAAAAACAAAAATCTGGAGCACTAGTACAGTATTTATTCAAATCTAATTCATATTTAAATTGGATCTCATATATTTTAAAAATAATTTTTGGCATCAATCATTATTTTCTCACTTCTCATTGCAAGTGTCTTTTTGTTCTCTGTTGTTCTCAGTCCTGGCATTGAACCCACATGAGCAGCAACCTTCCTACCAACAAAGGCATCCTGTACCCAGACTTCAAGTGTCACAGGTTAGTTTTTAGGAAGCAGTCTCTCTCTGAGTGATCTCTTCAGCATAAACAACCAAATATGATATATTAAATAAAAAGAGATATTGAATCTAAATATAAAGTACTGAAATAAAGGCATTTATAATAAAATCAATCTGATAGAAACAAAGACATTTTACTTCCATTCTCCAGATCAAACCTTTTGAGCTCTTAAGTAACTTTTGCTAGCTCAATAACTGCACCCAAGATATAGCTAATAACCCTAGTGTTCTGATGGGAGCCTTGAAGTGTTCTATAAAACCTCATTCTGGTCGCATGGGATGGTCATTAAAATACAATCAGAGATGAGAAACAGACTTGGTTTCCATTTTCTGTTACTTTATTTAATATTATTTTATGGAGAGATCATAAAGCAATTTGAATAAGCAAGATAGCATATAAAAATACATTGATTTAAAATTACTTATATTGGGCTACTGGTGGTGGTACAAACCTTTAATCACAGCATTCAGGAGGAAGATTTATATGAGTTTGAGACAAACCTGATCTACAAATCAAGTTCCAGGACAGCCAGGGCTACACAGAGAAACCCTATCTCGAAAAACATATATAATATCAGCTTGCAGATCCTGACGTCATTCTCAGCTACTGTTGCAACACTATGCTCCCTGCCATGATGATAATGGTCTGATCTTCTGAAACAGTAAACAAGTTGTCAATTAAATGCCTTGTTTTATAAGAGTTGCCATGGTCTCTTCACAGCAATAGGACATTGACTAAGACAACAATATATGTTCTTAACCACTAAGCTGTCTCAACTCAGAGTATTTTAATTTGAAAATAAAATTGTATACACTACAAACTGATCATGATTTCTCCTGACTTATTTCTCCCAGCCCCCCAACCTTCCCATCTATCCAACTCTGTGCCCTCCTTCTCTAGAAAATCAACAG
The DNA here is from genome assembly GCA_030674055.1 of Rhabdomys pumilio. Lineage (NCBI taxonomy): Eukaryota > Metazoa > Chordata > Mammalia > Rodentia > Muridae > Rhabdomys > Rhabdomys pumilio. Next base: position 14,630,810 of record JANHMN010000003.1, read on the forward strand.
AGCAATTCTTTAAGAGAATAAAATGAAGAAAAAAGAGAAAAAAAACAAAAGAAACACACACAAATGTGGAGACACACACACACACACACACACACACACACACACACAAAACCTTTAAGACCACAAAATCAAAAAACCAAAATAGAGAAGCAAAAGATAAAGTTAAAAAAAACAAAGAAACAAAAACAAAAATAAAACAAATCATTATGAGACAAAACATCTCCAAAAATAACACTGAGTTTGTTTTGTGTTGGCCATCTACTGCTGCGCATGGGGTTTATGTAACCACGGTTAAGAATGCCACTAAAGAAAAAGTTTCCTTTTTGAGGTTATCAGTTGGAAATAGGTTCTGGGTTAGGGATGAGGCTGTGTCCACTTCCTTCTCAGTGCTGGGATCCCATCCAGCTTGGACCAGTGCAGGCCTTGACAGTGTGACCAACGCAATACTTGTCAGTGTTTGCCTATGCAGTGGTCTCATTGTATCTTCAGCTCACTGTTCCCCTCTGGCTCTTACGATCTTTCTGCTTCCTCTTCTACTGAATTTCCTGAGTCCCAACAGGAGGGATTTGATGAAGACATCCCATTCAGGACTGAGTGTTTCAAGGTCTGTGACTCTCTGAACACTGTTCGGGTATCGGGTATGAGTCCCTGTATTTGACCCCATCTTCTGCAGGAAGAAGCTTCTCTGATGATGGCTGAACAAGGCACAGATCTGTGAGCACAGCACAGCATCATCAGGAGTCATTTGATTATTATGTTCCTTTGGCAGAACAGTAGTTTTGTGGTTTTACATGAGCCCCTGACCTATCGAGTCTCAGGACTTGCCTACCTGAGCACCACTGGGCATGGGTCTGATCTCATGGACTGGGCCCTAAATCTAAGCAGTTAGGGGTTGGTTATACCCATATGTTTTGTGGCACTGTTACACACACAGGTCACCATTGTAGAACACAGAAATTACATCTAGGTTGGTGTTTAGTTTTCTCCTCTGGTAGCACCTTCTAGCACTACAAACACTAGTCTTTAAATTTAACCATTAGCCCAAGTTATTTAAATGAAAAAATGGTAAAGGGGCTAGGGAGATAGGTTGGCAGTTAAAAGCACTGGCTGCCCTATTAGAGGACCTGGGATCAAATCCCAGCACCCAGATGGTGGCTCACAACCATCAGTAACTCCAGTTCTAGATGGTACTATGGCCTTTTCTAACATGTATGTGGTACACAGACACACACATGGGAAAACCACCCATACACAAAAATATAAATAAAACTGAAAAATAAATAAAATGGTTCTGATGAGTATTTTTAAAAGCTAATATCACTTGAACGCCCAAATAAAAATATAGTTAGTAAATTACAAGTATTATCTAATCATGAGGATGTTTCTGTAGAAATCTTCACTAACAATCAATTTTAGATCTTATAAGAAAAGAAAAATAGAACAGATAGTTATCTGTGGACAGGGGGGCTAGAATAGGAGGATCAAAGGAGGAGGGTACAAGGGGTAAATATGGAGACAGTCAAAACTAAGACCCATTTGAGGGGTAATATTGAAACCAATATGGTAAAAGCTTCCTATAGTATATACACATATAAAGGTCATATAAATGAGAGAACAGAGAAGCCAGAGTCCCCGCTGCCCATCTTTTGTTATCAAATGAAATTTTCAGTACCAGGATTTAGTTATATCAAATCGAGTTCTAAAAGATTTGCTGTCAAGAGTATAGAATGTTTCCCACAAATGGACAGCCAGGCACCATTGTTGAAGATAAACCTACACAACTCACTTATATTAGAAAGTTGATCTGGTGCCGTCATAGAGCCTTCACCCTACATTCTATGGCCTTTGGTACAGGAAGGTGCTATGAACGCTACTAAAAGAGAAACATAAATAGCAACCCAGCAAGAGACCCTTTGACCTACTATTCTGTCCTGCCTACAAGGGATGCTAAGGTGATGGTGGCACAAAGCCTGTGGAAGTAACCAAGCAATGTCTGATTTAACTTAAATCACACTCCATGAGTCAGGAACCCAAACCTGACACAGCTTGGGTGACCAAGAACCATAAACTAGATAGCCCAGTTAAGTGGGGGTAAAATCAAGTACTATTGTTCTAACAAAAGTAAAACAAAAATAAAATTAGTAACAATAAAATTACTTCTAATGACATTCTGCTAGACTCATAGATAAGTACCTTGTTCAGCCAGCATGAGAAGCTTTTTCCTGCAGCATTTGGGAACAAATACAGAGACCCAAAACCAAACATTATGCAGATGATGAGAGACCTTGGAATACTCAGTCCTAAATGGGAGATCTCTATCAAAGTCTTTCCCTCAGAGATCAGAGAACCCTGAAAACAAGGAGGCAGAAAAAGTGTAAGTGCCAGAGTGGATGAAGGACATCAAGAACACAAGACCTTCCAAGTCAACATGGTCAATGCTCACATAAACTCACAGAGACTGAGGAAACATGAATAGGACCTATATTGATCTGCACCAGGTCAGTGTATATGTTGTGGCTTCCAGTTTAGTGTTTGTATAGGATTCCTGACTGTGTCAATGAGTGGTTCTGATTCTTGTGCCTTTTCTTGGGTTCTTTTCCTTCTGTTTGTTTGCCTTGCCCAACTCTAGTGTGTTACTTTTTGTTTTATCTTATATTATTATCCCTTAGAAACCTGTTTGTCTTCTTTTTTAATTAATTAATTAATTAACATCCAAAACATTGTCTCCCCCCCACTCCTTACAGTTCCCCCTCCCAGAGTCCATACCTCCATCCTCTTTCTCCTCTGAGAGGGTGCTCCCCCCAGGTATCTCCCCACCCTGGCTCATCAGATTCTGTAGGTCAGAATCTCTCCTAGTGCGATCAGACAAGGCAGCCCTATGTACTGGCAGACTTAGTTCAGTCTGTGTATGTTCTTTGGTTGGTGGTTCAGTCTCTGAGAGTTCTCAGGGGTCCAGGCTAGTTGACTCTGTTGGTCTTCCTGTGAAGTTCCTATCCCCTTGAAGACTTTCAATCCTTCTCCCAACTCTTCCATAAGAATCCCAGACCTCTGTCCAAAGTTTATTTACTAATGAGAGATCAATATAGAAGGGGAGGTAGGGAGAACCTTGGAATTGTAGAGGGAGAAGAAAACATAATCTGGACATATCACATGGAAAAAATCTATTTTCAATAAGAGGCTACATAATTTTTAAAAATTTATTTCTTTTATAAATGTCATGCTCTCTCTCTGCATGTACACCTGCAGGCCAGAAGACGGCATCAGATCCCATTACAGATGGTTATAAGCCACCATGTTTTTGCAGGACCTCTAGAAGAGAAAGAAGCCAGTGATCTTAACTGCTGAGCCATCTCTCCAGCCCCTATGGGAAAAAAAATTTAATTAAAAAAAGTTTTAAAATTATTTTTAAAAATGAATTAATACTTATACTCACAAGTAAAAATGTAGTTAATATTATTTAGACATGAAGGAAGTTTTTGTAAAAATGTTCAAATCATTCTGTCCCCAAAGTGTTATGTATGTAGATATGTAAAAAGAATACAAGCTAAACAATTTTTTCATTTTATTATGAAAATTTATTATCATTTTATTAACAATTTTATCATTTTATTAGTTCTTTGAGAATTTTACAAAACTGCATTTTTACTATGTTGTCTTTCTACCCCTACTCCTTCCGTATCCACTATCCTTTCTGTGATGGTCTGTATATGCACAGCCCAGGGAGAGGCACTATTAGATGTTGGAGTATGTGTGTCACTGTGGGTAGGGGCTCTAAGACCCTCATCCTAGTTGCCTGAAAGACAGTATTCTGCAAGGAACCTTCAGATGAAGATGTAGAACTCTCAGTTTCTCCTGCACCATGCCTCCCTGGATGCTGCCATGTTCCAGCCTTGTTGATAATGGACTGAACCTCTGAATCTGTAAGCCAGCCCCAATTAAATGTTGTCCTACAAGAGTTGCCTTGGTCATGGTGTCTGTTCATAGCCATAAAACTCTTACTAAGATTCACTTCCCTTCCCACCCAACTTTGTGCCCTTTTCCTTTTTTTTTAAACCCATCTAGTACAGTTGGTAATGTCCATATATAGACCTCCATTGTAGCACGGTCTACTTACTAGAGATTATACTCTTAGTGTCTTTCCCTCTCTTATTGGGTATCAACTGCCAATACCTACTTAGCTGGGAGTGGGATTTCATGTCCACCTCCTCTCTTCATGTTGGAATTTTTCTGGCTTTAAGGTTCCACAGGTCTTTGGCATAACCGCTGTGAATTCATACATTCCAGTGTCCTGCTCAGTCCAGAAGACATAATTTCTTTGTAGTCACCCACCGCCTCTGGCTCTGACAATCTTTCTGCTCCCTCTGTAATGATTCTGGATAGAGGTGTGATATAGATGTCCCATTTAAAAGTGAACACTCTACAGACTCTTATTCTATGTATCTTGCCAGCTGTGGGTCTCTGTGATAACTGCCATTTACTGCAAAAGAAAGCTTCTCTAATGAAGGCTGGCAGAAACATTAATCTACAGGTATAATCATAAGTCATTAGGAGTTGTTTGATATTATTTCCATTTACAAATGGTCATATGCTCTCTCCTAGGGATTATGGCATATTTAGCCGCAAGTTCTTGGCTCTGATATTGGTGTCAAGTATGGGTTTCAACATTGGAATAGGCCTTAAATCCAATTAAAAAGTAGTTAGTTACTCCCAAGATGTTTGCATCACACTTGGACCATTCAGCATTTTAAGCCAGGCCAGTAATCAGTGGTCACTGTAGCCTGCAGGGTTCACATCTGGATAAGACTGGTACTTACTTTTCTCTTCTGGTAGCACGCACAGTGCCTCCTGTGCTACAAAAGCCAGTAGTAGAAATAAAGTTTCCAAGTGAACACGAGTTTGATATCTCCACATTTTGTGACTCAAGTATTATTGTCTTCAGCAATAGGGTCTTATCATAAAGAGCCAGTAGAACTGACAAGAGCCTGTATTTTATGTGGGACCCACCAGTCAACAGCTACAAAACGCATAACTCATTTCTGGTACAGGGCTTTTTATCTGTTATTTGTTAGCCTGTAATGTCTACTAGCAGCATCATTGCTACTTTATATGGGGCTTCATTTTAAACTCTTTTATTTGTGTGTATGTATATATATTTGGGGAATTTTTAAAGTAGTAAATTTTTGTATTACTTTCAAAACGTCTTTTGTGTTAGTTGTCCCTCCCCACAGCCCCTCTTTTGCCCTCCCTTCCCACTCCTTGTTTAAACTCTCTAGTTTTCTCCTTTAAACCATTATACTACAGTGTTCTGCCTCCCCTTTTTAAATCTATCCCCTGTCCCTCACTTTTATGTGCATGTAGGAGTGTGAAAAAGCATGTGGACAGTGGAGAACAACCCACAGGAGGCAACCTCTCCTTTCACCATGTAAGGCCCACGATTAAATTCTAATTCAATTGTCATCCCTGGTGGCAGACATCCTTACATACTGAGCCATCTCTTTGGCCCTGAACAATTTCTATATCAGTATAGTATGATAATATTTATCTTAAATAAATTAAAATATAACAGTGACCACAAAGAAAAATGGAAAATATAATCAAGAGTGGCCCTCTCAGGTTCAATTTTGCAAATAGATTTTTGAAAGTTTCCAAGATGGGCCTGGAAAAGGGGTTTAGAGGTTAATTAAGGGTGCTTGCTCCAGGGACTAGAGCACTTGCTGGCTTTTCCAGAGAACCTGGATTGGATTCCCAGGACCTATATCAAGTGACTCATGACTGTGCATAGCTCCAGCTCCAGATCTGGTACTGTCTAGACTCTGCCAGCCACTACACTCATAATGCATAGACCCATACACAGACACACATGCCCACACGATAAAAATAAAAATAAAAATTTTAAATTATAAAAGAGTGCTTGCTGGCTTTTTATCCTAACTGAAATGTGTACTAATGGTTCAAGTAGTTAATCTGCCTCAGAGGGGCAAGCAAACAGGAACAGAGGAAGACACTGATGCTCACTTCTGGCTGACACATACATATTCTCTCTCTCTCTCTCTCTCTCTCTCTCTCTCTCTCTTCCTTTCTCTCTTTCATGCATACACACACACACACACACACACACACACACACACACACACACACACATGCGTGCGCATATTTGTGCTTTTTTTCCCCTGATAATAAAATAAGAGGTTTTGGATTGTTTTTTCCTAAAACTCATTCTGGTGTTTGTCCTTATGGACACACACATACTCATTTAGCAAGCACACACATATGTGTGAACACACATTTTAATTGTGCTGAACTTAATGTGAAATGTTAGATAAGAGTCTCATTTATAGGCAATTCGGGGAAAGGGGTTTAGTTTAATCCCCAGTTAATGAAACCCCCACCACTGAACTTCCTTTGTCAGCACTTAATGCATAGAGCTTCATGTCTTCCAGATCCGCCGTGATTAGGCTCTACTGGAATGTAAAACTTGGGAGGCAGGATTTCTGTAAAATGTTATAAAAAGATTATGTTCAAAAATTACATGGGCTGGCTCTTTTTAAAACTACTGTCCAACTTCTGTATTTTGCTATTAAGAGTAGCCAATAAATGTGCTTCAGACATAGAAATCATGTCTTGGGAGTCAAACATGATTGTCCTGTGGTTCCTTAAAGCAGCAGGTCAAATTCTGCTCGCTTTTCAAAGGCTGGACACACATGTATATGACTTTAAAAATGACAACATGTGCCTACCCAGAAAGATACAATGCATAATCAAGCATTGGCCTTTAGGTGAGCTATCAGTAATTCATGCACTATTTTTGCTGGTATTTACAAAAAGATAAACTAAAATGGCATTCATTAAATACCAAATGTGTTTCTCTTTGAAAATATAAGAAGCACTTTAGATTTGGTATTCTTTCAGGTATGCTCAATAAGAATGCTTCTCTTATTGGGTGGCTGAAGTAAAATTCTCCCTAATAAACGATGACAATAACAATGGGCATTGTGGAAATGATCACATGATTTAATAGTGTAAAATCTACCCTGATTCCATCACTGTTGTGATACTTGAGAGAAGTCCAGAGGAGTCAACCCCTACATCCTATACAGAATTACATTACATCAATGAAGTAGATTGCTTCAATGAATAGATTGCTGGTAAACCTAAAGCAAGATAAGACATAAGGCTCAAAGTTTAGTTAAAAACTTTTAAAATACTATTTTTAAGACTGGTCGTCCAGAAAATACACCCTTTCTTGTATTTCTATAGATTTTTAAATCATACTAGTAAGGAACAAACCCAGGGCCTTACTTATACTAAGCAAATAATTTGCCATAAGCTATAAGCTATGCCTCATCCTTGAATGTTTCTCTTACTTAAAAATCATAAGATGTTAAACTGGCATGTTGATAAGCCAGATTCTTATCAAAATGTTTTTAATCTTGTTAACCATTTTTTATCTCAAGTAATTTTCTTTTCTTTTCCTTCATTCTTTATTATTATTATTATTATTATTATTATTATTATTATTATTTTTCAAGACAGGATTTTTTTTGTCCTGTAATGTCATGATAAATATGATTCTCAGAGCCTTGGAAGATGACTCACAATTGAAGCAAGGGAACCAGACTTTGGATCTTCTGGATCCATGTAAATGGCAGATAGGTGTGGCAGCTTGCCTGCAGCCTTGGTCTTAGACAGCAGAAGCAGGGAATCCCATGAGCAAGCCAGCTGGTGGTGTGAGTCATATTGTCCAGCTCTGAGTTTGACTGAGGATATGTGCCTAAGAGATGCACATATCCTGTGTACTTACATGCATATATCCTACACAGATGCATACACATCATTCAAAAAATAATATATCTTGAAAGACAAAAGATTTTTAATGTCAACCTCAGAGTTTCACATTCTGGTGCACACAGAGGCATCTATGTCACACACCTCTATACACATGTGCTCCTACACACATACAAAGAAAAAGAAAATGAAAATCTGACTTTGCCTACTACAGAACACCAAGAGAAAAGACAATTATGTAAGTTTACATTCACACACTTGTATTTTATAGAAACACAGATAATAATGAAAGGACTAATTTTTAATAAAACTACATACAAAACAGAACATGGCCTGCCTTATGTTCTAGTTAGGTGTACTTTAAGAACGAAATAGTCTACCGTGTGTCAGCAAGCTTTGCCTAGCTCATTCAGAACATTCTTCTCTTACATGCAGCTGTTTCAGTCCAGAGCTCTCCTTGTACGGTAGAGAATGATTGTGCTTCAAGTCCTCTTTACAAGATATTTTAGAATATGTAATAACACACTGACTTCAGGTCTTGCCATAGGTGCTGTAATATTAAGTGTCCCTGAAGAACTCTAAGCTTTTGTGGAAGCAAAGTCTTCTATAAATAATAATGAGGTCAATTCTCTCATATTTTGAAGGGTTAGGAGTGAAAGTTTATAGAATGAGATGTAGCAAAGGGAGCCTTGGCCTGGATGTGGTGATTTCCAAGTGTTTACAACACTCCTGTTCCAGTGACAGCAAACCCAAACTCATAGTGCCTTTAAAACCTGAGACTCCAGTTCATTATTACCAGAGTGGGCATTCCCTCCATCCTTTACAGTCCCCTGAAATCATGCCTTCGGTTTACAAGTGAGTTTGCAATATTTACAAAGAAAAATCTCAAATAAGCCAGCTAAAGCAACAATTTAAATTGACAGCACAAGTACCATGTGGTTACAAGTGGAACATTACAGAATGAAGTAGGAGAATTTGGGATTGTTTGTATTTCGTTAATGCTACTTGAAGACCTGGAAAAACACACAAATGACTGATGTTCTATGTGTCTATTGCCTACAAGTCACAAATTTGGCCCTCTGACTTACAGACTTATAAATTCAAACAACCTATTACAGTATTTATAGGATTGAAACTCTACCATTTGGGAAAAGCACCCCCCCCCCCATAGTAAGGCTAGAAAAGTGATATCGCCTCACACTCTGCCTGTAATCTGTCCAGCATCCTCAGTGTAGACAGCAGCAACTTTAATAGTGATGTCTTTGATAAATATAAAACTAATGTCCCTATGTCAAGGTCCAGTTGCATAAAAGCAATGGGAAGGAATTTGGGGTGAGGGAGATAATTGTCCTGTCAAATCAGGAGCTTTCTGTGTCTTCACCTTTGAACAGAATTTAGGATATCTATGAATAAGCAGACAAAATGCATTTCTACCAGTATTCTGTACTTAGTTTTTCACTTCAGTTTTAGGTCACTGTTAGGTGACATTAACACAGACATTAAAATTCCTTCTAAACACTGAGAGTTATCTAGTAAGAGAAATATATGCAACAAAATATAGTTTTTGAAAAATTGCTAAACAAAAACATCAATGTCACATTGTTTGTGCAATAGAAAGAGGAAGAAGAAATTCTCAGATTTGTGGGGCGGGGAAAGAAGCAATGAACATGGGGATATTAAATAACTGAATGTTATCATTCTATATTGAAAGTCATTCCAAATCCATCAGGATTAAGATTAAATGGAACTATACACACTCTGAGGGGTAAATCTTGAAACCAATCTTGATTGATCTAAAATCCCTTAACAAATGGTTAGTAATATATAATATATAATATATAAATAAAAGTTTTTAAAATATTTGATTTGTGGAACAAAATGAACTAGAAATAAAAACTATCAGGTCTAGAGAGATGGTTCAGTGGTTAAGAGCACTGACTGCTCTTCCAGAGGTCCTGAGTTTAATTGCCAGCAACCACATGGTGGATGACAACCATCTGCAATGGGACCCCATTGCCCTCTTCTGTTGTGTCTGAAGCAAACAATGGTGAACTTATATACATAAAATAAATAAATAAATCATTTAAAAAAGAATCAGCTAATTTCAGAAGCAAAAATTTAAATGATTTCTAGTTAGGAATAAAAGTTGGATGTTAGAAAACAATAAGTTGCCGGGCGTTGGTGGCGCACGCCTTTAATCCCAGCACTTGGGAGGCAGAGGTAGGCGGATTTCTGAGTTCAAGGCCAGCCTGGTCTACAGAGTGAGTTTCAGGACAGCCAGGGCAGAGAAATCCTGTCTCAAAAAACAAAAAAAAAAAAAAAAAAGAAAGAAAGAAAGAAAGAAAGAAAGAAAGAGAGAAGAAAGGAAGAAAGAAAGAAGAAAACAATAAGTTAATTAAGAGAAACATGTAGGTGGATATGTCTCACCAGACAGAACTCCCAGCTTGGACGATGTTCTATGAACTGGGCACTATGGTATATGCACTGGGGATGTGGGGGCAAGAGGATCCATTCAGAGATGCTCCCTGCCCTCAACTGGAAGTTCAAAGACAACTCAGATTTCATTTTTAAAAAACTCACTTCAAAAACTCTTAGAAATTTATGAGAGTGATCCTAGCTAAGACTCCTAGAAATAGAGATTATGGAATCTGAACCACTCATCTCCTGTAACCAGTCAAAATTTCCGATGGAGGGATAACAACCCAGTCACAAAAGCTTACACCCACAATTTGTCCTGCCTACAAGATGTTCAGGGGTAAAAGATGGAGCAGAATTTGAAGGAAGGGCAAACCAATGCCTGGCCCAGCTTAAGACCCATGCCATGAGAGGGAGCCCACCCCTGACACTATTCATAATATTCTGCAATACTTACAGACAGGAGCCTAGCATATCTGTCATCAGAAAGACTTCACCCAGCAACTGTTGGAAACAGATGCAGAGACCCATAGCAAAAACAATAGGCAGAGATTGGGAAATCCTATGGAAGAGAGTAAAGGATTGGAGGAACCAGAAGTGTCAAGAGTACAACAGGAAAACCTACAGCATCAACTAACCCAGGCCCATAGGGGCCTGCAGAGACTGAACTGCCAACCAGAGAGCATTCATGGGATGCACTTAGGCTCTCTGCACATCTGTAACAGTTATGCAGCTGGGTCTTCATGTGAGATTCCTAAAGCAGGAGCAGGGGCTGCCTCTGACTACATTGCCTTTGGTTTCCTTTCCCTTAACTGAACTGCCTTGTCTTACAACTTGATATCCCAAGGCTGGTTGATATCCATGAGAGGCTTCCCCTTTTCTGAGAAGGAGAGGAGGAGTGATGGGGGGTAGGAGGATGAGAAGGAGGGACTAGGGGGAGAGGAGGGAGGAAAAGACACAATCCAGATATAAAGTTAATTAATTAATTAATTAATTAATGAAAAACCAGAAAGTGAGAGAGAGGGAGGGAGGAAGAAAAGAAGGAAGAAAGGGAAGAAAAGAGAGAGGAGAGAGAAATAGAGAGGTAGAAAGATGGAGAAAGGAACGAAGGGAGGGAGGAAGGAAGGGAGGGAGAGAGGGAAGAAGGAAGGAAGGAAGAAAGGAAGGAAGAAAAGAAGGAAGGAAGGAAAGGAGAGAGAGGCAGGGAGGGTTAAAAAAGAAGGGGTAGCTTGAAAATCATTAACAAAAGACAAAGGCAACTTTAAAGGACTCAGATAATCCACACACACTGGAATCCATCCAAAGTTAATCAAGTCAAAATAATGATTTTTGTATTTATCTTATTTACATTTCTGTTTGTTTTCTAAGGAGAGACAGAAAGTGTCTGGATTCAAATGGGGAAAGATGGTAAGGATGTTGGAGGACTTGGAGGAAGGGAAACCATAATCAGAATATATTGTATAAAAAAAATCTATGTTCAATAAAATAAAAATAGAGGAAAAATTTTTAATTAAAAAATGTATAGGGATGAGTGGAAAATTATTTTTCTTATTTTTAATTATGTGTAAGAGGTGGGTATATGCATGTGTAGGAGTATGCGTATGTGTGACGGTATGTGCATATGTGGATGCATATGCATATGTGGGTGTATACGCATAGTGGGAGGTATATGCATAAGTAGGGGTAGTGAATGGGGGTATATGTATATTGGGATATATATGTACATATATATGTATATGTGTGTGTTTGCATATGTGGGATTATAAGCATATGAGACGGTGTATTTGTATGGGGGTATATGCCTATATGGGGAGAGGATCCACAGAGGCCAGAGGTGTTGGATTCCTCTGAACCTGGAGTTTCAAGTGTTCATGAGCCACCTGACATGGTGCTATTAACCAAACTCAGGTCCTCTGGAAGAACAGTATACACTCTTAATCTCTTAGCTATCTCTCCAGCCCAAATTTTTGATAATGTATACAAAATATATACACATAATTTTAATGAAAACATTTTGAAGTAGAACATGGAGCTCAATATTCAAATAAACATTTTGAAATTTTATGAACAAGCTCCCCATTTCTGTTTCTCTGAAGTCTAAATAGTTACTTGATTTAGGGAAAAGAATGGCTAAATGTTGTATTTCATCCTTTTTAGGTCCAGATGAAAGAATTAAAAGTTAAGAAAGTGGGATATAGTAGGTGTTATGACTCTGTAAGTAAATGAAACTCTTGGAGTTCTGAACAAAACCGTACTTTAAATTACATACCATTGTGAGTTGGATTATTCTTGAAAAGTCATAGATAATCATACAAATTGTCATCTACTCACATAAAAATCAAAGGAAACACACAGATGTTTGATGTACATTCTCACGTGTTAATTCTTAATCTCTAATGACTGAAGGATTTGAACTAGACTTTGTGAAGATACACTGGTCATTGATGGCTGCTAGGAGTGGGAGTTAGTTTTCTGAAGATGCAGTCCCTGATAGGCTGGCTACCCATGCACCATCGTGTGGTCCTAAACCCATGCATGTGCTGGCAGCATTAAGTGTGTGTGTGTGTGTGTGTGTGTGTGTGTGTGTGTGTGTCTTAATCAGGGATTCTATTCCTGCACAAAACACCATGACCAAGAATCAAGTTGGGGAGGAAAGTGTTTATTCAGCTTATACCTCCACACTGCTGTTCATCTCAGAAGGAAATCAGGACTGGAACTCAAGCAGGTCAGAAAGCAGGAGCTGATGCAGAGGCCATGGAGGGATGTTACTTACTGGCTTGCTTCCCTAGGCTTGCTCAGCTTGCTTTTTTCTAGACTTCAAGACTACCAGCCCAGGGATAGCCCACAATAGGCCCTCCTACCCTTGATCACTAATTGAGAAAATGTCATAGAGCTGGATATCATGGAAGCATTTCCTCAACTGAAACTCTTTTCTCTGTGATAACCCAGCTTGTGTCAAGTTACACACAAAATCAGATGGTACAATAGGTCTCTTAAAGGAGAATATGGAGTAGAGAGTGGCAATTAGTGGAGCTTGTAGAAGTCCTCTTATTATATGGGAGGGAGTCAGGATGGATTTAATCAAAACATATTATATTCATGTAAGAATACTCAAACAATTAAAATTTAAAACTAAAGACCTGCCTTCCCATCTGTGCCTAAGCACTAAGCAGATACAGGGTGGCAGCTCTAACCCCATCAGCAACACCCACCCTGAACAATGCTGAGACAACCAAGATAATAGGAAAGACATGCTCTAGTCAGAGATAGCTCAGGTAGCACTAAGGAGATCTAGATGGCGAAAGGCAAGCACAAGAACTTAAGCATCAGTAACCCAGGGTACTTGGCATCATTAGAACCTAGTTCTCCCACACTAGAATGTTCTGAATTTCTCACATCACCAGGAAAGCAAGATTTAGATTTAAAATCACTTCTAATGGTGATGATTGAGGACTTTAAGAAGGACATAAATAACACTCTCAAAGAATTTGAGGAGAACACAGGTAAACAAGTAGAAGCCCTTAAAGAGGAAACACAAAAATCCCTTAAGAATTACAAGAGAACACAACCAAACAGGTGAAGGCATTGAACAAAACCATCCAGGACATAAAAATGGAAGTAGAAACAATCAAGAATTCACAAAGGGAGACTATCTTGGACATAGAAAATTTAGGAAAGAAATAAGGAGTCATAGACACAAGTATCACTAACAGAATACAAGAGATAGAAGAGAGAATCTCAGGTGCAGAAGATACCATAGAAAATATTGACACAACTGTCAAAGAAAGCCGGGCGGTGGTGGCGCACACCTTTAATCCCAGCACTTGGGAGGCAGAGGCAGGTGAATTTCTGAGTTCGAGGCCTGCCTGGTCTACAGAGTGAGTTCCAGGACAGCCAGGACTACACAGAGAAACCCTGTCTCAAAAAAACAAAAAACCAAAAAACAAAAAAAAAACTGTCAAAGAAAACACAAAATGCAAAAAGTTCTTAACACAAAACATCCAGAAAATCCAGGACACAATGAGAAGACCAAACCTAAGGATAATAAGTATAAAAGAGAGTGAAGATTCCCAACTTAAAGGGCCAATAAATATCTTCAACAAAATTATAGAAGAAAACTTACCTAACCTAAAGAATGAGATGCCCATAAACATACAAGAAGCCTACAGAACTCCAAATAGACTAGACCAAAAAAAGAAATATCTCCTGTCACATAATAATGTAAACACCAAATGCACAAAACAAAGAAAGAATAAGGGAAAAGGCCAAGTAACATATAAAGACAGACCCATCAGAATTACACCAGACTTCTCACCAGATACTATAAAAGCAAGAAGATGCTGAACAGATGTCATACAGACCTTAAGAGAGCACAAATGCCAGCTCAGGCTACTATACTCAACAAAACTCTCAATTACCATACATGGAGAAACCAAGATATTCCACAACAAAACCAAATTTACACAGTATCTTTCCACAAACCCAGCACTACAAATAGTAATAGGATAATAGCAGGAAAGCTCCAATACAAGGAAGGAAATTATACCCTAGAAAGAGCAAGAAAGTAATCCTCTTCCAACAAATCCAAAAGAAGATAGCCACACAAACAATGCCACCACTAATAACGAAAACAACAGGAAGCAACAATCACTATTCCTTAATATCTCTTAACATCAGTGGACTCAATTCCCCAATAAAAAGACATAGGCTAATGAACTGGATACATAAACAGGACGCAGCATTTTGCTGCATACAGGAAACCCAACTCAGTGACAAAGACAGACTCTACCTTACAGTAAAAGTCTGGAAAACAATTTTCCAAGTAAATGATCCTAAGAAACTAGCTGGAGTAGCCATTCTAATACTGAAAAAAATCGACTTTCTACTTAAAGCTATCAAAAAGGGTAAGGAAGGACATTTCATACTCGTCAAAGTAAAAGTCAACCAACATGAACTCTTAATTCTGAACAGCTATGCTCCAAATGCAAGAGCACCCACTTTCATAAAAGAAACCTTACTAAAGCTCAAAGCACACATTCTACTTCACAAAATAATAGTGGGAGACTTCAACACCCCACTCTCAGCAATGGACAGTTCATGGAAACAGAAATACAGTGAAACTAACAGAAGTTATGAACCAAATGGATTTAACAGATATCTATAGAACATTTCATCCTAAAACAAAAGAATATACCTTTTCTCAGCACCTCATGGTATCTTCTCCAAAATAGACCATATAGTTGGTCACAAAACAGGCCTCAAGTGATACAAGAAAAATTGAAATAATCCCATTCATTCTATCAAATCACCATGGACTAAGGCTGGTCTTCAAAAATGAAAAAAACAATGGAAAACCCACATTTAGGTGGAAACTGAACAACAGTCTACTCAATGATAATGTGGTCAGGGAAGAAATAAAGAAAGAAATTAAAGACTTTTTAGAATTTAATGAAAATGAAGACACATCATACCAAAACATATAGGACACAATAAATGCAGTGCTAAGAGGAAAACTCATAGCTCTAAGTGCTTAAAAAAGAAACTGAATAGAGCATGCCCTAGCAGCTTGACAACACACCTGAAAGCTCTAGAACAAAAAGAAGCAAATACATCCAAGAGGAGTAGACAGCAGGAAATAATCAAACTCAGGGCTGAAATCAACCAAGTAGAAACAAAAAGAACTATACAAAGAATCAACAAAACCAGGAGCTGGTTCTTTGAGAACATCAAAAAGATAGATAAACCCTTAGCCAGATTAATCAGAGGGCAGAGAGACAGTATCCAAATTAAAAAAAAAAATCAGAAGTAAAAAGGGTGATATAACAACAGAAACCAAGGAAATTAAAAAAATCATCAGATCCTACTACAAAAGCCTATACTCAACAAAATTGGAAGATCTGGATGAAATGGACAGTTTTCTAGACAAATATCAGTTACCAATGTTAAATCAGGAGCAGATAAACCATCTAAATAGTCCCATAGCTCCAAAAGAAATAGAAGCAGTCATTAAAAGTCTCCCCACCAAAAAAATTCCGGGACCAGATGGTTTTAGTGCAGAGCTCTATCAGACCTTCAAAGAAGACTTAATACCAATTCTCTATAAACTGTTCCACAAAATAGAAAGACAAGGAACATTACCCAACTCATTCTATGAAGCCACTATTACATTCATACCTAAACCACACAAAGACCCAACAAAGAATGAGAACTTCAGACCAAACTCCCTTATGAATATCAGTGCAATAATACTCAATAAAATTCTCACAAACTGAATCCAAGAACACATCAAAACAATTATCCATCATGATCAAGAAGGTTTTATCCCAGGAATGCAGGGTTGGTTCAATATATGGAAATCCATTAATGTAATGCACTATATAAACAAACTCAAAGAAAAAAATCACATGATCATCTCATTAGATGCTGAGAAGGCATTTGAGAAAATTCAACACCCCTTCATAATAAAAGTCTTGGAAAGATCACGAATTCAAGATCCATACCTAAACATAGTAAAAGCAATATACAGCAAACCAGTAACCAACATTGAACTAATTGAAGAGAAACTTGAAGTAATCCCACTAAAATCAGGGACTAGACAAGGTTGCCCACTCTCCCTACCCATTCAATATAGTACTGGAAGTCCTAGCCAGAGCAATTAGGCAACAAAAGGAGGTCAAAGGGATGCAAATTGGAAAGAAAGAAGTCAAAATTTTACTATTTGCAGATGATATGATAGTATACTTAAGTGACCCCAAAACTTCCATCAGAGAAGTCCTAAATCCGGTAAACAAATTTAGCAAAGTGGCTGGGTATAAAATTAACTCAAACAAATCAGTAGCCTTCCTCTACTCAAAAGATAAACAGGCTGAGAAAGAAATTATGAAAATGGCACCCTTCACGATAGTCACAAATAATATAAAATACCTTGGTGTGAATTTAACCAAGCAAGTAAAAGACCTATATGACAAGAACTTTAAGCCCTTGAAGAAAAAAAATCGAAGCAGATTTCAGACGATAGAAAGATCTCCCATGCCCATGGATTGGAAGGATTAATATAGTAAAAATGGCTATCTTGCTGAGAGCAATCTACAGATTTAATGCAATCCTCGTCAAAATTCCCACTCAATTCTTCACAGAGATAGAAAGAGCTATCTTAAAATTCATTTGAAATAAAAAAACCAGAATAGTGGAAACTACCCTCAACAATAAAAGAACTTCTGGGGGAATCACCATCCCCGACTTCAAGCTGTACTTGTAGTGATAATGACTTGTAGCAATAGTGATTAACAGGAACATGTTCCACTATGTTCATAGCAGCCTTATTTATAATAGGCAACAGCTGGAGAGAGCCCAGTTGTCCTTCAACAGAGGAATAGATACAGAAAATGTGGTACATTTACACAATGTAGTACTACTCGGCTATTAAAAACAATGAGTTCATAAAATTCTTAGGCAAATGGATGGAACTGGAAAATATCATCCTGAGTGAAGTAATTCAATCACAAAAGAACACACATAGTATATACTCACTGAAAAGTGGATATTAGCCCAAAAGCTCACAATACTTAAGATACAACGCATAGACCACATGAAACTCAAGAAGAATTAGGTGCTACAACAAAGAAGTAATCTCAGGCAGGAATCTAAATATTAGGTCAGAACAAAGAAGTAATTTTAGACAGGAATCTAAATTTTAGGTTAGAACAAGGAAGTAGGCTTCAGACATAAAAATGAACTTGGGCTAGGATAGGGAAGTAGACTCAGATACTTTGGTCATCTTGATAAGTCTTTAGAAACAGTGATCACAGGAGTGTTCACATAACTGGATTTAATGCCTTATTTTTTCTTTGACTGTTTGTGTTTATTGTATTGCTTGTTCCTCAACAGTTAGCATCTATTGTATAGCTAGACCCTCAACCTAGAACTGACCTTATTACATGCATGTAATCAAAATAGTATAAAATCTTAAAGGAAGAGGGGGTATAGGATAGGGAGTTCTAGGGAGGGGAAATGGGGAAAGTGGATGACATCTATATTGTAAATAAATAAAACATCCAAGAAAGGAAGGAAGGAAGAAAGGAAGGGAAGGAGGGAGGAAGGAAGGAAGGAAGGAAGGAAGGAAGGAAGGAAGGAAGGAAGGAAGGAAGGGCACAGTGCAAAAGAGAAACCCATTGCTGCCAATAGGGAATGGTCAGCTTCTCTTTTTGCTCCAATAAAGACTCTAAGATACACTCCATATGAATTCTCAGCTCACTAGATTTGACAAACTGACCATATAAAATGTCATTTGATATTAATTGTAATTTCATCAAATAAATAATTATATTTTGAAAAGAAAACACTAAAGACCTGAACCATAAAGGTCAATTCTTTCACTGCTCTATCACTTTCCCCAGGCTAGCCCCTTTAAGACTCAGGCCCTCCTGCACTCTCAGAGACAAACTTCTCAAAGACTGACTGAATGAACCACAAAGCTGGGAACCCATGTCTGGACCATGACTGACCACATGGTAAGAAACTAGACTGAAAACTCTTTGGAATTTTCAGCTTAGAAACTGACTCTCCCTTCAGTTTCCAAGAGCCCTTCACCTATGATGTTACTAGAATGTCAATTAAGACTACCAACTGAAGACCTGATATGTCAAGGAACTCACACAACTGCAGGAAAAAGACAACAAAAGTAAGAGAAAGCATATCACTATCACAGAGAGAATATACAGGGCATGAGTGGACTCTGGAAGCTACAGTTCTGAGGGCTTTCTAGTTCTGTTCCAGCAGCTCACTCAGAACAAGACACGCATACTATCATTGTTTGTATACATATACCCGCTGTCTTCTTAAAGTCCCCTTTTGCTTGCAACCAAAGTATCTGTTTTCAGCTATTTGGAATACTATAACAAAATACCAGAGCTGAGTAGCTAGTATAAATAAATATTTATTCTCTACAGTTATAGAGGCTAGAAAGTGCAAGATCAAGGTAGATCCACTATTTGGTGAGAACTTATTTCTTGTTTCCTAGACAAGGATCTTGTGTCTGTATCTTTATGTTGTAAAAAAAGGATAATAAAGAAGTACTTATCTGTCCTTCTTTTATAAAGGTAATGATTCTATTTAAAAGAACTCTGACTTAATGGTGTAATAATCTAAATTTCATCTCCTAATGTCACCCTGTTACAAGTAGGTATTTCAAAATATAAATTTGAGAAACAAATATTCAAAATTTACGAATATCTCTGGATAATATGAATATGTTTCCTTCCTAGATTACATTTGTAAGTAGAAAAATGCACTTTAAAGGTTTTTTTACATTTATGTATTTTTCTCTGTGTGCCATTGTATGTATGTATGTATGTATGTATGTATGTATGTATGGGCACATGCATGTCTCTATGGTGCCACAGTATGCATGTGGTCAGAGTACAATTTGTAGGCATTGGTCTTCTCTTACCATGTGAGTCCTAGCAATCAAACTAGATCATAGGCTTGGCAGCAAGCATCTTTACATGCTAAGTTATCTTGCCAGCCCAAGCATACATTTTAAAACTCACTAATACAAGATCAGAAACTTAGTCAAAATTAACTCTCCTGAATCACTGGGTTTAGAATTACAATTTCTCTCCTGTTGAATCCTCTGTGCTCAGAGGTAACTAAGGGCAACAATGTTATTGTAGCCAGGGCCCACATCCACAGAGATCTGCATGATCGTGATCGCCACCACTGGGTCTCACCTAATCCAGTATGCAAGGTAAGCAGTTCAGCTGAAAGCATTAAGAGCACTTATGTGTAATTCTACTATGGATTTGTAGAAAAGCCCAAGAAACTTTGTTTTGACATTAACTATAAACTGAAATTTATTACAATTTCTATTTTACCTACAGCTATAGTTTTGGGGTTGAATGGCTCTTTTCATCAAATGGAAAGCCAATGAAAGCACTTTCTAATTTTAGTGTTAAAACACACACCTGCAATCTTATCCACAGATGAATAAACCCAAGTCAGCTGCAATCCACTAGGTGTTATTGGCTCTCTGTGTGCTTTGTATAACTAAAGCAATGCAGGTAATTTATTAAAAACCAACACAACATCTATCACATGCTGAGTGCCTATGCTGGTCTGCTTGCTCCATACACGCAATTCATTTTTTCTGTCTTTCATTAAACATTTGTTTTACTAAGCATATGATGTGACACTCAGTACTCACACTTGACACTTACTGAGACTGTAACAAAGAATTAAGCTTTATATATTTCCTCTAATAGTCACAATCAACTCACTGTGACAGCAATTTTTCAAAGGAGGAAAATACCTTGAGAATAAGTTGCCTAAGGTCAATACAACCAATGAGCTCTCTGGCTTAACGTTTCTGGATCTTTTCATTTGACTATACTGCCTGCCATTAAATCATTGACTATGAGGAATGGACCATATTTACAAGCAGAAGAACACTGTTGAAAAGTTGATAATCACTGATAATCCATGTCAGGACCTCCTCACATGTATTAGCTCCTTGATTCATTTACTACACATGTAGGTTACTTCTCACAAGTAATGTTTCCTTTGAAACCAATATTTCTTAAAACACTTAAACAACTCTTAAAAATTACCATTGGCTTATCACTGGAGTGGATCTAGGATATTCTGTCGTCAATACAAACAACTTCCCAGATGTTCTAACAGGACACATGCTACAATTTTATTAAATCACAGCAAGCTGATTTTGTGTTTATTTCAACTCTTTGTATATAGAAAATTATAAACCAAAAACTGCTCTAGGCACTGGGATACAGTAATGGGAAAAATTAACCTAGAGACATTCATATACAAAGTCTAGTCATACAATAAAAAACAAATAAAAAAGTAGCTGAAGACAGGGGATAGAAATAGTCACTATTTATCATGTTAGGTAGACAGTTCAAGAAAGGCACCTATCATTCACTCAGGACTCTTAAGTTGGAACTAAAACCCCAGTCTGACAAGGAAGTTGATCAGGATATGAAGGTTCTACCTTCATTCATATGATTGGAAATTTCATAACAGATCTTATTTGTCCCTTCTGCCTCATGAGAACTCAGCAAGAAGACACCAGCTATGCAGAAGAGGCTGATATTCCAAATCTGCTGGCATCTTAATCTTGACCTTCTCATATTCCACAACACTAAGAAATACATCACTGTAGCCAACTTGAAAAAGGACCTACTATTTCATTATAATAAATATGACTCTATATAAATGTAAGAGTTATATAGAATACATTTCAGAGTGCAAAAACTAATGTATAGTATTTTCAGATATACACTAATTAAGTCCCTAAGTAATGGATTGGTAGTTTATCAGAGACATTTTTGTAAGACATATATTTTTAGTTGTAAAGAATTAGATGGATTTAGGAACTGGAAAAGTGGCTCAGCAGTTAAGAGCACTGGCTGCTCTTCAAGAGGACTAAGGTTCAATAACCAGCACCCACACATCAGCTCACAACTGTTCATAACTCTAGTTTCAGGGGATCCAATGCCCCCTCTGGCCTCTGCTGGCACCATAGCACCACCATGCACACATATGGTGAACAGACACAACTGTCACCAAAATTCCCACACATAGAAAAAAAATAATTAGGTGGATCTAAATTTAAAAAAAAAAAAGACCAACTATTTAAATTCTGGGGACAGATAGATGTATATAAATAGTGCAAATAATGGGTGTGAAATATAAAATCAAGAACTCAATGTAGGATATAAGATGGGGTTCCCTTGACAAGAGAATGACAAACCTGGATAACCAGAGCAGCTACATGGTTCCCGTGGCCACACAAATACATCTGCAAATATCATGAGGTTTGTGACTATTCAAATAACCACTTGATATATTTATCCACACATTTTCAATGAATTTTTATTTACATAAGAAAATGTGCTCCATAGTCCCTCATCTCATAGCATGGTGTACCAGGAAACAGTAGTATCAACATTGGCTGGCAGAGTATAAAAAATATCAAACTTCTGGCTATACCACACATCTACAGGATATTCCCAGGTAATATTTAAGAAAGGTTATGCCTATTTTTCAACAATTATTTAGTTAGTTCTTTATCATGTAACTTCAGGCAAAAGTTTTAATCACTAAACCTAAATTATTCATCTCTTTGTTTTTTAAGATTTACTTATTTATTTATTGTATTCACCATTGCTTTCTTCAGACACACCAGAAGGGGGCATTGAACCCCGTTACAGAGGGTTGTGAGCCACCATGTGGTTGCTGGGAATTGAACTCAGGACCTCTGCAAGAGCATTCAGTGCTCTTAACCACTGAGCCATCTCTCCAGCCCTAAATTACTCATCTTTAATGCCCAGAAAAACTTCTTCACATCATTTTACATATCCAGTAGTAAGATCAAATGAAACAAATCCTGTGAAAGGCCCCTTGAAACCATCATTAGGCATCACCCTAAAATAGGTGTCTGCATCCAGTGAAGATTCAGGGAGCACAAGCCAGTGCCAGGAGAGTGACAAGCCCTGCCCTCACTGTGGACTCTGTGAGAACAGCTTGGAGAAACATCTCCTTTGATGACACAAATGACAGAGTCTAATAAAGTGATATGGGTGTGGGTTGTCTTAGGAGATTCGAAGGCTAGCATCCATTAAAGTTGCGGTGCGAATTGTCTGCCCGAACTCTATGATGCTCCTGCACCTGTCTGCACTCTGTGGTGCTCCTGCACCTGTCCATACTTGGTGATGCTCTTGCGCCTGTTCATACTCTGTGGTGCTCCTGCGCCTGTTCATACTCTGTGGTGCTCCTGCACCTGTTCATAGTAGGTGGTGCTCCTGTGCCTGTCTGCACTCTGTGGTGCTCTTATTGTTGACACAATGGGATGTGAACACATGGAAGAATAGGAAGGATTTTTGGTTTCTTAGGGCTTAACTATTAGGTGAAAGTTTTATAGGCTAATTACTTCCCAACAGTAGCGTCCTATAGCAGATCTGTAGGCCTACTGAGAATGGTCACCTGGGAACATCCTAACTCAGCAGGCCTCCTTTAAAGAAAGCATCTTCAAACTTTTCAAAACATATGTCACTTTTCAAATGCTGTGTGTACTTACACATAAAATTATAAATAGATAAATAAAACATAAAAAATGTTTAAAGGCCATCAAGTGTCTTAGTAGGTACAGATAGTTATATATAAACCTGAAGACCCAAGTTGGATCTACAGGACCATAGGACTAAAGGTAGGAGAGTACTCCAAGAAGTTATCATCTGACTTCCACATGCTAATTGTGGCCCATACATGTACACACACACACAAACACACACACATGCATCTATCATATATATGTATTAATAATTAATAAGTAAAGTAAACTTTTAAAATGGTTAGTATATCTTTAAAATAAAATTGTATTCTATGGTAGTCTGAGCCTGGAAATATTTAAGAGGAGAGTTCTGAGGTCAGGTAAGGTTGACAGATGCTGAACATAACCCATCTCCTGCAGTGTCATGGAGGAAATTCTGCTTAACTTCACCTAATAAACTCACTTGACTGCAAGGTACTTTCTTGCATTGCTGCTTATTGATATATTACTACAGGTTCCATAGTTGATCTAAGATTATACTTTGAAAATCATAATCTATTTAATACAATATCTAGTATAATCTTAAGAAACACAGCAGAAGATGGCTTAGCACGTACATGTGCAAGAACACTACTCTAGATTGTTCTTCACCACAGAAACTGTGCTTTACACAGCACAAGGCAAGATACCTAGTCTGCTCAAACAAGCAAACAAACAAACAAGAATTTTACTAATCCTTTTAAGTTTTTTCAGGCTAACATACAAATTGTTAGATTCTACTACAGCATTTGCTACACACATGCCATTTGCTAGATATATGCCATTTGTTACATACATGCCATTAGTGAAGCAACAGACATGTCATTTATGAAATACATGCCAAATGCAACATATGTGCCATTTGTGACATACATGCCATTCATGACATACGTGCCGTTTGCAACATGCATGACATTCATGACATAACATGCTGTTTTACTCTGTACTTATTTGGAACTCATATTACATGGATGTATAAAATGAACAAGTTTTAGATCCAACTGGGTTTTGCACAGTGGATATCTATGTCTAAGGCCTTTGATTGTGCTTGGTATATGCTACCGTAAGCAATAGATGGGGAAAGGGAAATCTAAAAGTAAATGTAGGACTAGGAATACTAACACCTTGGGTTTTTCTTCCGTCATAGTTTCTCAACATTTGAAAATCTAGTATTAAAATAATATCTAAAGAACTGAAACTCACTTCCCATACAATCCAAAGCCAGTGTTGTTTTCTATAAAATTGTGTAGAAGTTGAGTTGTGAATCAAAGAGTCTACAGGGAATTGTACTCACTATTCCAAGTTTATAGTCCTCAGTTATCAAACTGCTGGTAAAGTATAGAAATAGACCCAGGGGCCTCAATTACTTCAATTATGCTGGCTGTTTGGCATTGTGTACTACATCTTGAGGGAGGCATTTTGAATCAGCAACAGTATCAGAAAAACAGGAAGGAGGGGTAAGTGGGAAAGAGAAATTCACATTTCTGAACTACAAATAAAACTGGAATTCTGGTGCTCACAAATGTCCCTCAAGGAGCCCTGGGTAAACATGAGCAACTTTGATGTGACACACAAACATTGCTCTCTAAAGAACATTTTCCATCTCAGCCAGATTCTATTTCCCATAACAGGAAATGAAAGCCTTGAGCTCTGCTCAGTGACATGTACCTCCACAGCCACGACATCAAGGCTCTAAATATTCCTAGCAAATTAATGTATTTATTGAATTCCCCCCCCCCAATCTTTGAACTTTCAAAAGATGGAAGAAATATTACCTAGAAGTAAAACCCTAGGTTTTCTGGAGCTCAGGAAAGGATTTAGCATAAACTGATCTATTAACAAAATATTCTTCATTGCAGACTCAAAGAAAAATTTGCATGCAAAAAACTATTTTCTAAAATATTACCCTAAGTCCCACGAGTTTCAGACTAAATCTAGAGCCCACCATTTCATTTCAATACGTCTCCAAATTTATAATCTATGATTACATCACTTAAGAATGTTTTCTGATGCTAGTAATAAATGAACAGTATTTTAAGTATCTAATTCAGATTTAGTAATTCTGTAGTGTGTTTAGTACAGAATTTACCTGCCACATTTGGATACTTGTCAATGTGAATATGTACACATATACACATATGTTCACATTTCCATTAAGTTATTCAAACAATAATGGTGTCACTGGCTTTAGATTTATGTACATTCCACATATCATTATGTCATTCATACATTACAAATTCCAGAATGTCAGGGAGGAAAGTTTCAAAGAAGGCTCATTAAGAGTTATTAAAACCATGTTAGATCTATAACAGATGCTGAGTTTCTTGAAACTTCAATTTCTTGGGTTATAAAACAAAGATACTGAAAGCTAGTAGAACATAAAGCACATTCATTCAGACACATGTATGAATTAGTAAAAGAATGTATTTAAAATATTTGTTTCTTGAATAATGATAGCTGCATGCTGGTGCTGCTGTGATGTTTATATTATTAGTGGCAGTAGCTACCTTCCTCCTTACTATGATCAAATGCCAGACAAAACAACTTAAAGAAGGAAGGGCTATGTGGGGTCACCATTTAAAATGGGTTCCAGTCTCATCATAGCAAAGAAGGCATGGTGGCCAGAGAGTGAAGTGGCTGGACACACTGTGTCCTCATTCAGAAAAGAGAGAGGATGGCAGTTGGGACCAGCCTACACAGCCTCAAAGCTCACCTCTAGCAACTGACTTCCTCCGGTGAGACCCCACTTCCTAAAGGCTTCACAATCTCCCAAAGGGCACCACCAGAGAGGACTACATGTTCACACACATGAATGTATGGGAAAGTCATACTAAAAACCACCACTATAATTATGGCTAACTTTGAAATGGTTTTCGATGTCAAATGTGAATATGGAGTCTAGGTGATGGCCAAGCATACATTAGAACTAGAAGTTTTGTTTGTTTGGCCTTTAGTTGCTTTCTGGTCTCTTCCTAGGAAGTAGTCAAAACTGGAAAGTGAGTGGTAACCAAAGGCAGTAAGGGTTGGGAACACAAGGTTTTGGTAACAAATAGTTTGGGTCGGGTCAGTGTTAATATGTGAATTAGATTTATCTAGTCCTTCAGTTTGAATATCTGTACTAAAACTCTAGGACAATACAAATTATTATGAAGGTTAGAAAACTGTATTTGTGTGCTATTATGACTCATAAGCAGGAAAAAGACAAAGACAAAACAAAAAAGTATGTTTTCTCTCATAACTAATTTTTGCTTTGTTTTACAATGTGCTTAGAAAATTAAATAGAACTATCAACAACATTCTTACCAATAGGATTTCTCACTGAGTTTTGTTATTAATTAACTATAGATTCTGTGTTATGAAAATTTTTCCTACAATTATTTTTGTTAAAGTAACTTTTATTTGCCTGATGTAATTGTCTTCTCAAATGTTTACTGCCTCAGTCTGCTAAGCTAAGTCTAGAAGCTTCTAGTCTCTCTACAATCTAATCTAGGCCTAGAATGTTTTCAAATCTGAGACTCACTGCTGATAAGCTCACCCCTTTCTAGTTCTTCCTGAATTCTTGCTGCCTGTTCAACTCAGCTGTTCTGACTCAAACTCCTCTCCAAGCTGACTGATTCAGTCTGGCTTCACTCTCAGACTCTGACCTTTTGCTCTGCTTAGCCTCAAACTAACTCTGACAATATGTTCTAATCCCCTGGCTCTCTCTTATTCTCTGGCCCATTCTGTCTTCACCTGTGTCTACCTTGTTTTCTCTTCAGCCTGTCTCTGTACAACAGTCCCAGTAAATCTGCCCCCTTCCTTTGTACTGCTCCCTCTTCAGTCACCTCTCTATTCTCCTGAGAGTTTGGCATGTCAAACCTCTTTCTGATTGGTCTCTTTATCTGCCTTTCCATTAGACATCACTTTCAAATATGGGTAATTCCTTCTACAAACTAATTTTACCTTCATTGTTTGGGATTAAAGGTATGTACTAAGAGTATGTCTGTATTTCAGCCAAAGGACTGAGACACACCACAATTAAAGCAGGTTTGTTTTTCTAATAAACAACACAAGCTTAGGGTTCATAGTATACAAATATCCTGTAACATATTTTGGTAAATTAAAACAAAGAATTTCCTGAAACATTTTCCATTCAATGGATTTTCCTAATGTACTACACCAAATGTCATCTTCTATGTATTTTACTAATATTGTACATTCTCCAAGGCATCTTTCTGATAAATTGCATTTTTATTAAAAAGACTATGTCTATACATAATTGGATCTTTATAATAAATAATTGCTTGTTAAATCTGAAGGTTATTAGTGTTTTACCAAAACATATGCCCAAAATTGTAATAAAAGTCTGATTTGGTTAATACCATAAAGTGTAAGGAATGATTGGCTTACTTACTGTACATGTGACAGTTCCTTTTTGATACAGTCAAAAACCATCTTAGGAATGTTTAGAGAAAGGAAATATAATGAGAGTGGTAATGTATAATGATTTGTAAGTTTCATGTTCACCACAATGATCAGTTATACCTAGCATTTCCAAAAATGTTAGTGTTGAAGTAGACAAAAAGCTAACCAAATCCTGAGCATTTACTTGAAAAGAAAAGAGTACTGCAGAGAAATGAAGGACAGGAGTCGATGAAAAGAAGCCAAGGTATGGATAAGAGATGCAAATACAATGAGAAAATCAGAACACTAAAACATACCAGAAGAAAGGGAGGTAAAGTTAGCAGAAAGTCTGATCACAGTGTGTATCACAAATGTTCAGTTGTCATTCTGAACTCAACAGTCAGATTGTCACTCTACAATCTATTCCTCTTTATATACAGCCAAAAATACCAAATTAACAAGTACAGTCAGCCTTGATTGCATCAAAGTTCTTTTAAAATAAATTTTTATATGAAAATAATGACCACTGAACAAAATACTTTTCTAAGCCCTATCCAGTATCTATCATACAGTATGTACTGAACAAATTAAGAGCAAGTCCTGGTAAGTTTTATGTCAACTTGGAGCATGTTTGGGTTATTGAAGAGGAGCAAACTTCAGTTGAGAAAAAGCCTCCATAATTCTGAGCTATAGGTAAATCTGTAGGGCATTTTCTTAATTAGTGATTAATGTGGAAGAACTCAAACCACTGTGAGTAGTGTCATGCTTAGGAAGTGGTTCTGGATTTTATAAAATGAAGGCTGAGCAAACCATGAGGAGCAAGTCAAAAAGCATTACTCCTTCATGACCTCTGCACCAGGCTCTGCCTTCAGGTTCCTACCCTGTTTGATTTACATCAGTGATAAACAATGATATGGTCATGTAAGTCAAACAAACCCTCTCTCCTCACAACGCTTTTATCATGTGTTTCTTTACAGCAATAGGCACCCTGACTAAGACAGATTGTGAGGAATACAAGCTAGAAATTTCATTGCCTACTAAATGAATTTAAGGCTGCTGAAAACACACTTATCAACAGAGCATAATTATTATTATTTTAGTTGAGAGCTACTAAAAGTCACAAACTGAAGAAATAGTTTAATGGGAGTACTCGTTGTTCTTGCAGAAGACCTGGGTTTAATTCCCAGCACCCACAAGGTGGTTCACAACCATCCATAACTCTAATTCCAGGATACACATGACACATAGACATACACATGAGCAAAATACATAAAACATACACATACAATAAAATAAACAATTCTTTTTTTAAAAAAATGTTCAAGGAAAGAAATCATGTAATGTTCTTTATCCTTGTACACCAAAGCTAAGCAAAGGGCTTAGATATATATCACTATTTTTAGGTCAGCTAATCTTGGAGAAAGATAGTAGATTACCACAGTATTCAAATATTTATCTTTGATTTGAAAAATATGTGAGAGTTTGAATTAGTTGAATATATGGATATCATGGAACTATAATAGTAAGACCTCTTAAGTGTATGAGTAATAAATTGAGCATCCCCACTTATTTAACTACAGCAGCAGTATTGATTGAGCATTTACATGACATTAATACCTCTAAAAAACAAGTGGCTGCAAATGTTAACTTAGAAAAAATTATATTCTCTGCCCCCAATCAAAATTATTTCTGTGGAGGTTTAAGGGGTAAAACTCAGTCATAGAGTGTTTGCCTAGAATGTGTGCATAAACCCTAAGTTTTACTCTACACACACACACACAGAGAGAGAGAGAGAGAGAGAGAGAGAGAGAGAGAGAGAGAGAGAGAGAATTATTTCATTCTCCTTTCTTCCCTTCTGGTGGTCATTTAAATAGGCAATAAAGATCAATATGTTGTCTAAGTGAATTAATAATATCTCAGTCAATTTTTATTTGAAATTTTGCTTGAATTTGAATGTCACTGAGAAATTGGTTAAAACTTATATAAAAAGCACAAAAGGAGATGGGTGTATAGCACAAACCTTTAATCCCAGGGCTTGGAAGAACCTGGTCTACATGGTGAGTTCTAAGGTAGTTAGGGCTATATAGAGAATTCTACTCAAAAAGGAGATTAGGAGGAGGAGGAGGAGGAAGAAGAAGAAGAAGAGGAGGAGGAGGAGGAGGAGGAGGAGAAAGACAAAGAGAAGGGGAGGAGGAGGCAGAGAAGGAGACAATTTCATAGCAGTGCCCCAAAACCACTTTTGAAAACATTCATAGCTATTGGTAGATGATGTATTGAGTAATCACCTGATTTTAAAAAGTGGTTATTCTCCAGTACCTTTAAGGAACCATATATAGTACTGATCAGTTTTGAAATGAGCTTGGGCTGAAGCCATTGGCACAACGTGGTACACAGGCCCCTTGGCACATTCTGAGAAACTTCACTGGATATGTGGTAGCAGTCCCACATCCCTAGCAAGAGGAAACCTCTGAATCAATAAAACAGTGGGGGCCAGGATGGGAAGGACCCATTCCTGATTGACCTTTCAGCAGAAGATGCTCATCTCATGTCATAGGAAGGTCTACATGATGCAGACAGCTTTTAGTTCCCTCTCTTGGATTAAAACATTCAAATCCTGACAATTCCCACAAAATAAAAAGACTTACTCAGATGTAAGTTTCTGTATTAGAAATGAAAATTTCTGACAGAAGCAGAAATGTGCAGAGTTAGGTTTCTGACTATGTAATTTTACCCTGATTTTGGCAAGAAAATAAGAATTTTCTCCTCCAAACTCATAATTTTTGTGTTATCTTGTTGTCTCAATGTGACAGTCACTTGAAGGAATAAAAATTTTAGAGGAAGGAAATTAAAACATCATTATAAAGGAGTAAGAGTTACCTGCCATAGAATGATGCCAAGAAGCTTAGAAAAATAGTTCACTAGCTAGCATTTTACCAGCCCATTTGCCAAAATGTTGGCATGAGAGTTCCCTGAGAACTGTCTTACATTTCCAAAAATTTCAGTGAGGAAATGGCAAAAAGAATAAACAATCAGTTCAACTGCATACAGTGGAGAATACAACCTCCATATGATGTGCAATGTGCACTCTGTTTATAACTCAGAACTGAAATTACTTCCTCAGCATTCCTTCTTCTTTTTAAGTATAAACTCACTGAAAAAAAATTAACTAGAAATTGATGATCTAGCAGTGCTTCTCTGGCTGCCATACAGTATAGGCAATGAGTTCTAGACTCCAATTTATTGGTTTGTCAGAAAGTTTGGTTATTTTCATCAATTTAGCTTTACATTTAACATTCCTCTGCTTAATTGAAACCATATGTACACATTTGGTTAGCGTTCACATTTTTACAAAAGAAAAAAGGGTTACTTTGTTTCAATTTCTTCAGCATTTACCAGTAATTTGTATTTTTCTTACAGTAACAATTAAATACATAGTTCCCACTTAATAGTCAATACTTTCTAATTCTGATTATCAGTGGGTACACCTGAGTCTTTACAAATAGTCAGCTGGTGAGAGAAAGAGCCTCCTTAATTTTCTTTTAGTAATTGAAAAAAAAAAAAACAATTTTCTGAGAACTAATCCTAAGATTTTAAGATGTGACCTTGAAAAATTATGACCATTTTAGAGACTTCATGTTCTTTCTCTATGTCATGCCCTCTGAGATCCTGTGCCTCAGAATCCACAGATGAGAGCAGAAGAGCAAAGCAGACATGTTCTAACTATGCCTGTGCCTCATTCCTCCCCAGCCTCACTGAGGAATGTAGTTGTGGATAGCTTTATGGTGTGAGTTTTGTAACAAGAAGGATGTGTTCCATACCAAATAAACCAAGAATGGCAAGATAGCTTGTCTAGCTACTATATGTCTGAGGATGAGCAACTAGTGGAAAAATAATTGTGCCCTATGTCCTTTCCCTGTTTGAAAATATGCCCAAAGGAAAGTGGAAACAAAAAGGGACAGTAAGATCCTTTGGATCAATAAAAATGAGCCCTGACCAACAATGCTGGTTAGGGCATTAGCTTCTTCCACAGTCTTGGTAGAAGCCATATCACACAACACATACAGACAGGTCTCTTGCTGGAGATAAATCACTCATTCCCAGGCAAGTATGTGCTGAACAAGGGTCCACACTGCTCTTCTTGACAATGCTATACCCACACTCCAGCTAATTCTGTAGCCATGGAGAGATAAAAAAGACAGGTAAAGACAACATTTGTTTATCACACCATTCAGCAAAACTGCTTGCTTCTTCCTATTTCTTGGAAACCTAGCTGAGCACTATCTCTACACCTACAAGGTCCTAGGCTGCATCAGGGAAGCCACACCAGCCATGGGGGAAGATAGAACAGAAGCCTGATTGGGTGGGTTGGCCCTGTGCAGGTCACAGAAGAGTTGAACAGTGGGGAAGTTTCAGAAAGAAACCAAGGGCAAGACCAAAAGTAGACAATGAACTGAAGAAGTATTTTCTCAAGAAAATTCACTGGTAGCCTCCTGCCTCAGGCTTAGTTGACCTAGTCCCTTAAAGAACGAGATCTTCTACTGTATGAATACAATCCTACTGTGCTGTTCCTATGGTACTTTAGGTGGTCATTCCCTCATTATTACAATGATAGAATGAAAAGGCACAACTTACAGTTCCTTTAGAACTAGGGCCATTCCTGACTCAGATTACCTGTCTTCCACATTAGCTAGCCACTCTGAATTCTTTCCCTAACAACACTTCCATGGCTTTATCCAGGCTGTTGCAGATAGATAGATAGATAGATAGATAGATAGATAGATAGATAGATAATTTAGGGTCATATAATATATTATTTGGTCCTAATATATATATATATATATATATATATATATATATATATATATATATATATTCTCTTTTCCATCCTGCTTCCTGCTTAAAGGTGCTAGAATTTGAGATCTTGACTTAAAAGTTAGTTCTTTAAGAATATCTTCAAGGACAGAGCAGATCCTGAGTGGCAGCTCTCCACCCAATCTCACAAAACACAGAGGAAGCAGTCCTCCCAGGAGCTCTAACATGGGCAGTATCTTAGGCAATGAAACAGCAATAAATGCCACAGAGAGTAACTGGGACCCACTAGGACCCAGGAATTCACTCCTGGCCAGAGCATTGGTTCCTTCCTGTCTGTGCCTGAGCACTGAGCAGATAGATATTGGACCCCAACCCTAACACCAGTAGTAACACTCACCCCACACAGTTCTGATACAACCAAGATAATAGGAAGGACTGGCTCCAGTCATAAACAGGGCAGGTAGCACTAAGGAGATCCAGATGGCAAAAGGCAAGCACAAGAACATGAGCATCAGCAACACGGGGTACTTGGCACCATCAGAACCTAGTTATTCCACACTAGAAAGTCCTGAATTTCTCACATCACCAGGAAAGCATGATTTAGATTTAAAATCACTTCTAATGATGATGATAAAGGACTTTAAGAAGAACATAAATAACACTCTCAAAGAATTTGAGGAGAACACAGGTAAACAAGTAGAAGCCCTTCAAGAGGAAACACAAAAATCCCTTAAGAATTACAAGAAAACACAACCAAACAGGTGAAGGAATTGAACAAAACCATCCAGGACATAAAAATGGAAGTAGAAACAATCAAGAAATCACAAAGAGAGACTACCCTGGAAATAGAAAACCCAGAAAAGAAATCAGGAGTCATAGATGCAAGCATCACCAACAGAATACAAGAGATAGAAGAGAGAATCTCAGGTGGAGAAGATACCATAGAAAATATTGACACAACTGTCAAAGAAAACACAAAATGCAAAAGTTCTTAACACAAAGCATCTAGAAAATCCAGGACACAATGAGAAGACCAAACCTAAGGATAATAGGTATAAAAGAGAGTGAAGATTCCCAACTTAAAGGGCCAATAAATATCTTCAACAAAATTATAGAAGAAAACTTACCTAACCTAAAGAATGAGATGCCCATAAACATACAAGAAGCCTACAGAACTCCAAATAGACTAGACCAAAAAAGAAATATCTCCTGTCACATAATAATGTAAACACCAAATGCACAAAACAAAGAAAGAATATTAAATGTAGTAAGGGAAAAAGGCCAAGTAACATATAAAGACAGAACCATCAGAATTACACCAGACTTCTCACCAGATATTGTAAAAGTGAGAAGATACAGGACAGATGTCATACAGACCATAAGAGACCACAAATGTCAGCCCAGGCTACTATACTCAGCAAACATTTCAATTACCATAGATGGAGAAACCAAGATATTCCACAACAAAACCAAATTTACACAATATCTTTCCACAAACCCAGCATTACAAAGGATAATAGTAAGAAAGCTCTAATACAAGGAGGGCAATTATACCCTAGAAGGAGCAAGAAAGTAATTCTCTTTCAACAAACGTAAAAGAAGATAGCCACACAAAAATAATTCCACCTCTAATAACAGGAAGCAAAAATAACAGGAAGCAACAATCACTGTTCCGTTTTGTTTTGTTTTGTTTTTTTCTTTTGGTTTTGGGTTTTTTTTCCGAGACAGGGTTTCTCTGTGTAGCCCTGGCTGTCCTGGAACTCACTCTGTAGACCAGGCTGGCCTCGAAGAACTCAGAAATCTGCCTGCCTCTGCCTCTCAGGTGCTGGGATTAAAGGCATGTGCCACCACCGCCCAGCCACTGTTCCTTAATATCTCTTAACATCAATGGACTCAATTCCCCAATAAAAAGACAGGCTAATGGACTGGGTACGTAAACAGGACCCAGCATTTTGCTGCATACAGTAAACCCACCTCAGTGACAAAGATAGACTCTACCTTAGAGTAAAAGTCTGGAAAACAATTTTCCATAAAATGATCCTAAGAAACAAGCTGGAGTAGCCACTCTAAAATCTCCAGCCCAAGAACACAAAGGGAGGGACTCATGGCTCCACCTGTATAGGTAGTTGAGGGTGGCATTGTCAGGCATCAGTGGAAGTGGATGGCCTTGGTGCCTGAAAGTTTGGGTTACCTAGTGTTGGGGAATTCGAGAGCAGGGAGGTGAGAATGGGAGGATGGTGGGAGCACACCCTAATAGTAATAGTAGAAGGAGAGATAGGGTAAGGGATTTTTTTTGGTGGGGGGGGGAATGGGAGAGGAGATAACATTGAAAGGTAGATAAAGATATCCAAAAAAAAAAAAAAAAAAAAAAAAAAAACCAGATAATGGATCTGGCAATTGTAGTTGAGCAGTCAAGACTTTTTGTCAACAATTCATTACGGGGATTTTGTATAATCCTCAAGGACAAGGTATTGTGGAAAAGGCCCATGGAACTTTTAAAAGATTAATGAGATATACTGTTGCTGAGACAAAGAACGATGCTGACCTGTGAGCTTGCTAAGTGCCCTGACAAGGGTCACTGGGGAGCTGTATTGGATGTATGTTCCTGACCCACCTTTGCTTGACTATATCCCAGATAGGACAAGCTGTCTTGATTCAAGTTTTTAGACTTTATGGGATAGGGAATCAAAAAGAGAAACTATGTTTCTTGTATTCTTCTTAATGGTGCCCAGCTATTAAGACTCAGTCATGTACTGGTCTAGAAATCAATTCAATAATGGAAATAACAGTCTACTTTTGGAAGATTGGATCTAGACTTTGTCAGAGACATATTTGGAAGTTAGCTGTAGCTCACTATGATCTTAGGATAGCAAGAGATAATGTTGGGACAGGATCTGGATTTCAAACAAGGGTTAGTGCATGTTTTAAGGCTCTTTTAATTGTCAAGCTAAAATTGGTTTTGTCTCTTCTCCAGTATTTATTATAAGTTGCATTGACTGTATAATTCCCAATTATGTTAGTGTGTTGAAACCTGGCATGTCTGTTACGGGGGTCTATCAACCAGCTTTTGTCTCACTGCCCTGAGTATTTGAAAACCTTGATTCTCTGAAAAAGGCTTGAAAGTGCTGGGAGAAGTGAGTTAGGCTTTAAGCAGAAGCAAGAGGGTAGCAGGTTTGATTATTGCTGGTATAACAGCTTTAATTCCATTGATTGCTAGCACCACTGCTTCTGCAATAGCCTTGACACAAGGAGCTAAGACAACTATTTTTTGTTAACCATCTAGCAAAAAAAAAAAAAATACTAATATATTAAGTATACAAAAGAATTTATATTGGTATCTGGAACAACAAATGATGCTCTTTAACCCATTCAATTTATCTGAAGGAAGTTCAGGGTTCAAGAGTTAGGATCCATCCCAAGTGTCACAACAAATATTATTGGAGTACTGTTACTTTTGAAATTCACCATGATTGCCATTATAATTAGAAAAAAGTTTAAAGACACCTGTAGGATATTTGGCATAATCCTAACATCCCTCTGGGTGTGTTAACTTTGCCTAATGAGATTATGAATTTAAAGAATGCTCCTCTGTTGACCTTTGATACTACAGATAATGCCGATAAACTTATCCATAGCCTGAGCTCAGTATTTCCATTTTGGACAAACCTCAGGAATGGCATATATAGCTTGATCAGGCTAGCCCTCCTTGTCCTGGGAATACTTTTAATTCCTGCACATCATGTTAAAGCTTATCTTTAACAACATCAACAGGTTGGAATCCAAAGTATGTGACTTAAGCCTGAAAATGGACCCCCAGACAGAGTTATTAAATTAACAGGCTGGCAAGCCAAGGACAGGTAAGATTCTACACAGAGCCTTACCAACCTAAGACATAAGTGCATTTCCTTTGATAATGCATATTCCATGATGGGTAAGGAAGCCATTCTTGTCAGAATGACCTAAGACAGGATCAGTCTTGTTAACAAAATACAAAACAGGGAGAGATGGAGAGCTTTGGGGGCTGCTTGGCAAGAAGCTGACATGGGCCAAGGACAAGGAAGTAAGCTTCAAGCAGGAATCTGACATTAGACTAGAACAAAGAAGTAATTTTAGGTATGAGTCTAAATCGTAGGCTACAACAAAGAAGTAGTCTCAGGCAGGAATCTAAATATTAGGCCAAAACAAAGAAGTAATTTCAGACAGGATTCTAAATTTTAGACTAGAACAAGTAGGCTTCAGACATGAAAATGACCTTGAGCTAGGATAGGGAAGTAGACTCAGATACTTTGGTCATACTGATAAGCCTTTAGAAACAGTGATCATGGGAGTGTTCATGTAACTGGGTTTAATGCCGTGCTTCTTCTTTGACTATTTGTGTTTATTGTATTGCTTGTTCCTCAAGTATTTGCATCTATTGTATAGCTAGACCCTCAACCTAGAACTGTCCTTATTACATGCATGTAATCAAAATGGTATAAAAGCATAAAGAAAGAGGAGGTATTGGATAGGAGGTTATAAGGAGGGAAAATGAACTTTAAATAAATAAAATATCCAATAAAAAAAAGAAGTTCTCCAGGACTCCCTAAATCAACTCATCTGAAGGCAGACCTAAGGTGATGTTTGCAATCATTTTTTAACTGCTCTATATTAACTGAACCACAGTCTTTGGGGCTAAGTGCCCAAGAAAACACATTTTTAGCAAGCATTCTATATGTTCTCGGGTAAACAGATATTTTAGGGCTGATTTAGACTTTGTGATAATTTGAGCAATATTTGATAGACTCTCTAGCACAGTCACTAACAAATTAAAAGGGACACAGTGATCAATCTGGTTAGACCAGATGACATGCCCAATGAAAATGGATCCTGGATGTCAGTCTCTGGTATGTTGTAACTGCCCTGTGCTGTGCTGCATCCGTGCCTCATACTTCCTCTGGGCTATAATCTTTTATCTATTGTTTATTGAGTACTTCGTTTGTGGCAAGTAGTGCTCTAAATACTTTCTTACCCCACCCAGTTAATTTGCAATCTGGCATCACTATTTTCATTTTATAGAAAGAAAATGTATGGGTGGTGATGGTGCACACGTTTAACCCCAGTACTCAGAAGGCAGAGGCCAGCAAATCTCTGAGTTCAAAGCCAGCCTGGTCTACAGAGTGAGTTCCAGGATAGCCAGGGCTACATAAAGAAACCCTGTATCAAAAAAACAAAAACAAAGAAAAGTAACATAGAGATATTAAATAATTTGTTTAGGTCAAATACCAGTATGTATACTAGAGTTTAGAGCCCTACCTGCCATCTAGCATAGTATGCCTGAGATACCAGATATCAGACTGACTGTCAGGAATTACCTCTTCACTGTGACCCCTGTGGTGTCAATCAACACTTGGAGAATGAAGGAGGTCACATTAACTGAGTTTTGGATCAAGAAGAGGAGTAGGAAACTGATTGCTTCCACTATGTCCTAGGGACTTGAATCTACCTTATAAGGAACTTTAACTTCACAGTGCCTGTGATTCTATAAGGACTGAGGTACAGATCACTGCACTGAATACACCTAAAACACATCCAATACAGACTTTGCCTTTCTGTTACAAGTATTTTTATCCACAGTGATGGAAATGAAGCTGAACATGTTTGTGTGCTCTTGACCAGTAAAGTCATGCCAGAAAGGTTAGAAGCAACAGTGGTAATGGGCTCCATAGCCTGTAGAATTAATTTCTCCAGAATGCCAGTTAATGAAGTGAATTATAGTCCATAGCCTTGGTAGGGAAATGAACTATATAGCACAGCCCACCA
This sequence comes from Rhabdomys pumilio, assembly GCA_030674055.1. NCBI lineage: Eukaryota > Metazoa > Chordata > Mammalia > Rodentia > Muridae > Rhabdomys > Rhabdomys pumilio. The sequence goes on from JANHMN010000003.1 coordinate 14,669,109, forward strand.
CCCAAGAACAAAACAGTCAACCTCGAGTCATATCGAATCAATATCGAGTTGGTTTCTTCTCTCAGGATGGGGCACTGTGATTGTCTCTTATGGTAGCCATGGCCATCCATAATCGTAGGTCCATCTTGAACTTTTCATGGCACCTGCAACATAACACTTCCCCACTTATCTGTCCTCCCTTTTTGGTCAGCCATACACACATACATCTTCACTACTCTGGTCTAAAATGAATCTCTCATAGATAAACTCTCTGTCTCTTGATGCCTCGGAGTTAAGCCAACAGAAGATAGATCAATATGGAGTTAACACGAGAAAAGATTACATAGTCTTCTATGTATGTGGAAGCCCCTTTGAGAAAATGGACATAAGCAAATAGCAAAACCCTGACTGATTAGACAAGATTAAACACAGAGAAGCGATTGAAGTAAAAAACTACAACATCTGATATGATTCATGAAAAATATAAGAGTTTGCCTTGCTTTGCTTTGGTTTTTTGACATAGGGTCTCTCTACATAACCCTGGTTGTCCTGGAGCTCACTATGTAGACCAGGCTGGCCTTGAGTTCATGTAGATCTACCTGCAGCTTCCTCTGGAGTTCAGGGATGAAAGGGGCGAACCCCCATACTGAGCTCCCAAAGGACCTAAAAGGGGAAGTCAGAGTTCCTTTCTTGAATCTAATGTTTTTTGAGTTCCTTTAGCTAAATAAATACTTATTTCATAGCCTAGTATGGAGGCATAGGCCTTTAATTCTCACATACAAGAGGAAGAAGTAGGCAGATCTCTGCAAGTTCAAGGCCTGCCTGGTCTTATATACTGAGTTAAAAGGCACTCAGGCCTAAATAAGAAACTCTCTTGTCTCTGTCTCGCCTTCTCTCTCTCTCTCTCTCCTGCCCTCTCTCTCTCAAAATTCCAACTCAATTCTTCACAGAGATAGAAAAAGCAATTATCAAATTTATTCGGAATAACAAAAAACCCAGGATAACAAAAACTATTCTCAACAATAAAAGAACATCTGGGGAAATCACCATCTCTAACCTCAAGCTGTACTACAAAGCAGTAGTGATAAAAACTGCATGGTATTGGTACAGCGATAGACAAGAAGATCAACGGAGTAGAATAGAAGACCCAGAAATGAACCCACGTACCTACAATCACTTGATCTTTGGCAAAGGAGTTAATACCATCCAGTGCAAAAAAAGACAGGATTTTCAACAGGTGGTGCTGGTTGAACTGAAGGTCAGCATACAGAAAAATGCAAATTAATCCATTCTTACCTCCTTGTACAAAACTTAAGTCCAGGTGGGTAAAAGACCTCTCTCTAAATATATGTAAATGAAAATGTGCCAATGGACATATCTGCTCTCTTTTACCTCTTTTCTAAGGATGCTGTACTTTAGGGAGCTAAGGATGCAACTCACTGGTAAAGCACTTACCACTCTAGCATGTACATAGCTCTGCATTTAATTCAAAGCACTGAAAAAAATAAATACCCTCAATATAAAGTTTGTACTTGTCAAATTGACTTTTAAAGTCGTATATAAAGTTTGCCCTCTGCTGTTTGTCTTGTTTTATCTACATCTACTTCCCAAGATTTTCCAACATTAAACTTCTTTACCATCTCCCTTAATCTAGTTTTCCTGACATCAGGATACATGCATGCTTCTCTCTGGAAACCTAGCTAGTAATACCTTCACTGGGTAGGCTCTGTGGCAGCTCAAGATCATGTAGTGTTCTCTCTTTTCTGAACTCCTTTAACTCACATTTTTGGAATATCATGTGGGTATTTATTATGATCCACAATGATGTGTAGGTAAGCTTCCCACACTGAACACCTAGTACACAGTTTGGTGCTGTTCAAAGGCCATTATACTAGGTGGGTGGATATAAGCTGTCATGGGTCTAAAATCTTCCTCTTGGCAAATCAAACATTTGTGACAATCTGAAAAATGTACTGTGGGGCTGTAGCTCATGCGTGGGCGTGGGTCCTGTTGGGCTGAGTTGTGGTTCCCAAGTGTCTGCCATGGCTCAGAGAGGCAGAAGCACAGGAATTTGACTAAGTTCCCTCTACGTGGCATTCGCAAATGCTCGGCTGTGAGAAGCTGCGGGGCTCTACCTGAGGCATAGGGAGATCTCAGTCTGAAGTCCCAAGGGGGTAGAACCCCTGAATGGGGGGTCTCTGGGCCAAAGGCTGACCCGGAGACCAGTGGTCTCTGTCCTTGGGCTCCCAGACACCCTTGGGGACCTCAGAAGAACTGAGATGCGAGTGGGTGTACAGACTGGACTGGCTCTTAGCTGAGAGGGATGAGAGGGAGAGCTCTGGTGGCGCCCTGCAGGGTAGAGGCTCTTGGTTATTTGGCTGGGTCAGCTAGCTTGATTGAGTTGGCAGGGTTCCATGATGGGAATGTAGAGAAATCTTTTAGCGGGAGATAAAGCAGCAGCTCAGTAGTCAAAAGCCTTCTCCACAGTCCCCCACTTTGGGGCCCTAAAGACACAAGGAAGTCCATGGTTTTAAAGGGTTTATTGTCATGGTGGAAAGTGGATGACCTTAACTCAGGGCAGACCTGAGTTAAATGGGGGTGGGGGGAGCAGGGAGGAGGGTCAGGGAATAAATGCTTAATTGACTATGTTCTCTGGCCCTTAGGTATCTCATTAATATGGATATCTCTTGAGGCTGAGGCTTGTAGTCATGCCCTCTACCTATGGAGGGGCTGGTAGGTGTGTTGCCCTACATGACTGAAAGGCGCTGATCAATGGAGGTGTTTGGCCACATGTCAGGAGCCTGGAGTCTAGGAGTGTGGTGAAATAAATGCCATCCCTTGCAGGGTCGCCGGCCATCTCTAGCCAGTGCTGCACCAAAAACCAAGCTATCCTTTCACAGTCCCACAACAGACTAATGCTATGGTCAATCTCTGAAGTTCTAGGGCTGCAACATGCTCCTTGCAGACCAGAACTGACTGTTTTTAATATACTTTCTTCCACCTATCCCAAGAAGCCACATTCTTCCGCATTCCACCCAAGTATCCAATAGTGATTATGTTTCTGAGTTGCAAAGCATTGTGGTAACACCCCATCATAAGTTTTGTGGATTTCCTAAAAAAGTATTTGAAGTATCCCACTCTAATCCTGATCCTGGCTGTACGTGTCAAACCTAAACCTAAACAGCTGCTATTCTATTCATTCCTATTGTCCTCCAGGTCTACATTATCTTGATCTTACATTTATGGGATCTCTTTTGTAATTGCCTGTCTTCCAGAGTGAAGAAGCAAGTAGGGGCAGGGGACTTGGGGAAATAAAAGTTAGGATTCAGTTTTGCAATTAGTGTGACCTGGGGCCTCCTGACTCCTGGCTAGCCCATTTACAGATCTCACCATTTGCTCTGACCACACTCTGGTGCATCTGACATCTAAAACTGAGTGATTCTGTGCTAGAACTGGGCCCTGGTGGTCTTCCTGGAAAACTAGAAGTCTGAATAAATGAGATGAGTATATGAATCAGATAAGCAAATATAAAGATGGATTGCCTTAATTTTAGAGCTAGCAAGGGAAATCCTTAAATATACAACAAAATATCACAATAGGATGAGGACTGGGGTGGCTGAGTCAGCAGTGTGCCTGCTGGGAAGTACAAGGACCTAAGTTTGGATCCTAAGAGCCCACATAGGAAGCCAGCTGGTGACACATGCCTGTAACCTTACCACCTGGCACAGGTAGAAATGGGAGCCTAACCAATTTAATAAGTTTCTGACTCATTGAAAGACCTTTTCTCAAAAACTAGAAATGGAGAGCAATAAAGAAAATCTACAAATGTCAACCTTAGGCTCCCCATGCAAACACAAACACAACTACACTAACAAATATTACATCATGCAAAATGCACAATACATATACCAAATCATCATCATCACCATCATCATCATCACCATCATCACCATCACCATCATCATCATCATCATCATCATCATCATCCAATCAGATGAAAAAAATGGGAAAAGCCATGTAAGTAGCATAATAATCATAAGGAAAGGTTCACTGTAAATTGCTACAAGTTTTTCAATCTGATTCTAAATATATATTTTCATCACAATCTGAATCACTATTTCAATCAATATTTTTTCATAAATAAAATAAAATTTAACTAAAATTGAACTATTACAATTCCCACAAAAATTTAACTCCTGATATAAATTTTTAAAAATTTATTGAGTTACCCAGTAAACAATTTTTTAATAGTTAAAACTCATTGGCAGGACAGTCAACAGAATCACAAATGAGCCAGGCATGATGGTGCACCACTATAACCTCAGGACCTGAGCGGCTGAGGCAGGGGGACAGAGTGAGACCTTGTTTTAACGTCCTGCTCCCTAAAGGGAGAAAGACTCACAAAGGCCACTTCAGTCAATTTCTGGGCATTGCCCTCTCCTACTTGTGGCATCCAGAGTAGGCATCTAAATGCATTCCTAACCATTGCTGTTTGATTACCACTTTCCAGAAGACAATTCTATTTCATAGATATATGTATTACAGAAATGACTTTTTAAACCCAAATTATTATAATGAAAAGTATTTATATACACTTAAAGCATATGCAACTCAAATTTCACTGAGCTGGGGTTGGGGGGAGTGACATTGACAAACCACTCAGCCCTTGCTTTTTTCATTTAGAATGTAATTAAGTAAGATCAGTGCACTGCAGTCTGTGTGTGCAGGGGACACACTTGAAGATTCTTGTAATCTGTAAATAATTAGATTCTTCCAAACAAAAAGTTCATATAAAGACTTGGTTTCCCAACATCTTTCCAATTATATTTCTTACTGTAAGTGTAAAATCTGGGAAGTCTATCATTGTCAATAGGTTTTCTCGAGAGAGTAAATTTTACAGAAAATAATATCACACATTTTTGTTGGTTACTTGGCTCTATTATCAAAATCTCAGATGAACTGAAATTTCTGAGTTACCCACGTTAAAAATAGATGTAGTTACAACACTTTGTCAATATCAAAATACAAGATGGAGAGATGAAGCTGAAATAAAAGTCAGAGCTTATGAAATAAAAAATAAATGTTGGTTATCAGCAATTCAGTATAACTTATTGTCACAGCTAGTGATAGACATCAAGTCCTATAAACATTATTTTCTGCCCTTATGTTTTTGGATACTTTACTCTTTATAGTCATATGGAAATTATAACATTTAAAAACTAAAATGTAACACATTTAAAATTTTACTTACTAGCAAAAACATAACTTCCTCTGGGAATTTTAGCATGACTGTCTTGGATTCTGGCTTATGCTGATATTTCATAAGGGTTCTACCCAGGAATGAGGTCTAGAGACAAATCTGCTGACTGAACAATTTCATAAAACAGTGTAGCAAAGAGGTGCTTAAATAAAACAATGTAGCAGGCTGCAGAGATGACTCAGAGGTTAAGAGCACTATCTGCTCTTTCAGAGGTCCTGAGTTCAATTCCCAGCAACCACATGGCGGCTCACAACCATCTGTAATGAGATCTGATGCTCTCTTCTGATGTGTCTGAAGACAGCAACAGTGTACTCATATATATAAAATAAATAAATCTTAAATAAAAAACAATGTAGCAATGGATTGCTTAAATAAAACAATGTAACAGAGCAGCACTGAATAAAACAATGTAGCAATGCGGCACTAAGACCAGGAAAGTATAATGTCCCTGTTGCTGTTTCCTTTCAAAGAGGTCAGAAAGCACATCCAAACCATTTTAGAAATCCCAACCATAAAAAAATGTTACAAGTGTAGCTGTGGAAAGCAGAAGAGTAGAGAAGAAAGCTGACAGAGGCAGAGACAACTGGTCTAGTTCCCAGCCTTGTTTGGTGCTGGTTTACTTATCAGGATGTGGGGGAAGGAGAGAGGACAGGAGCTGGAGGAAGCATTGCTTGTGATATAATGATTTTCCTGTGGGTTTTTCCCTTTAATCCAGTGGTGCTGAAAGCACAGCCTAGTCATAGATGGTCTGACCTCTGGTCAACATTATAAATCACCCTCCTAACCAAGTAAGATGAAGAAGGTCTGTAATGAAGATCTGTAATCAACTCTGTAGCCTGTCCCAACCACATCCATTTTAGGAGAAGAAATAAACCACTCCAGCATCTTTATGGTGAACCCTACAAAAGAAGTTCCAAGATGGGCTTTTCTTCCCTTGGAAAAATTTATACATGAAAATGCTACTTGAAGACATTATTCATTAACTCATAAACATAAATCTCCATCGATAAGTTTTAAACTGATTAATGTGGGAAGCAAAAAAAAAAAAAAAAATGACAATATTGATAACAAGGGAGCTGACATTGAACACTTTAGAATTTAAAACCATGAAAATTCTGTTCTTAAATTTTGAATTAATGTGAGAGTTTGGCCAGATATCTCAAGTTATTCTTAGTATGGCCTGCCAGCTGCTAGTAAACAGACTGGCTCAAACATTTCACTTGTGTAAGATATGAAAAGTTAAAGTCCAGAAAAGCTCAAATAGGTGCCCAGAATCTTTTAAAAACAACAGCTCTACAGAAGAATAAGGAAATCACAGATATCACAGAATTGCAAAATGACAAAAAGGCTCCCAACTTCCAAAACCTTCTTATTCTATGTTGGCAAGAATACTGCTAGATTATTACAATGATCTGGCTGGCATATTTTTAATATAACAGTAAAATAACAGTATTTAATGGCAGACTATTTGGGTCAGTCATCATGAATATGAGGTTTCAGACAGGCAGTGGTGGCACACACCTTTAATCCCAGCACTGAGGAGGCAGAACACTTGGAGGGCAGTCTGGTCTATAGAGTGAGTTCCAGGGCAGCCAGGACTACATAGAAAAGCCTTGTCTCAAAAGAAAAAAAACAAAAACAAAAACAAAAATAAAACAAAGCAAGAGAAGCATGAAAGGCTGTAGAAATCAAAGCATTGCCAGGCAGTGGTGGCACATGCCTTTAATCCCAGCACTTGGGAGGCAGAGGCAGGTGGATTTCTGAGTTCGAGGCCAGCCTGGTCTACAAACTGAGTTCCAGGACAGCCAGGGCTACACAGAGAAACCCTGTCTCGAAAAACAAAAAAAAAACAAAAAAAAAAAACAAAAAAAAAAAAATCAAAGCATTGAGGCAGTTAGGAGCACTGTATCTTCTTGCAGAGGACCAACATTCAATCCCCAAAACCCACATTATGGCTTGCATTGATCTGCAGTCCTAGGGAATCCAACACTCTCTTCTGACTTTTGCAGACAACAGGCAAGCACATGGTACATAAACATACATGCAGACAAATTAATAAGCACTAAAAAATAAGAAAGAATAAGGGCATAAGAGGAGTAATGACCTGTGTTAATTACTCTTCTGTTCTTTGATAAATGCCAGGACAAAAGCAACTTAGGGAAGAAAGGGCTCCTTTGGCTTATGGTTCCAGAGGAAAGAGTCCATCACAATGGGAAGGCATATAGCAGCAAGCAGCAGGCGATGCAACAGAAGCAGAGAGCTAAGAGGAACCGTGAAGCCCAGAAAGAGCAAACTGGAAACAGGGTGACATGATAAGATGGCAAGTCCTCGCCCAATGACACCCTTCTTCCAGCAAGGCCACACCTCCTAAACCTCAAGGTCACACCTTCTAAACCTCAAGGTCACACCTTCTAAACCTCCCCAACAGTGCCACCAACTGAGGACCAAATGTTCCAATAGCTGAGGCTTTGAGTACACTTGTCATTCAAGATCCCACAGACAGTGAAAGTTCTCATACAAGATTAAAGGCTTGAGAAGACCAATGACCCAAATAAAAAATCATCATGCAGCAAGAAGAGCTTCAGCTCACCATCTAGTCTTCTAATATGTTGGAAGAGACCCACATTGAGAAGTAAGCTGTTGCAGCCAGTCTGTTTCAAATGTTAATTTCATCCAGTAACACCCTCATAGATGCAAGAAGAATGATGTTAAATCAAGTATCTGAGAACCTCATACTCCAGTCAATCTGATTCAACTGCAGTGTTGTTTCTGCTCTTGAGACTACCCTTTGGAATGACTGCTGGTCTCCTTCACAAACAATGCTCATTTTACAACATAAACGTGAGCCATTACTCAAATTTTAATGCCCCTATATCATTTGAATTTCCCCATCTGTAAAGACCTGTTGATGCTCCCATCCACCTTGGCATTCACTGAACTTTAAATCAAACTGCTGAGAGACAAAAGAATCATTTCCTCATCTGACTCTCACAATCATTCTAACATGTCACTTAGTCAGACTAACATGATGTTCACAATCATACTAGTGTGATACTTACAATCATACTAACATGATGCTCACGACCATAAAGCTAATGTTCTTTTCAATTAAAACATGCTTAATGTTTTCTCACACTGAGGAAAGAGCATCAGAGAAAAGAATTCCTGTTTCCTTTGGACACACATCAGCTACTTATTCTCTGGCAGGCAGAAATCCTTAATTGTGTATGACTAGGTATAGCCAACCTAAGCTAAGTAAATTTAAGGTTCCAACAAAATTGCTCACTTCCCTGAAAGCAAATCTTTATACAACAAAAAGTTCACAGTGTAGTTTTGATGGCTCTCACCAGTACTGGATAAAAATGGCTTGCTTTTAATGCTCAGATCAAAATTATATTAGAAAAAAGTTTCAACTATGATATATTTTAAAAGTACATTCTCTGAAAAGCTATAACCATCAAATAAACAAAATGACTTCTGGATGAATAATTACACTTCAAAGAAAGTTAAATGCTATTATTCACTGGCAAAAGACAAGAAAATAGGTGCAAACTGCTGGAAATGCTTTGTAGTTCAGTGGGAAACTTCTAAGAAAAATATTTATTGCCAAATGACACCCAGGCAAAGCTACCCACCAATCTTTCCTGTGGGAGGAAAACTGTGTAGCTACAGATAGCCTGGAGTAGTATTCTAGGCAATTAATCCATGGTAATTATTTATAACATAGCACATGTGGGTGTGACAAGGCATATGGAAGGCCCCCAGAGTGCACATCTGGATCACCCGATGCCCTTCTGGAAATGAACAATGGATTCTTGAAAACTGAAATAGACATATTTGGAGGCAGGGGTGCAAGGCTTGCAGAAGATGGAAAGGAAAGATTAAAAGGTTGACAGCATTTTTTTTCTACACTTGAAGCCAATTTATTTTTCTTTGAGGTAGAAGTATTCTGCCTTGAGATTGGAGTAAACCAGCGGTGCCAGAGAATCACATTCATCACATCAAGGAAAAGCACCATGAATGAGACAGCATGACAAACATCTTCTCCAGAACCCAGGGCAGAGTGTTCAGGAACAACAGTAAGAATGTATTCATCTCTCGGAAGCTGGCATCTAGCTTAGAAAAGCTTTCTCCCCAACACCTCATCTGTCCATTGTTTATGACATTAACTCTATTAATTACATGGTGCCCCGTCCCATTCTAAAGAGACTGATAGAGTTGTTCATGGACCTAGGACACACCCACAAGTTATCAGTTATGGTGACTCTTGCCTCGAGGAGCCTATGGCCTTGGCCCAGTCCCATAGATCATGTCAGGGCAATGGAGATCACCAGGAAGGGGTGAGGTTAACTCTCTCTTGCTTAAGGTTAGTTTTAGAAGCTAATGGCTGATCCTGGATCTAGAATCAGACTGACTTGCCTTCAAATTTCATCTCCAAAGACAAAGTCATATGACCTTCAGTGACTTAATCTCTGGAAACCTCAATATCCTCACTTGTAAAGTGAAGCAAATTATAAAGTATTCCTCAAAAGATATTTGTGAGATTAATGTGAAGCACTGAAGTAGCTGCACATGCCATATAGTGAGTGTTCCAGAGGTATGAGTCATGATTATTGTATTTCACTTTCTGTAATCAACCATTCCAAAGTGACTTGTCAAATTAATTTGCTTTCTACCATTCTTTGTGCTAAACATTTGGACTGACATCTACAGTCTTCTAAATTTAGGGTTTTCAACCCATGGGTCTAAACCCTTATGATGATCATATATCAGATATCCTGCATATCAGATATTTACATCATGATTCAGAACAGTAAGAAAATTATAGTTATGAAGTACCAACAAAGTAATTTTATGGGTGGAGGTCCCCATAACATGAGAAACTGTATTAAAGAGTCACAGCACTAGAAAGTTGAGAAATCACTGTACTAAATGATCTCAAAAAACTGAATTTTAGAAGACTTTGTCGAGGATTTTTTGGTGTGGGAGATGTTTTACTTTTGAAACAGTCACACATGTAGATCAGCCTGACTTTGAACACATGGAGATCTGCCTGTCTCTGCTGTCTGGATGCTGAGATTAAAGCCATTTCTTGAGTTTTATGCTTAACTAATAACTTTATTCACTAACCTGTTTGTGGACACTGTAATTACCACCAAACTTTAGTGATCTAATTGATATTTAGTAATAATTTAATAAATAATATATACTTTTATAAAATGATGGCAGAGGTCAAAGTGACCTCTGTAATTCCTGAATCAAATGCTTTAAAAAGTTAGCACAAAAGTGGGTTCTGACAAGCTAGGGGAAATTACACTCCTGTAAGAATTATTATACTTAGATTGCCTCTCAAAACTTTAATCTTGCCTTATTTCAAAGATGTTTTGAATAGAAAACATGAAGAGTGTTTCTTAAACATTGCTTATGAAAACAAAATGCTATAAACTTCACTAGAAGAAACCCTGGCCTCACAGCAACAAGTCAAACATTAACTCTCCATACTCATTTTGAAGGTGAAAGAAAGATGCTTGTACATTTTCACTCCAGCCTTCCAAGTGGACCATTGCTATCTCTTCTGAGTCAGACAGCAGTCTTGTTGACATCAGCAATCCTCATAAGTCATTACAACCCGCCTCCTTTAGAAGGGTTCTAGACTTAAAGAAGAGAATGTTGGCCAATGGACACATTTTTAGTTAGGAAAAATAAACTCAAGAGATATTGTACACTACAGTGAAAGTATATCCTCTATACTACAAAATCTCTGAGAGTTGATTTTAGGTATTCTCACAACAACAACTACAACAAAAAAGGCATATGAAGCAATATACTGATTAGCTTTTACTATGCGTCCTTGCATAAAATATAAGAATATGAGAGAATACATATGAATTAGCTTTTCCTAGGCATTCCGTATGTATATTAAGACGTATGTAATCCAAAATTTGCGTATCCAATAAAAACTAAAAGTGTGAAAGGTTTTTAATAAATATCACTAGGCTGGTGAGTGGAATATCTCAATGGCAGAAAGGTAAAGAAGCATGCATATAAAAATACATGTAAGTAGAAAAAAGAAGTAACTTACTTTATCCAGCAGAGAACTTTTTGTGATTTGCCTGATATCATCTTTAGCCACAACAAGAAACAAGCAGGATCTCAGAGCAGAAGTTTGCTGTGGGATAGCAAAACAATAAAATAAAATAAAAATAAAGGGCAAGCAGAGTGGGAATTCTGACAAGCTGCTTGAACAGGTGACACCACCATCATCCCAGAGCTTTACAAAAGCTTAGATTCCAAAAACTCAAGTCGAGCAGTGTGATTTGGTAGGCCTGGGATAGGACCCAGGAAGCAGATAGAAAAACGTTGTTAAATATAACTGAAAGGTTGTAAGAGTAGGGTAAGTATTTAGAAGTACTGCCTAACCAAAAGCAATGTGAGGTCCAAGTGTAGGCCACAGTTGCAGTCCTTTCTGGTTTTGTTTTGTTTCATTTTTGTTTGTTTGTTTGTTTTCCCTTTTTTTTTTTGACAAGGTTAAGCCCTGCCTGTCCTAGAACTTCGTCTGTAGACCAGGTTGGCTTCAAACTCAGAGATCTGCCTACCTCTGCCTCCTGAGTACCACCATGCCTGGAAGTAACCTTATTCTATAAAAAGAAAAAAAAATTCTTTTTATTGAAAATAGATTTTTTTCCATAAAAAAATATTCTGATTCATTTCTCCTCCCCCATCTCCTCCCAGATCTTCCTCTTTTCCCTTCCCACCCAAATCCCAAAGGATAAATTTCTTAATAGTATTCTAATTTTCTTCTTTCTTTTTTTGGGGGGTGTAGGGAATAGGGGGTAAGAGGGCAGGTTTATTCCCCAAAGAGATTGTGACTTAATCAGGAACTTTTGTCTTTTTTTTTAAAGTTGGGTGGGAACTGTTTTTTAAGTAGATTTTATTTTATATGCAAGCGTTTTGGCTGCATATGTATGTATGTACACAGTGTGCATGTTTGCTGCCCATGGAGGTCAGAAAAGAATCTCAGGTTCCCTGGAACTGGAGTTACAGAGGATTGGGGGCCACCATGTGGGTACTGTAAGTAGAATCCAGATTCTCTCTCCACAAGAGCAGCCAGTGCTCTAAACTACTAAGCCATCCTTCCAGCCCTAATTTCTTAGTCCTGTACTTTATTTTTAACCAAGTTCAAAATCATTTTAACAAATAGTGAGAGTAAAAGCTGTCAATGTACTGTTCTTCATTTTTTTGTCTTTTGCATATTTGCAGCACTTCCTATTTTGTGTTTGCCCAGCTTCAAATATTCAGTAATCATGCATCATACTGTGAAAACAGAATAATAATGAAAAAAGTTGGTTGTCTTAGTGAAGTCATGTGTCTTAGTGAAGTCATGTGTCTTAGTGGTGTCAGGTGTCTTGGTGATGTCATGTGCTCTGGTAATGTCATGTGTCTTGGTGATGTTAGATGTCTTGGTGATGCCAGGTACCTTTTAATCTTAACTAAGTGTTTAAGAGAAGATTATTGTGAAGGTCATAAAGGATATTGGAAGAACGTGGAAGGTCCAGGGAAGATATTGACACTCAGATCCAAAAGTTACATACTGGGAGTTTAAGAATAAGTAAATATTCAAAAAGAAAATCATTAAAAATGGTTTTCAGGAAAATAAAATGAGATGAAGTTTGAGAAGTCTTACTAGACAAGGGTATAAAGTTGCCGACCATGTTTTTCCTGATTATCTCTAAAGTAAAAACCTCAGAGTGTTCATGCTCACCTTTCAGAATCCCACATGACAGAAATATCTTTACACAGAAAGTGATCTGCCAAGTTTAAAAGCACACATTGTGAGCATTTTTAAATGTTTCATTTGGGTGTAACCTTTCTGTATTCATTACACCATTATGTTAGTGAAAACAAATTTGAAGACTGAAATAAATCCGATAGCTTACAAAAATCTCACACACATTTTCTTTTGGAAATTCCACCAATGTCTTTTTTTTTTTCTTGTGCTCAGTTATTTTTTATTAATGGGATATTATATTTACATTTCAGATTTTATTCCCTTACCCCATTCCCCCATCACCCAGGAACCTCCTATCCCATCACCCCTGCTCATGCTTCTCTGAGGATGTGCCCACAACTAACTCCCTCACTTCCCCCTCCCCACCCTCAAATTCCCCACCACTCAGTGTTCTGCCTTCATAGGACCAAGGATCTCCTCTCCCACCTAAGTCCAACAAAGCCATCCTCCCTATATGTACAGATGGAGTCATGGGTCCCTCCCTATGTGCTCTCATTCTGGTGGTTTAGACCATGGGGAGCTCTGGTTGGTTGGTATTATTGCTCTCCTCATGGAGTCATAAACCCTTTCAGCTCCTTCAGTCTTCTCTCTAACTTCTCCATTGAGAAACCTTTGATCAGATCAGTGGTTAGCTGTGAGCATCTGCCTCTGAATGCATCAGACTCTGGCAGACCTTTAAGGAGACAGCTATATCAGGCTCTCGTCAGCATGCACTTCCTGATATCCACATCAGTATCTACCGTTGGTGACTGTTGGGAGCCGACTTTAAGCAGAAAGCGTCTAGAAAGCAGCTATCAACTTTGCAGCCATCTGGAACCATATACCCTGATGAGAGACTTGCTTTTCAATAGCCTACAACAGCTGAAACACACTCTGATAAATATCTTGATTATCCCACATAGCTTGTTTTGCTGTTTTGTGCCCCTAGCTGCAAGGTGCACGTGCTATCCACGCCTGTAAGGCTATGTCATATCCACACCTACAAGGCACGTGGTATCCATGCGCCTACAAGGCAAGTGGCAAAAGCCTATAAATACCCCAGACTTCCCTTCAGAGAGGGAAGAAAATAAGAGACAACAAGGGGGAAAATAAGAGAGAGAGAAGGACAAATAAGAGGACAAATAAGAGAACACAAATAAGAGAGAGAAAATAAGAGAGAATAAAGGAGACGTGAGAGACTTGAGACTTGATTACAGATCCTCTGGCTTGTCATTCTTCGCTTCTTCCCCCTACTCTCTCTCTTGCTAAACCCTGACCCGTGGACCAGAGCAGCAGCGCAGGCCAGGATGTTTTTGGCCCCCAAGCCAGGCAGAGTACGGTCCTCAACAGGTGACTGCACATCAGATGGATACCCAGGTGGAATGGTCTCCAGATGGCCCCTCCTTCAGTTTCTGTTCCACACTTTGTCTCCATATTTGCTCCCTTGAGTATTTTGTTACTCCTTCTAAGTAGGACTGAAGCACCCACACTTGGTCTTCCTTCTTCATGAGCTTCATGTGGTCTGTGAGTTGAATCTTGGCTATTTGGGCTAATATCTGCTTATCAATGAGTAGATACCATGTGTGTTCTTTTGTGATTGGATTACCTTACTCAGGATAATATTTTCTAGTTCCATCCATTTACCTAAGAATTTCTCGCCGGGTGGTGGTGGTGCACGCCTTTAATCCCAGCACTTGGGAGGCAGAGGCAAGTGGATTTCTGAGTTTGAGGCCAGCCTGGTCTACAGAGTCAGTTCCAGGACAGCCAGGGCTATACAGAGAAACCCTGTCTTGAATAACCAAAAACCAAAAACCAAAAACCAAAAAAAAAAAAAAAGAATTTCTCAAATTCATTATTTTTAATAGCTGAGTAATACTCCATTGTGTAAATGTACCACATTTTTTTTTAAAGGCATCAACAGTAAAGTACTCTAGGAAGGAATGTCACTGTCCCAAATGCTATGAGTCAAACAAAACCTTTGTAACGGGAAGATCTTTAATGTCTCACCAAGCACATCAGTGAGAAAACAATGAGCATAGACAGTCAGAGGTTGATGGGAATGTGTGAAGTATCGGCCACCATGCCTGTCTTATACAGTATGTAAACATTCTATAAAGAGCCTAGCTTTTTAAAAGTTGTATCTGAGTTTTCATATGAATCTATCATATTTCCTAAATGTTCTTATCTTCTCTCCAACCTGCTGACCACAGATGGTGCAATTACAGAGACACTGATAAAATTCTAATCAATTTAAAAATTAAGTCCTTAGGCTGAAGAAATGACTGAGCAGTGAAAAGCGTGTGCTGGGCTTACAGCCGACCTCAGTACAGTTCCCAGCACCCACACTGGTGGACATAACAATGACCAGTAACTCCAGTACCAGAGGTCCAGTGCCTTTTGCTGGACTCCACATATATCTACAATTACACATGCACAAATCAAACCCCCATACAGGCCCACCCACATATAACACATAATTTTAAAATAAAAGCAAATCTTTAAAAATCTTTAATTCCTTAAAACATGGAGATGACAGTATCTATTCACAGTTATTTTTTTTCATGGGACAGAGACCCTGATTTCTCGTTGCTCTCTGGTCTATACTGTGTTCAGGGTGAGTCCAGCTTTTCTTCCAATTCTTCTGCCATTGTAGGATTGTTATATAAATCACTCCTCCAATCCTGTTACATCTCTGGTTTATTGTCTCCCTGTTTATTTTGGGTTCCTCTGTCTGCATAAGTACCATCACATTTATTCTCCACAGATGTTTTTCTCTGCAGAGTTAATTCTTTAACACAGGTGAGCTGGTAGTTTTTTGTCTGTTGATTGTATCTTACAGATAAATGCCGGACAAGAACCACAAGACATGATAAATGAATGTAATGTCAAGCAAGCTCTTGGAGTTGGAGGTATTTATCCCAATGGAATAGAAAGAGTGAGTTACTATCATTTCTTTTTAGTCTTTGAAAACCACTGTTCAAGTTAAGATTACAGAAAGGGAGTCATGTCTGTAAACTTCCCCCAAATGTATCCTAACTCATATTGTTATTTTCAAGATCACTGTAGATTAGCCATGAGTGTAGATGATTTGACATCCAGTCTACTTTATTCTCTGACTGCTTGCAGATGTCCAGTTTCAATGAGCTCACATGTTGTCTGCTGAATATTTTGTATTAAAACATAAGTCTCCTCAGATTTCTCCTTGTGCTTCCGTGGAAACTCTATAAACAATCAGCAGTCTCTCCTGTCTTTGACTCCCTCAAAGGATACTCAGAATGGCCTAAGTCCTCATACCAGTCTGAGCTCTAAGAGGAGAGAATCTGTACTAAAAATTGTCTATGAAAAAACAGTCATCAGGGTTTAGAAAAACTGCAAAGGAAGCTACTGAATTCCTAGGACAAGTAACTCATGAAGATGTTACTACAGGACTGGAAACCTTGGGCCTAAGCACCCTAGCTCCACCCTCTTCCAACTTTGCCGGAACTTCTCATGGAACTTCACAAAAGAAATGATCACAAACACCCTTGATTCACACCAGGTTCCCTGAAAAAATTGGAGAGTCAGTGAGAGTTGATTTGATGGAGTAAATAAGGAACTACAAGCTCAGTTGAGCCAAGGTTGCTGAGCATTTAAAGGTAATGATGGTCATACCATCTTACCAGTGGTTGCTTATTACCTACTCCTTTACCTTCCTTCCCTCTAATACCATCCCTGAAAAATTCCAACTCAGGGGTTTCTTTCTATCAAAGGACATCTTCTCTAGTAAGATATGTCCTATCAACTCTATCAGGATCCATTAACATAATGTTTTTATAAGATTTGTTTATTTTTATTTTATGTATACAGATGTTGGCCCATGTGCGAATCCATGCACCACATGTGTGCATGATGCCCATTAAGACTGGAAAAGAACACCAGATCCCCTGGAACTGAACTTTCAGACAGTTGTAAGTCACCATGCAGGTACTAGAAAACAAACCCTCTGGAAGAGCAGCAAGTGGTCTTAACCACTCAACCGACTCTCTAGCCCTAACATAGCTTTTTTGCACAACAAACTTAACATGAAATTGTACAGGGTAATTAGTATATTCCAAAGAAAAACTCCAATATAGTATCCTATGTTTCCATGAAAACTCTTTCTAATTTATTGATTTCTGGACTGGAAAATATCTTGTCTTCAGTGGGTAGAGTGACCTAGCTTCTAATCAGGAGCATCTTCATCATGGTTCACAGAAATGACCTTTCTGCCATTCTGGAATGGTGTTTGAGTGGCTGTTGATATCTTGTCATATGCCCCACCTCCCTGGCCACAGAAAATTCAGTGAGAAATGAGGAATTAACTCAAGCTGAAATAGGCACACTAGTATCCTCCCCAAAGTAGGTACTTGACCCAAAAGCACTTATGAAAGTCTTCACTTTGTATTTTGAGCTGGAAACTAGGAAGACCAACATTAAGTACTTTATGGCCATGAGTGTGGTGAGCACAGCATGGGATCTTCCACCATGGCCCTGATGTAAAACATCACAGGGGAGTTTAGTCTGAAAACAAGAGGCCTTTGTTAGTCTGTTGTTCTCAACATCATCTCATCTCCCATTGTAGGAAGTTGGCATACACTTGCATATTTATCCTGCTGTGAAGGAAACTTCTCCCTTTCTTGCATGATGTGAAACTCACAAAAAATCAAGAAAAAGTTTTAAAAAATATTTAATTTCTATAGGAAAACCTTCCTTATCTTCATTTCTTACAATGAAAATTACATTTTTTTTTGCAAAGAGAGATGCATATACTTAACAAGTAGTTCAAATAAAGGGAGTAAAATCCTGATGAATACAAAAACAAGTCAACAAATAAGAGAAGGGCTGGGTGATAGCCCATGGGAGAGTGCTATCTCACATGCAGGAGGTCTTGAATTCAGTTGTCAACTGGGGAGGAATTTCAGCAGTAAGGACAACAGCTACACAACACTGTTATGGAGCAGCCAGGAGCCTGGCTGATGCTGAAGTGAGTGGAAATAAGGAAGCTGGAGAGGAGAGGGAGCAGAGAATGTAAGGTCTCACAGAAACTACCTTTTATTCCAAGAAAATACAGGGGTGTATTTTTAGCAGAGGTGTAAATAGCTGACCCTAAGCTGTGGCTGCTGAGAGTCAGTTTTCAGGGTCAAAGGTAAACAGTGATTGGAGAGCTACCACAGTTTCCTAAGTGAAAAATTACAGAAATCCACACTAGGATGGAAACACATAGGTGAGAAAAGAAAAACACTGTGTTTTGACTATACCTTAAAGACAAAGACAACAGTCTGTGTCCAGAGACAAATGTGCAGCAAGTGTGGAGGCAGTGATGATGTCAAACAGTTACAAGGAGATTGAAGAGTAAGAAGATAGAATAAGCTACAGTAACTCATGTGCATGCAATGCCATGGGGCAACCTATTACTTTGCATGTTCACCTAAAACTTAATTCAGAAAACAGTGGAGGGTGGCAAAATGGCTTTTGGGTGAAGTGCTTACCTAGTATGATCAGAGTTCAATTCCAAGCCCTCTAACTTCCATGCAGGAACCATAGCAAACACATACAAAAATCATCTATATACAGTAATAATAACTACTTTTAATTTTTTAAAAAGGCAAAGAATAGAGTAAACTAGTAAAGACCAGAGATCTGGCTAAAGAAACTGTTGGCATTCAAGTAGAACTGTCAAATAATTATATGTTGAAGACCCCCAAATTCCGGAGACCCTTACTCAAGTCTCAGGAAGTCGCGAACACCCACAAACTCCAAGACATCGTACCTGGATGCAATCAGCAGAGGTTTATTAGGGAAGAGAGCTGGCAGCCAACGTTCAAACTGCACACTCGCGCAGGAGTACAGTTTGACCCTGCCAGTCAGTCAGGGGAGGGTTTTTAAACCACAAACCAGGGGAGTGGGAAGGGGGGTGAGGGGTTGTCAAGAATACATAACATAAGAATAGCGAAACATTTCAGAGGAGCCCAAACCTAAATGATACAGGATCATGTGAAAATCACTCTGCACACTCATTCTTCTCAAGAATGTAGTCTTACCATGTTATTACCGACTATTTCAGGTTAAACTATCTCTCACTTGCTCCGGTCGCAGTCCCACCTAGGTGACTTGCATCTTTTTGTGGTCAGGAATGTGTCTTCCTGCTTTGGACTTTTCACACCCACAGGTGGGTTCTTTTCCCTGAGGCTTGAGGAATGTAATCCAGCAAGTGTCCTCTGATTCAGGGATAATGCCCTCCACCCAGAATATCTCGGGGCAATGAAGGCCTGAAATCTTACATTCAGTTCCGCCTTCTGGAGCCTGCATTCTTTTGCTCAGGGTAAAGGAAAAGCCTATATATATTTCATAAAATAGTCTTTATAATTTTTCACTCTACAATGTATATATACTTGGAAATGAAGCAGGGTTCTAGAATAGATATAAAATTTCTATCTATATCATTTACATCGAAGGGCTTCCAAATTTCTATATACATAGACAGATGTGCATGTGCAAAAAATCATGAAGGGGGTATATAGAGAGAAGAGATCAGGAAAAAAGGCCCAAGAACTACAGTATTTAGAAAAGAGCAAGGGCAAGAATCAGTAATGTGATAGAGGAAGAAGTCAACAAAACAGAAAAAAAAATCAAGAAAACAAAGCAACAAACAAATCAAACTGAGAAAAGACTACAGTGTCCTAGAAGACAAGATGAAAATATACTCTACTGAAGTAGGTATCCAGTGCAGTTTCTCAAGACTAAAGAAAGCTCAGAAGCAATGATTGAACATGTGGCTCTGTACCGTATAACTCACCAGTGGCCATAGGAGAAGGTGCAAAGAACTGAGAAGGTCACTGTACTGAAGTAACTTTAGGATCACCTGGAGGCAGAACAAAGACAGAGGCACCGGCCACAGGCAGGAGTGATATGAGTAAATCCCTTTAGATATGCAACCTGTGTGGATATGAGAGGAACAAATGAGTCAAAGTGGGCAGAGGAAGTATGAAACTAAAGAACAGACAGGACTCACTGCTCAAAAAAAATGTCCTGATGGAAAGAAAAGTATCAACTGAACACTAAAGAATTAGAGAGGGTCTATACCTTAAAACGTTTTAATGACGTGACTGCCATCTTTTTTCTTTTGTTAGTTATTTACCTGTGCAAGGGCAGGGATGTATGCATGCCAAGGTGCAAATGGAGGTCAGAGGACAACTTGCAAAGAACAGTTCTCTCCTTCGTGCATGGGAGTCCCAGACATGAAACTTGGGCATCAGTTTCAGTGGTGGCACTGAGCCATTGTGCCAGCCTTCACTTTGTTTTTTAAATTGTTAAAAAGAAAAAAACCTACAAAAATAATAAGTAAAGCATTGTGCTATACAGGGTATATGTAGTGTTCTGTACAATGCTATGCAGAGTACCAGAGCTCTCGGTGGTCACAGTCAGCTCTTAGCAGGCATATTAGCTCCAGGGGCACAAAGCCATAGTCGAGAGCTGAATCCAAGAATGGGAATCTGAACAGGCATAAACTCTCATGAGGCAGAACAGTTTTCCATAATCTTCCTAAACAATCTTTAGACCAGATTCTATGGACCCCTCAGGACTAGGACCCTAATAAAGTCCATGCCTATGAAAGCTATTTATAAACCTTTTCTGAGAAGGTTATACAAATATATCGTCTCAAGCACTGTATAAATAAATAGTTGTAACTTACTCCTCTGGGACTGAGTTTTAACAGATCTGAAAACTATATATAGGTTATGTTTTGTCAAATAAAATATAACCCAATGATATTATTTTAAGATATCATACACACACACACACACACACAGACATATATATATATATATATATATATATATATATATATATATACATACATACATATCTGCTACAATTAACTCTTATCATCAGGATAACTACCACCATTTATGCCCCAGATACTGAACCAAGCAGTCCATACTAACATTCCAGCTAAGTCTCACAGAACATTGTAAGACAGCTATTATCATCACCATGTGAGACAAAAACATTGGATTCCTAGAATTAAACTGTTGCCTCACAATGACAAAATGATAAAACCAGGACTTGTAGCTTTGTTTGTAAAGCCAATGTGTGCTACAAGAAGTTGGACAGACAGTAATATGGAAAGACAGACATACAACACACAGATATTTTTAATAATACAATTTCATTTCCCTCTCCAAGTTATCACGTATCAAATGGATTGATGCAAACAATGTAAGAACCTCCTGAGAACTGATCTGAAGTCCTGGGATGAGCCCTACAAATACACCGAGAATCTTTTATGCAATAGGCCAACTTAAAAGTCAATGAAAACTGTTATCAGTGCCTTTGTCACAGTTAATTGCTGGGGAGACCTGGCATATGTAAAAGGAACAGTGAAGTAATAGGTTTTAAGATCATATATGCCCTCACACTATTTATAGAGCCCAGGATAAACCTCTGACTGCATTGTTAAGCATCCATGGTTTTCATTTACCCAAGCTTATACTCACTTCATTATTTCTCATATATTAACCCTACCAGTGATATAAGCCACCAAGTATTACATTCCAAGCCCACCTTTAGGACTGTACTGAACCCATAAATGCTGTATTCATGTATGTGATAGCTTCTGCTTTTGATGGAAAACAAATTAGCATATTAACAAAATGTTCCATCATTATAAAGGGTTGCTTTCTCAAAATAGGATTTTAAAAAGCAATCATTGCTCACATCAAATTATAAGTAGACATGAGGAAATTAAAGTTCAAATGTTAATTTAAATGAGTAAAATAAATCCATCTTTTAAAAGGTAAAATTTGGAGACACAGTATTGAAACAGGACATATAGTTGGGATGTAGCTTGATGCAGGAGGAATTGCCTAACACATGTGTCTTAGGGTCTTACCGCTATGAAGAGATACCATGACCAAGACAACATTTATAAAAGACAACATTTAATTGGAGCTGGCTTACAGGTTCTGAGGTTTAGTCCATTATCATTATGGCAGGAAGCATGGCAGAGTCCAGGAAGGCATGGCACAGGAGGAGCTGAGAGTTATGCACCTTGTTCTGAAGGCAAACAGAAGACTGTCTCCCGTGTGACTAGAAGGGTCTCAAAGTCCACCCCTACACAGTTCTTCCAACAAGGCCATACCTACTCTAACAAAGTCATACCTCCTAATAGTACCATTCCCTGGCCCAAGCATATTCAAACCACCACAATATGCAAGGTGGCCTTCTAATAACAGACTTTGGTTAGTTAGTTAGTTAGTTAGTTAGTTAGTTAGTTAGCTAGCTAGCTAGCTAGCTAGCTAAATGGAGATGGCATTTGCAGGAGTGAGTTTCTTCTTCCATTATATGGGTCCCAGGGATCAAACTTGGGTCTTCAGATATGGCAGCCATCATTAAACATGGAGTCTCTCACAAGCACAAGAACATAAAATTTTAAAATGAAGATAAAGGAGGCTTTCTGACTTAATCCAATATCTGCCTCCTTTTTAATACAGACATCAAGAAAATATCTGTGTAGGCCTTCATTTTCTCCTCTTTCTTAGCCAATAAATTTTATTTTCCAGAAACTCATTCAGCAACTGGTCAAACTTAATGATATAAATTAAGAAAGGTTACAAAATCTTTGCACATAATACATATGTGCTTACTTATATATGCACTTTTAAAGTATTTCAGTGGATATATAGAATAGTGGTTCTCAAACTTCCTACTCCTACAACCCTTTAATACAGTTTCTCATGTTGTAGTGACTCCCCAAGCTTCAATGTATTTAGTTACTACTTCATAACTGTAATTTTGCTAGTGTTATGAATTGTAATTTAAATATATGATGTGCAGGATGTCTGATATGGGGGTTACAACCCACAAGTTGAGTACTGGTGATACAGAGTGATGTTGTATGTGTGTGTGTGTATTTACTCCCCCAAAATAGGTACAAACAGCCTGCTAAGGGGCTGGACAGATGGCTCAGTGGTTAAGAGCATTGATTGCTCTTCCAGAGGTCCTGAGTTCAATTCCCAGCAACTACATAGTGGCTCACAGCCATCTGTAATGGGATTTGATGCCCTCTTCTGGTGTGTCTGAAGTGACAGTGTACTCACATACATTAAATAAATAAATCTTTAAAAAACAACAGAACTGCATGCTAGTGACTTCCTAGCCTCTTGCTGTTCCCTGGCGCTGACCGTTAACATAGATGCACATTAACCATCCACACCTTCGCTGCATGTCTCTTACTGAGATCCAAGTCCTTACTAATCATAACATCTCCTTAAACTTCTGAAAAATAAAGACAAATATCTCTTATTCTTAGAAAATTCCCAGTCCATAAAAGCAGATTAAAACTCCCACTGCTAAGGAGCCATGCACAGCTTTCTAAATCTCATAAAAAGCTCAGCATCTGACCCATTTCATTAACAGGGAAGGTCCTGTTACCCTGGAAAATACACAGAAAGATATGTGCAGCTTTTAGAGGCATTGAGCAATCCCAGTTTGTGTTTTCTTTCTACACACCCTACACAGGAACACGGGGCAGTCCTGTGCTCCACACACATGCTGTGGTGACTCCATCAGTCATCCCCCTCACTCCCACTCTGACCCTGCCCCATCCCTTTTCAAAGGGGATAGAAACGTTTTTTAACTGCTGGAGCAATGCTGCCACCTTCTGATCACTACGTAGAATATAATAAAATTATTCTCAAAAGGATTATGAGAAACTTTTAAAAATGATTATTCAATATAACAATGCCATGATATGTTTGTTTTAAGTTTTATATTTTTAAGCTGTCATTATTCTAGAGATGTTTTAGAATCTTTATCTAAACCCAGCAGGACAAACATCATTCAGGGCTTGAGGTGGTACCTAACATACCTTGGTAAGCCCACCCAACATCCCTGTTCCCTACAGCATGCCTGGCTTCTTGCTTGAGCCAGTTTTATTCCATTTCTGGCATTTCAAAAGTCCTAAGGCCTCCATCAAACTCTGGTTCTACTTTCAAAATGTCATACATAGCCTATAGCCCATGCAGGAGCTCCACACAAAGAATATGACCCTGTTACACATTGCCTGGTCTCATTTGTTGTTGTGGTCCCCCCTCATGGCAGATTTGTACATGTTTGAGACGCTTTCAGGAGAAATGAGGGCAAGTTAGAAGGTATGAGCTATCAAAAGCCCTAAAGGAAACACCACAGCCCCTAGATGCTCCACAGGGAGCTACAGTTTGATGACTGCTTTCTGAGTGATAGTCCTGGTCTATCCTAGGTATCCTCCTGCTTCTTAGTTTTATAATGGTAATGTTTGCTATGTGCTACTGGTTCTGCTCCATGTATCTCTTTTCATTTTACAGGCGATCACAGTTACAAAGATTGTCTTGAGTGAGTGGAACATGGTGACACAACTTTTGTTTTAGTTTTTTTTAATTGGATATTTTATTTATTTACATTTCAAATGTCATTCCCTTTCCCTGTTTCCCCTCTGCAAACCCCCTACTTCTATGTGGGTGCTCCCCCACCCACCCACTCTACCTCCCTGCCCTAGCATTCCCTAAACTGGGCATCAAGCTTCCACAGGACTAGGGGCCTCCCTTCACATTGATGCCCAACAAAGCCATCCTCTGCTCCATATGCAGCTGGAGCCATGGGGCCCTCCATGTTTATTCTTTCATTGGTGGTTTAAATCCCTAGGAGCTCTGAGGTGTCCAGTTACCCTCCCTCTGTTGCGATGGTTACCCCCCAAACTATTCTGCAGAGAGCCCATAGCAGGAGTCCCCTCAATATTTACTGATGGGGGAAGATGGGAGCTGCAGCAGTAACATACTACTTCCCTGAAGATGAACCCCCTATCCTCTGATTCAAAGGGCTCCCCTACCACTCCCCCCAATATAAAGAACTATATACCATTTACCTAGCTCTAAAAGAAGTAAAAGGCCCCTTAGCCTCTTTTCAGATAGCGTATATGCTGTCAATTTGCTTCCCTGGTTGTCAAGATCATTTATCAAACTAGATGACAACCCACTTTCCCCTCTACTCATACAGGTCTCCGCCCTCCTACAGGAGAGAACCTCCCCCATCTATATCTAGCACATCCAATCCCACAGTCCCCTGCCAGGTCCTATATCTGAGGGAAATGCACTCGCTGACCAAACTGCCTCAACAGGAACATTTATAGCCTCCACTGAGCAAGCAGACCAATTTCATTCACGCACACACACAAATCTAAAGGGGCTTCATGCTCACTTCCCCCACATCCCCTTGCTCAGCTCCAAAGGATAATAAAAACATGATCCCCTTGTGCATCCCTCATTACCACCCTAGCTTTACAAACCATGGGCACTAATCCCTGAGGCCTCAAATCTAATGCCTTATGGAAAATTGATGTTCCCCAATTCGGTAGACAAAAATATGCTTTTGTCACCATAGATACTTACTCACATTTTGTATGGGCTACAGCCCAGACGAGTGAAAACTCAAAAAGGCTGATCTACCATATGCTCTCTATGTATGCCATCATGGGCATTCCTCAACAGATAAAAACCAACAATGGCCCTGCCTTCACTAGCTCTCAATTTAAAACCTTTTGCACATGCTGGGAAATTGCCCATCATACGGGAATTCCCCACAACCCTCAGGGTCGAGGAATAATAGAAAGAACACACCAGACCCTGAAGACCCAACTCTAGAAACAACAAACCACCACTTATCTCCCTAATGTACAATTAATGATGGCCCTGACTACCCTAAACATATTTAACATCTACAAAACCTCCAAACACCCTCCTGTTTCCCTCCATTGGCACACACCAAAATTAGCTCCCCCTATCCTAGTATGATGGTGAGATCCTTTGGATGGAATTTGGAAGGGACCAGACCCCCTCCTCACAACCGGGAGGGGTTTCACTTGTGTTTTTCCACAGGACCAGCCCAAGCCTATCTGGGTCCCTGCCAGAAATGTCCGACACCAACCCACCAACCAAGAAGATGGCCCGCCTCTCACTGACAGATCAAGAACCAAGGACGGGGAGGAGAAGGCAAAGGAGACACTATGCCCAAAGGAGCAGCAGGATCTCCTGGAGGACATCCATGACCTGATGACAGCTGCCCAGGCCATGTGCCCTCCACAAGCCCTCCCTCCTTCATTCTCTTGGCAGTTTTTGTCATCCTTCATGCTAACTCTGCTACCGCCCAGCCTCTCCCTAGCCTTCCCAACACCTACCATTGGAGATTCTATGCTAGAGAAACCTATAATAGACACAATAAAGTTATAGGAACCCAGGACTGCCCACTTGAAGGATGTCGAACCAAGATTGAGATCCCCCTACACTCGGAATCCATCTCCACTATCCCCAGCCCTTTTCTCTGCTTTCCTTACTGAAACACAGGTAAATGTCCCCAGGAGGTCTCTACATATGGAGGTTGCAGATATTGGAGCTGCAGGATGGAATCCACCAGTCACGGTGACACCATGCTCACCAACATTAAAACTCATTTTCAGCTTTCCATCAGCGATCCATGGAATGAACGTTGGCGAACTGGAGTCGTGGGTAAACTTTACCCCAATGGCTATGCCAGACACCCGGTAGCTGACATACATGTCTCCCGTGAACTTGTCCCTGCCCCCAAATCAGCCTTTACTCATGCAAATATTATCCAATAGGAAAACCAGTCTCAGGAGAAACTACAAGCTACCCTCTCCTGGCTACAATACATCCAATATGCAGCAGACCTCCTTCCCTTTCATTACAATTCCTCCCAATGCTTTTTTTGTGCCTCCCTCTCCCAATCATTATTAACAGCTGTTCCCATTAAGTGTTTACTTTACGACCTCCATGGACCCCTGCCCATGAGGAAAACACAGGATATTCCTCTCTTTGACCTACCCCCACCTCTTTTCCTTGTAGGGCCCTTCTCAAAACCCCATCTCACATGTGTTCATGACATCTTCATTACCAAATCAGTATGTGTTAACCCTCCTGCCCTCCTCTGGTGCAAGGGCACTACAGGTACCTGTATCAACCCTTATTTTCAAGGCTTCTGAGCCCCCATGATTGTTGTTCCCCAGGTTTATCTCTACAAACCTGAAGAGCTCGCCTTGCAGATGGGAGGAAGCCGGAAGAAGAGAGAGATCTTCATCCCTCTGCTCACTGGACTAGGCCTTGTTGTTTCACTTGGTGCTACTGGAACTGCTGGAGCAGCCCTTGTCCAAACACAGCATCTGGCCGGCGACTTCCAGGACAAGCTTCACCAGGCAATGGCCTCTATGATGGACAGCCTTGAATCTCTTCAATGACAAGTAATTTTCTTTAGTAGGAGTTGCTCTCCAAAACCAGGAGGGCCCTGGACTTGTTGACTGCTGAACAGGGGGGACTTGTGTTTTGCTGGGGGAGGAATGTTGCTTCTATGTCAATGAATCAGGGCTGGTAAAACAAGATGTACAAATGCTCAAAGAGCACAGGGGGAACCTCCAGGCTTGCTATACTCCCAACACCCCTACCCCTTGGTATTCTAACCCCTTGATGGCTTGGATTCTCCCCCTCCTTGGCCCCATACTAGCCATTAGAGCCTTGCTTCTCTTGGCACCCTGTCTCATTCAGTTTCTAAAGCAACAGATGAGTAACATTGCAAAGGTAACTACCAATCAGGTCTTGGTTCAGTATCAAACTGTTTCCAACATAGGAGACATTTATTCTAATGACACCTCTCCTTTATAAAAGAAAAGAGAATTGTGGGGTGCTGAGCTATGAGAGACAGTCAGGCGCCTGGTCGAAGGAGCTTTTGAACCCTGGAGACCCCCTGGGACAGAAGGCGTTTAGCTGTTCCTGGGTCCCTGGCTCTCTCAGCTTCCACCCTTCACAGCCCCTCCCACAGAAAGAGGTCATCGGGTCACATAGGAATAGTGCCCCAGGCTCTCCTCACATGTATATGAAGCATTCCCCAAAATCTCAGACCAAACCAATGGGATTACCTGCTGCTAAAACCTTCACCCACCCCAAACTGTATATATTGAGCTTAATTGAGAAGTAAAGGTGCACAAGAGAGCTTCTGTCGTGGATCCTACCTTTTTCGCCAGCTAGCGGGCGGGGGGTGGGGGGGCTCACCGACTCATTGAGAGTTGTTAACACTGGGCAAGATATCTACTCTCTTTCCCCGCTACCTAGCCGGCACCTCCCGGCTTAGCAAAGAGCTGTAACACTTCAGAAGACGCAGGCTCTCCCAAAGCGCCTTGGGGTTCTCCTCTCTCTGCTGCAGACAAGGCGATGGACAGCAGCGGACCTTCCCTGCTGACACTCTACCCTGAACCACCCACAGGCAGGGGCAGTGGCAGAGACAACGGCTATTCGCACCCTGTCCACTGCCAAGACGGAGATTTTGTGGGACCCCATCCGGAGCTGGTTCCCAAATCTGGCACCCATGAGTGCCAGATCCATCCTGGCTGAGTCTGCTAAGCAAGTATACTTTCTACAAGACGTGGTGCCAGAGCTCTCCCGGTCCTCTCTCAGCATGCACCGGTGCGTTCCCTGCCTCTATTCAGACGGGCGTCCAGAGACCCCACAGATGGTGGCCAATCTTGGTGCATGGACCTGTCGCTATGCGTCCCCACAGTTCCATCCTACTGCACTCCTACCCCTGTGGCAGCTGGGGCCCAGAATGGAGATTCTCACCGAGAGCCCTGCGCCTGATCTTGCTAAAATCAAGCTGAGTTCACTCCCTGCCCAAGTGCAAGCCCCGCCGAGTCCACTTGGTGCAGTGTGAGTGTGAGCATGCCTGCTTAGCCTCTGCTCCTCTACACTAGACCCAGTCTCCCTAAGACACCCACTCCTGACAAAGGACGGATGCACCCACGCAAAGGACTACATTGTTTCCCACAGGTGGTGGACAATGCGTGCAGAGCCAGCTCCACAAACACCCCCTGCTGGTGCCTGCAAAAACCGTGAATAACATCTCTCTCTGTCCACCCTACCCCCTCTTTCTTTGATTCTTAGCCATAGTCTAACTCCTGCCTAGTTCAAAAGGACTAGATCTCTCCATGTATTCTCCAGCTCAAGGGCAAGATGGAGGCGGCTTCCTAGCCCCCCACTCTTCCCATCCCCCCAGCTCCACAGAAGGGGCTCTTCACAGCTAACAACTGTCCTTCAAGCCACAGCACCTGCTGTAACCCTCTTTCGAAGACTCTTTTCCTTGGTTGAGAGACTCCTTCTCGAGGCTGAGACAGTCTTCTCTCAAGATCCAGAGCCAGCTCCAAACTCTAGTCCCTATTGCCCTGCCAGGTAGCATCTTCCCCTGACCTCTCCTCTTTCTCCTCATCCCCCCGAACCCCATCAAATGTGATGGGGAATACAGGGGGCCTTTCTGCTGAAACATCCAGCCACCACGTGGCAGAACAACAACCACATGGCCGAACAAGCCCCTACCCCACTACTTCTTCTCCCCAACAGGAAGACCTGCAACCTATTTTCCAACCAAAAATTTTAAATGTTTCCTTTTCTTCCTAACAGGAACAACTAAAGCAACAATGCTTGTGCTTTTCATCCAAAATTTTTTTTATTTTTATTTTTTTTGTTTTAATGCTTCCTTTTCTCTCTAACACTCATGATATATGTCCAACATTTTTTTCAACCTTTATAATTTCTTCAAGGTTCAAAAGCCATCTAATTTACTTCCACAGATTAAGTCAACATGCTGATCACCATTTCCTGAGTCTTAATTAACAACTAATTTCTTTTACAGACAAACTGTTGCTGCCAATCCCAGATACATAATTAACACTGTTTTCCTCCCTCAGCCATCCAAAAACAGACTCAAAGATACCTTTCAGGACTAAATTTCCTCAAACACCTTTGCCTTTCCAGGATCTTAACAACAGACTATAATGGGGGTGGGGTGGGGTGTAGCTAATTAAGTTATTTCCTCTCCTTTCCCCCCTCCCTATAAAAGCCAAGTGAGCCTGGCTTTTGGCGGGGAACACACACCATCTACACCCATTCACTACACCATGAACAATATAAGCTTTGGAAAACTGGACTCCACATGTCTCCTGGGCCTGCCGCCACCGCCAGGTTCTCAGCCTTTGAAACCTTGAACTACAGCCGCTGACCTGCCCACAGCGGCTGTGTGAATGTGGGACCCACAGGCAGCTGCAGCAGCGGTGTGGGAAGCCTGCCCGGGACCTTGCCACTGGACGCAGCAAGACTCTGTCCCCACCTTCAGACACTCTCCCTGCGAGTTTTTTCCCACAGGTTATTATTGTTCTTCCTAAGGGGTTACAAACCCCTTCAGCTTCTTCGGTCCTTCCCCTAACTCCTTCATTGGGGTCCCTATGCTTGGCTGCAAGCCATGATTAGTTAAAGGCATCTGCATCTATATCAGTAAGGCTCTGGCAGAGCCTTTCAGTAGACAGCTCTGTCAAGATCCTGTCAACTTTTAATCCTAGCACCCAGAAGGCAGGGGCAGGCAGATCTCTTATGACCTGGAAGTCAGCCTGGTCTATACAGTACCAGGCAAGCCAAGGGTACCACAAGAAGAAAATTGTCTTGAATCTTAGAAAGGAATGGGCTTTAGAGTTTATCTGTTTTGAAACTAGGTCTCCTGTAGCCCATGCTGCCACAAACTTGTTACATGGCCAAGATCAACCTTGAACTTCTGATCCCCCTGACTCCCACCTGAAGTTGTCAGGCTTTCTCATGAGTCTTGTGGTTCTGTCTGTTATGGTTCTGAATTTGAGGCTTTGCCATTCTGGCCCACTATTACTGGCTGGGACACTATGTATTGAGTACAAGCTCAAAAAAGTGGACTGCAGGTTTGTATCTACACTTTATCTCTGCAAAAATATTCTCCCAAATTTGTACATATCTTTTGTGCAAATTAAATAAATTGACATAGAAAGCTACTGTGAACATCTACAAGAGAGGCTACAACACTGTATGACAGTGATGATACAAAGCTGGATTACTCAGATGTTCTTGATCTAAATTAAACTTTGATGAGTTTCAAAACTGAATACAAGGTGAACAAATGGTTCTGCTGGTTAAATGCTCTTGGCAGGTAAGCCTGCTGGGTTCGATCCCAACATCCACACAGTGGAACAGAAAACCAACTCCTTAGGCTGTCATCTGCCACCATATAAAGGCAGATAGAATGTGCACAACTCCCCTATATACACTAATACATTTTAAAACTTTAATAAGAAAAAAATGAAAATTGAAACCCATGACAATTGGATGTGGTACCATACACCTGTAATCAAGTGGCTGAAACAGATGATTGCTAGTTCAGGCCAGCTTGGGAAACAACAGACTGTCTCAAAAACAAAAAATAAGCATCATTGTGTTTTGAATATGAAATGAAAAAAAAATGTCTAAAACTGCAGTTATAATTACAGTCAGGCCGGGCATTGGTGGTGCGCGCCTTTAATCCCAGCACTTGGGAGGCAGAGGCAGGAGGATTTCTGAGTTCAAGGCCAGCCTGGTCTACAGAGTCAGTTCCAGGACAGCCAGGGCTATACAGAGAAACCATGTCTCGAAAAACCAAAAATAAATAAATAAATAAATAAATAATAACTGCAGTCAGAGTCTGCAATGGGAAAAGTTAGATCTAAAACTTTAAGCAAGAACAAGTGTCTTTTCCAAGGAAAAGTAGGAATGTCGAAGCTTGGTCAGGCCATACAATTGCCTGCAGAAAATAATCCAAGCACTAATGACAAGAGAGGCGGGGCAGACATTCTTGAAAGCATAATTGCACAGTTCCTGTCTAGTTTACTTTAGGCTTACTTTAGGTGATAGTATTAAAGGCCATCAGGTGTAATTGTAAGAATTACTGTAATTGTTAGCTCTAATTGCTTAACATTTGTGTCATTTTGCTTAAAGCTAACTTTGAGAGGCATTGCAAATACACATATCCACTTCTATCAAATAGTTGTATCCAAATAAATCTTGGGATTACATGAGTCCCCTTCCTAGTACACCCTCTTCAAAACCCTAAAATCAAGCATAAACCAATATGGTAATTCCTTAGCAAAACATTATAAAGGACGTAACCTTCCTCTCCTGATTAGCTGCTGTTATCAAGAAATAAAATTCCCACATTACAAAATCCTAGAGCAAAACTAAAAAGAACCCCTGCTCAACTGTTCAGTACTTTATGTCCATATCATATATAAGTGGAAAGTCTAAGAAATAGCATCTGATGGTTTGTTTTCTAAGGAACCCAAGCAGCTTTGGTCCAAAATGATGCCTGCTAATGCCTACTAGTCTAGCTATTCTGCACATATCCAAACTCAGCCAAGCCATAACTCCCACCCAAACCAGTTTAGAGTCAACAATTACTAAAAGTTAAGCTTACCTGCAAGGTCATTAGCTGATAAGCCTTAAAATAAACAGGATGTAAAACAAGAAATAATATAGTCAAGGTTTCTACTGTGAAAAAAAGACAAATGTAAATTACACCAGGAAAAATGGGATCTCAGCTGCATTTAAAGCTGTCCCTTGTGATTCCTCAGTGATGAGGAAAGGAAGTCATGTGTTTGGTGTTCAGAAACTAGTCTCTGTGCTAAATTACCACACCTGTCCTTCTGGGCTGGTGCCTGAGTATGCAGAGTTGTAAAATAAAATTAGTATCTCCAATACTAATATAAAGTAAGGAGCTCCATTTCTCAGTTTTTTCCCCCAATTTAAATAAAGTTTTAGTGTTTCATTGCTATGAGCAGACATCATGACCAAGGCAACTCTTATAAAGGACAATATTTAATTGGGGCTAGCTTACAGTTTCAGAGGTTCAGAACTGAGAGGCAAAGGAACTGAGAGTTCTACATCTTGATCCAAAAGCAGCCAGGAAGAGCCAATCTTTTGCAGGGAGCTAGAAAGCCCTCTTCCCACTGGGCGAAGCTTGAGCACAGGAGACTCAAAGCTTACCCCCACAATGAGGGGAGTCCTCCAAGAAGGCCACGCCTCCTAACAGTTCCCCTCCCAGGGCCAAGCATGTTCAAAGCACCACAGTATTATAATATCACTGTATAATTCTGTCTTCCTTAAATAAGTGTCAGCATTTCTCGAACAAGCTGTCTTTTAAATTTTTTTGTTTTTAATTGACAAAGATTAATAATGGACGCTTGAGATTTAATGAGAGGTTTTTGCCTAAGTCTAGCCAAGGTTCAGTTGAATCAGCATATACACTACCTACCCTGGCGTAGGGAATTATATTTTGCTGCTCTGAAAAACTTTCTTAGCAAAGTAATTACACATATACATATATAGGCTAGAAATTACTGAGCTTCTTCACTTCAATATGAAGAAAGCAGCTATGTGGGTTCTACTCAATGACATACAAGCAAATCTGCCTGATAATCAGTTTCCTGGTATTTACTTTCAACTTGTGTTCCAGTAGCAAGAGAATAATCAATTTAAAAAAAAAAAAAAAAAAAGGAATTTATTATGGCTGGAACATTTCTTTATCCCCTTGCCTTTTTTTCCTCCTAGTAATTTTTAATATTAATTTTTAACTTTATTATAAAAAATTGCAGAGCTGAAGAGATGGGTCGGCAGTTAAGAGCACCTGTTGCTCTTACAGAGGACCCAGATTTGATTCTCTTGTTTTTTGGGGACAGGGTTTCTCTGTGTAGTCCAGGTTGTCCTGGAACTCACTCTGTAGACCAGGCTGGCCTCGGACTCAGAAATTCACCCGCTCCCCAGATGCTGAGATTAAAGGCGTGCAGCACCACTGCCCGGCCCAGGTTTGATTCCTATTACCCACATGGCAACTGACAACCACGTGCAACTCCAGTTCCAGGGAATCCAATGCCCTCTTCTGGCCCACATGGACTCCAGGAATGCACATGGTACAAACAAGCAAAGCACCCATACGTACAAAGTAAAAATAAAACAAATTTGAAATTTACCTAAAGCCGGGCGCTGGTGGTGCACACCTTTAATCCCAGCATCTGGGGAGCGGGTGAATTTCTGAGTTCGAGGCCAGCCTGGTCTACAGAGTGAGTTCCAGGACAGCCAGGGCTACTCAGAGAAAAATTTACCTAAAATGTTCCCCCCAAAAAAAAATTCACCAAAAGTAACCAGACCTTAACACTCATTGTTATGTCCCTACATGACAAAATTTAGAGTATTTTTGACTGATTTTATTTCAAACTATAGCCATTTGAAAGGTCTTAAAATCTTCAGTTTCTTCTTAGGTACTGTCTGTGAGACAATGACATTAACAGCAAGACTTCATGCCCAAGTGTGATAAGGACCCTGGCAAGCTGCAGCACATGCCCACTTACCAAAAATTATCTGCCTTGGAATTCCTACATTTATCTGGCATCAAGTCCAGAAACAAAGAGTTTTTAAAAGACTTATTTTGTATGTTGTTCATCTCCCCCTAAGATTCTCAGTCACCTGTTTTTACTTTAACCCCTTTAACCTGGTTAACAGCAGTGTGAAGTATCTGAGATACTTTTACTCAATATTTCTCTAACAAGCCAACCAGGTACAAACAGGACTTTTGTGTCCATTTTTAAATGTGATGGGTGGTTGAGCTGAGATGGAAAAAGGACAAATCACCAGTGCTGTTGTCTTGTCTCAATAAACACGCTTCAAATATAAATTATTGCAGTGTAGAGTTTCCCTGAATTGACTTTTTTTTACTATTCAGTCTGACACCCTAGAGCCATGTACCCCACACTGTAAAAGTATGTTTCTTTGTCCTGCTCCCTAGAGTAGCTAAAGAGAAACTAAGACAGCTGGGCACCATACTAGGCTGAAGGAGGCTCAAGTGAGACTTGTTGCCATGACATGGCAAGGGGTCAAAATGGCTGAGCAATTCAGCCTCACAATAAAGGCCATAAACAAATCAAACCAAACTCATTCATCCAATTAACAAAATACTTAAGTGCTTCTCATCTTCAGCACCATTCTAGGCACCAGACTTTAAGAGCTGATGCTTGCTCAGAGATGGATACTAGCCAAGCATACCCAGCCCTAGACCATTCCCATAACAAGGCTTTTCTGGAACCTCCTCTAACTTATGTAATATAAAAATCAGGGACATAAGTGGGCAGGGGAAGATACTAATGACACCTTCCACCACTACACACAGGACCCTTGGTCAGAGTATGGATTTTGGAAAAAAAAAAGCCGTACAGACAGTAAGCCCTCTTGATCCTTTTGGAGAAAGATGTGGCTGGGGTAACAGTTGATTGCCTATTTGCAAGCACAACTTAAATTGAACCCTCAGTACACACTTAAAAAGTGGGAGTGACTACGCCTGTGGTGACTCAAAGGAGTAGGACTGGGGATTACTGGAGGTAGCCTAGTGCCAGATTCAGTGAGACCCTGTCTTGAAATAAGCAGAAGACATCCTCTTGGCTTCCTAGTGCACACACACATATACATACACTACATGCTCATATATACATAAACAGTAAAAAAAACATGCGCTACACAGGGACTCGAATTCTCATAGGCTTAGTCTTAACAGCAGTCAGTGCAGCTCTATCCAATTCCCATGCACTCATGTCTTCACATATGGTGGCTTGACTGCCTTAGCCTGCCCTCTGCTGACTTCAGCCTCAAATATCAACACCAAGTTGCATGCGCTAAAAATTAAACAAAATTGATTTTTTATAACTGTCACCAAGTGCTTAAGAAAATTAAAGACAAACAGGAGGTTCATATCCTGCAGATTATGAGTCCTTCATTACTCCGTATTTCTAAGCCTTTCCAAGCAATTGCAGTACATCCAGTCAGAACACTAAAAAGCTGACTTGGATGTAAACAGGGTTCAGAATTTTTCTAACCTCCACCATTTAACCCTCACTTCCTCTAATTTATCTTCTTACTCAAATCTGACAGTTTTTGTTTGATTAATACAAACCCTGGATGTCTGCTCTCAATGAAATTTACCTCTCAACCTGGCATGTAGCCAGACCCTGAAGCAATTCTCCCTTATTCTGGCTAACAAAGTGTGCCAAACTCTGAGACCCATGGTCCCCAGTTTAAAGCTCTGATGTATCTCCTCCCTTTATCAATCCAAAATATTCCCAAGCCCAATTTTATTTTTATGTGGCCTGGTTATAGTTATTTACTCAACTAAAATCTTAGGAGAATACCTCCCACCTATCAAACATCCAAATAAAGGCATTCCATTTTGTAGCAGCAAACAAAAAATACAAGAGAAAAATGAGCCAAAATTTTATTTATTTCTTGCATTTGAAGTATTCCTCGATGACATCCTTGGCCTGAGATTCTTTGCCATAGTCCTTTAAAAAAAATAGATGCCAAATTACTTTTTCAGTAAGTTCTTAATTTGATTCAGTTTTAAATTGCTTCATACCATTAATACTCTAGCCCCAGGGACTTCAGCTGTCCTTAAAGGCTGGTAACATGGCATTATTGCCAGCCTTTCTAAATTTCAGCAACAACGCTGAGACAACTGGCTGGCTTTCAAATTATGATTTATCTTTACAGAATGTTTAGGCCTGTTTAAGTCTTGTGTATCCATTAAGGGCCATCAATGTCTAACATAAAAGCAAGACTTACCTTAACCACTACACAACTGCAACCAACCACTTTCCTTGGTTTCCCCTCTCGATCAATTTTACAGAGGCCCACCCATTCCCCTAGTTTCTTGTTGTCGTCAACCTAGCAAAAAAAAAATAATTACTAGTAAAAATCAAAGCTAACAAAAATTGAAAATTTAGCATTCCCAAGGTGGCTGTGTCAGAAGGGTGACATGGCAGTTTCCTCACCGCAGTTCAGTAGAGGGAGCCAGTTGTCATCATGTACAGCCCAATTGTCAGTAACCAAATTTACCACGAAGTTCTGGTACCTGTGGCCCAACACCATCACTAAGGCAGAAAGCACTCCAGCTTACCTTTATCAGGTTGATTTGGTGCTCAGCACAAAGTGCCTCCACCAGCTTGACATACATGGGCTCATCACAGTTGGATGCAAGCACACAGAGATGAGCTTGGCGCCTAAAGTTCAAAATTCAAAGGTGAAATGACAGCTTCAAGGAATGGGTCTTCACTATGGTAGTACAGCTTACTATGCAGCACACATTGGTGTGTACAAACTGGAGCTTAGTCATCCAACTTTCCTGTACAAACCTTGGCCCTCGGATATCACATACCCTTATTTCCTGAGGAACCCTATTAATGGTGGAAGTAAATCATGTCAACCGTCAAGACATTTTAAAACTTGAAAATTGATGCAAGGCAATACCATGCACAGGCATTGTAAATATTAACAGCAGGAACTGTGATGCCCACCTGGATTCAATTTAACTTATAAAAATTATCAAAATCACCTGACTTTACCTTAAGCATTGGAACATATACGTAAATAAGCCTAATAAAGCAGGTTCTCAAGTATCCTGGACATAGACTTCTCCAGACACTGCAACATTACTACCTAAGTTGTATTCGATGTTCCTTTTCCACCTATCAGCATCAAAAATACTGGTTATCCTCACGAACTACAGGTTTGTCAGACTAGCTGCTTCTCACCCATGAACGGGGTGAAGGGGTATCCGACAATCAAGTCATCACCCAAACACTGTAGCTTCACAAGAGCAACTACTGCTTATCCCCAATTCACACAGCAACCCACACAAAGTGTGGCTAGAGTTGATACCTTTTCCTATGTTTCCTGCCGGATGGATGACATTCAGAACTTTTGTGCTAACAGCATGAACTTCACGCTTTCTTCCCTTGGCTGCAGTTTTTGTTCCGGCTGCAACACCCCACAGTATTGAGACTGAGACACATACTTGTCTAAGGCTTTGGCAGCTTCGCGTATGCCACGTGCTAGGCCATCGTGGATGAGGGCGGTCTTCAGCACCTCTTGTAGAGCAGTGTTGACGTCCATTACACCTCCAGCAGCTATGCTGAAATGCAGACAGAATCGTTAGAATCCTCGGTGAACCATGGACAGTAGCTAATCTGGAGAAAGTCCAGATCCGCGCCGTCTGTAAGAGGCCCACGCCCCAACTAGGGCCCGTCAGCTTACCCTTCCTCGGCCATGGCGGTGGGTTAGGAGTAACGCCGAATCTTGAACGCACTGAAAAACAAAATACCAGCAAAACGCCTGTTAAGACTCAAACACTTCTCCACATTTGAATCCAGAGCGCACAAAACCAGTTGTTCACGGCGTACACGTTTAATTCAGACTCACCCCGAGCTTCCGCCTCCGAGCAAGTCGGCGGCGGCAGAGAAAAAGGCCGCTCGTGGCTGCATGACGGTATTTAAGCACTCTGCTGGACTTCTTTGCGCATGTGCAACTCCTCCCATTAGAGAGGTGGCTCCTGCGGTGCCAGACGTTAGGAGTTTCCACTTCCGCCTTTAGGAGTGTCCGTGGTGAGAACACGGCTAGATTTCCATCAGGCATTGAGGCGGGCAGCCTTCTTCCCGGGGACATATCCCTCAGAGGTCCCCCAATCTGCTTCTACGAAACGCGAGAGGAACCAAACTACTTCCGTTTTCTTTGTTGTATTACAAAATTATTTTGTTTTAAAAAGTCTTTTCACATCTTATCAGAAGTTTCCTGTTGGCAACACTAATCGATTAGGCTGAGCGTCACCGGAGTACAGATTTTGGTCCTTTATTTTGAGCCGTTTGAGTGGCTGTGATTTGTCTATGATCGCAAACCCCAGTGCGTGTTAAACTCACTGTGGGTCTATCTCTAAGGGGAAATCCCGGTATTTGAAACCCACATTCCACCCAGGACTTGGCCATCAGGAGTGGAGTTCCAGACCCTTAAAGCCGGTTCCCGCCCACGCCGACAAATGCGTTTTAATCTTGAAGGAATTACTCACTCTTCTACTTCTTCTACTTTCTTCTACACAAGACAACGCCTCCAACCCGGTGGGTACAGTGATCGTTGTCGGGCTCATGAATTTCATGAGGATTTCAGAAAGTTGGTTAAGTTCCTTTTTAGCTTTTTTAATAAACGTTTGAGTTTCACCTTTAAAGCCTCACGTTTGCTTCCTTACCCCTGCAGTTCAAAAATGTATTTGATAAGTGGTTAGTTTCTCCGGGCGTATTTTCTGCCAGTGTCTGCCAGTGCTTTTTCTTTAAAGATGAAAGACTGCCAATACTTACAAATGCCTGCATTTTAAAAGATAAAGCTAGTATTTTAGCCAAAGATTAAAATACAAGAATGCGACGGTGTTGGGGAGTGGAGATGATATGAAACGTCGAGGATTTGGACTTCATAGCAGCATTTAAAAGGGGCTTGATCTAGAGTACTGTTAAGTACTGAAAGAGTATTTAGACCGCAAGAGAGCGCAAAGGGGAAGACACGCGTGCCTTTTGGCTGTTTTGGAAGTGATTTTGAAACATTACGCAGTCGGACAAGGATGTGGTTAAATAGAGTTTAAGTAGTTTCCTTAGTATAAGGCTATTTATGTCAAACCATACCTAAGGTGCAAGCCTTTCATCCCAGCACTTGAGAAGCAGAGGCAGGTGGATAGCTGAGAGTTCCATTGGATAGCTGAGAGTTCCAGGCCCACCAGTGACTAGTGAGGCCATGTCTAAAACAAAAAAGGAAAATGTTGATGTGTTAAAGCATATTAGAATTCTCTTCCCAGAAGAAAAGTCTCACAGAAGAGACTAAATGTTAAAATTGGAAAATAACTGTGTTTGGGGATTTAGCTCAGTGGTAGAGCGCTAGCCAAAGCCCTGGGTTTGGGCCTCAGCTCTTAAAAAATAAAAAATAAAAAAAATAAAAAAAGGAAAATAACTAATGTGTGTGTAAATACTACGAAAAACAGCTGAGTGCTTTTAGCTTGGTGCCTAAATTTTAGAGCTGTTCCTAACACTGCAGCAACCAATTCAGACTTTATTTCTCTCCACACCTTTGATGTCAGCTCTTTGCCTTAATAGTCCACCCTAATAAATACCTTTCTGTCAGCAGCAAGCACCCCCTTTTGACAACTGGAGTCCCTCCCCCTTAATTCTTGATTGCATAATTATTTTAATACCCAAAGGGAAGCTATTTTCATGTGATAAAGATTTTTGCTTTATAGATTCTCCTTCACACACTCTTTAACAATAGTCTCCTAATTTTAGGTATTGGCAAAGGTGGCAGAAGATTCATGTAGAGGTTAGTGGCTCTTACCCAGCACATTCTAGCAGTCACGTAATATATACAAATATGGGCTAGAAAGTGTACATGCCAAACAGTGGGGTGTGACCCTGTGCGTGCCGATGGCTGCACCTGAGCAGCTACCTGCCATCCCCAAGATGGTGACCATGAATACATATGGAGGCCTAACTCCAAGAATATGCTTCACCAAGCCAGACACATCCACTTCGAAGCAGAAATCAAAACAAAGCCAGTTACCACTGATCTTGAGAAGACAAGTGGTGTAAAGAATCAGAAGGGGGCAGAGTAAGCAGGGCTGCCATGGGTGTGCAAAAGGAGACTGCGCATAATCATAGAGCCATGAAAAGAAGCCCATTACCTATTGATGGGAGGAAGGCAATTGTAATACAGTTACGGTACGTCAAATTCTCCCAAAGTATCAATAAATAAATGTTTAAAAAGAATAAATAAAAAGCTGGGCATGGTGCTCACACCTTTTATCCCAGCACTTGAGAGGCAAAGACAAGCAGATATCTGTGAGTTCAAGGTCAGCGTAGTCTACAAATTCCAGGACATCCAGGGCTGTTACACAGAGAAACCCTGTCTCAAAAGACCAAGATAAATAAATGAATAAATAAACTAAAAATGATGTTAAAAATTAAGGCTGGGACTGTAGTGTAACAGTAGTAGATTGTGTGCCTGGTCCATTCAGGCCCTAACACCTGTATACTCATACTATAATAATAACAAGAATGAAGGACAATAATAAAAATGTTGTTAGTATATCAGCTAATATGCTAGCTTCTTGTCTTATCGCTTGTCTGGAGACCCTGTGCTGTTTAGTTTTAAATGTTAGAATCACCCAAGAAGAAAGCCGTGATTGAAAAATTGCCTAGAGTAGGTTGACTTCTGGGAGATTTTCTTGGTTGTCAATTGATGTGGGAAGACCCAACCCATTGTGGGTAACACAATTCCCTGGGCAGAGTTCCTGAACTCTGGGATGGGAGACAGTTGGGTGAGGTAAGCACCCAGCATAAATGCACACATTTCTCTCTGTTCCTGACTATGACCTGTGCTGTTGTGTATGAGTGCCTGCCTTGGCTCCCTTCAGTGATGGATTGTGGAACTGTAAGCCACATAAAGCCCTGTCTCCTCTAAGTTGCTTTTAGTCAGGTTGAGTGACTTTGTGAATCTGGTTCCTTCATTAACTTAGCATAGACCCCATCCCCCTCACACGACATTTGTATCTTTGTGTCCAAAGCTTTTCTTTTTGTGAAAATATCAGTCTGATTAGGAGGTTCACCTTGCTTCGGGTGACCTCATCTAACTAAGTATAAAGCACTATTCCAAATAATGGATTGTCTGAAGTGCAGAGGATTAGGGCTTTCAATGTAAATTTTGAGAGAACACACTGTACTGGTTTTGTGTCATCTGAGAGGAAGGAGCCACAGTTGAGGAAATGCTTCCATGAGATCCAGCTGTAAGACATTTTCTCAATTAATGATCAATTGGGGAGGGCCCAGCCCATAGTGCATGGTACTAGCCCTGGGCTGGTGATCCTGAAAGAGTTAAAAAAATTTTAAACCTTCCACAGATGGAGTCAAGAGTGCAGATCAGCTTGTAAAGGTGATTAACCCTTTCTTCCCCAACTTGCTCTTTGGCCTTGGTGTTTTTGTCAAAGCAAGAGAAACTCTAAGTGAGCATGGTGGTGGTGGCACACGCCTTTAATTCCAGCACTTGGGAGGCAGAGGCAGGCAGATTTCTGAGTTCGAGGCCAGCCTGGTCTATAGAGTGAGTTCCAGGACAGCCAGGGCTACACAGAGAAACCCTGTCTCCAAAACAAAACAAAACAAAACAGAAAAAAGAAACTCTAAGTAAGATACAGTTCAACTTTTATCAGTTTCAAAAAAAGAACTATAAACTAGATATAAAATAGATTAAGCAGGAGGATCTTTGATTTGGACTACACACACACACACATCTCTGTGAGTAAAAAGTGTTTGCTGTGCAAGTGTGAGAGACTGAGCTTGAATCTTTAGAGTTCTTGTAAAAGCCAGACACACAGCATAGATGGATGTAAGGCCAGCCTCCTCTCGACAGATAGGAAATGAGGGGTAGAGCTGGTGAATCCCCAGCCACTGAAGAGCCAGATAGTCCAGCAAAATGCAGTGGGAAAACAAGAAAATGACCATGTCTCTAACACAAGATGGTAGATAAGCACTAACTCCCAAGTTGGTCCTCTGGCTTACACATTCATTCTCTAGTACATGGATACCTGAATTTACACATTCATGCACACACACACACACACACACACACACACACACACACACACACGGGGAGGAGGGGAAACGGAGAAAGAGAACTAAATAATTTTTGAAGTTAAAAATAAGTAAAAAATAAAATGGCGCACACCTTTAATACCAGCACATTTCAGGAAGCGTCTCTATGAGTTCAAGGCCAGCCTGGTTTACATAGTAAGTTCCAGGGCCACAGAGAGAAACCCTATCTCAAAAACCCCAGAAAATAAAAGGTAAAAACTATTTTCAAAAAATTGAAAAAGAGAATAGAGCTGGGTATTGATGTTGGGCTAAGGTGCACCAACGTTGTATATTGGGTTCATCTCAGAGGAGTTAGCATCCCAGCCTGCTTTGTAGCCAGTCTTCCGCGTAGTTCAGTGAAGATGCTACTAATGCAATGATATTGTGAGGAGTGAGTGGTGGCTTAAAGTGCTCATTTACCTTGTACAAAGGTGTGTGGAAAGATCTGGGAGACCTCTCCAATGAAGAATGTTGGCACAGGTAGCATGCATGAGTGCTTTCTATTGTTTATCTCCAAATAAAACTGGGAGTTATAGTTATCTCAACACTCAGAAGGCAGAGGCAGGGTTGTCAGAAGTTGAAGGTCGAAGGTCGTCCTCAGCTACATAGCAAGTTTCAGGCCAGCTTGAGTTGCATGAGACCCTGTAT
The DNA here is from genome assembly GCA_030674055.1 of Rhabdomys pumilio. Taxonomy (NCBI): domain Eukaryota; kingdom Metazoa; phylum Chordata; class Mammalia; order Rodentia; family Muridae; genus Rhabdomys; species Rhabdomys pumilio. The sequence continues at coordinate 14,712,168 of JANHMN010000003.1, forward strand.
TCAAGACAACAGAAGGATTTTTATTTATTTATTTATTTATTTATTTATTTATTTATTTATTTTCGAGACAGGGTTTCTCTGTGTAGCCTTGACTGTTCTGGAACTCACTCTGTAGACGAGGCTGGCCTCGAACTCAGAAATCCTCCTGCCTCTGCCTCCCAAGTGCTGGGATTAAAGGCGTGCACCACCACTGCCCAGCCAACAAAAGGATTTTAATGATCTAGAATGTTAAGATAATTTGAGTTATCAAATCAATGGAAAGTAAGTCTTATGCTAACTGTACTTAAGACTGGAGATGAACTCTAGCCTGAGCCAGGCGTGTTGACACACACCCAGAATTCAGGGCGTGAGAGGTAAAGGAAAGAAGATCAACAGAACAAGACTACAAAGGCTACAAAACAAGTTTGCAAACAGCTTAGGCTTCGTAAGACTCTCATCACAAGCAAACAAACAAAATCCTGGCCTTCAGTTATTTCAACAGTGAAATAGTAAGGAATGAAATGAGACGCCCTTACAGGCTTTCTTGTTCAGTCAGTTTTGCTTTATCAAGTGCTGCAGGTCTGTACTTTGCTATCTATTATCAGGGCTCTGGTTTCAGTTAGCTGTCATTGGTACTAGCCTTCTTGTATGTCCAGGTTGCAGGTCTCTGCATTTGCAAGTGGCAGGCTTTCTACTTTTCAACGCTAGGAAAAGAAAGTGTGATCATTGTAGAAAATGTGAAAAATGCTCCCCTGGGCACCTAAGTAAGTTAGTAAAACCAACAGATAAAGAGGGAAAAAAAAGTAAAAGCAGGCAGACCAAGGTGGGAGGGGAACATTATGTACAAAAGATTAATAAGAAAAACATGAAATTCTATTAATTTTCTTTGAAAAAAATGAAAGAGGCCAAAGGACACTAAGCCCACATTTTGCAAAGGCCAAGAGACAACATTCTACACATATTTCTATACTTAATAAAAACTCTTAAAAATTACCCAGAAAGAAAGGTGTAATAATAGTTGCTGATTACAGATGGAAATAGATGTTAACATAAATGTAAAAATTAGTTAAAAGGTTGCTAATACAAAGTTAAGAAAAGTTCTGATAGAGTCCAAGAAAGAAAGTTCTTTTGAAAGAGGTGGGGGTGGGGAGCAGGTCCAGTTTGGGTAACACAACATCTACAATTAATACCAGTCCAGAAAGTGAGGTTTTTTTAAAAAGACAGAAAGGAAAAAAGCAAACCATAAAAGAAATAATTGGAGCTAAGTCTTCTGTCTAGTGGTTAGCACTTACTGCTCTTCCAGAGGACCCAGGTTCAGTTCTTGGCACCTATGCAAGTTGGCTCATGACTAGCTTTAACTTCACCTCCAGGAGATCCAACAGCCTCCTTTGGAGCCTGCACCGACATACACATAAGTTTTTTTTTAATATTATTTGCAAAGGTTTTTAATGAGATTGAAGCTGAAGAGGTTAGAGCCTAGAGACTCCATAAACAGCTTTGCTCTAGCTAAGCTTGGCGTTTGGATCGTTTCCCAAGTTCTTTGTCTCAGAACTATTTCTAGTCTGCCTGGAATTTCTATATAATCTTCAAGATCTACAGTAACCAGGACAATGCAAGATTCACTTTGCTGAAGTACAGGCCTTTCCCAACAATTCTATTGTAGAACCCAACACACTATAGTAAAATATTAATCGTCTTTTTCACATCTGCTAGTAGGTCAGCATGCTACTAATGGGCAGCCATACAAGAGTTTCATTCATATTAAAATCACATCGACTGCAGGAGTGTGACTCAATCCTTCACCTTGGCCTAGATTTCCAAATTTAAACTTTTCCCAGATAATAAACAAGGAGAAGACAAAGTAAAGGTAGGCTTGTGCCGGGATACTTCCAATGGAGAGAAAGAGGGCACTTGCTTGCACCTCTTACCACTAAGGCACGCACAACCAGACTAACTAGGTCATACAAGCCTTACAACCCCAGCTCTGGATATGGAAAAACAAGACAACAAAACAACTACAACCCCAACAACAACAAAAACAAAATGGACTTTATCATTCAAAGACACAGCAAGTGAGCCAATAGTTTGCAAAGGAGCAGACATCTGCATCCACAAAATATTCCCACAGTCGCTCGCGCGCGCGGGCACACACACACACACACACACACACACACACACACGTCATTTCTACCCCTTAGGCACCAGCCTAGTTTTCGGACCTACTGTTTTTAAAGGTCACAAGAGCTGACTTTCTTCTCATTCTTTGGAGCCCAGGATCGCCATAGGCGGGGACCCCAGCTCCGCCCCCGCCCGCCCAAGCTCCCGTGGGTCCCCGGGTCCAGGGATCGGCTAGGTTTCTTGTCCTGGCTCCAGTCTCCACCTCTAGACCGGAATGCGGAGTCTGATTCCAACAGCTCGCCCGCTGCCACCGCCTCCTGCCCGCTGAGCCCGGAGCGCTGGAAGACCCCCAAGAGAGGCTCATGGACGAGGCAGGCTCCCCGGCTCCTGGGGGGACAGAAGGTGACTGCGGTCTGCGGGTTGCACACCGCGGGCGGGCCTGTGTCTTTAGAATATTATGGCTTAGCTTGTTTTGTTGTTTGTTGCTGTTGTTGTTTCTGAGACCTTCAAGCAGGGTGGGGTCTGGCCTGACTGTGGGGTCTCGCCTAGCATTTCTTTTCTCCGGTCTGGGGAATGCGTATGGGTACTTCCCAAACCTCTGCTTTTTTAAGTAGGGGGTTTCAGAATGCTTTCAAATTATTACACCACATCACCAGGCCTAAAATGTTCTTTGGTATTCATAGTCACTGGTGTTTCTCTTGTAACTTTCTCTCTTTTCCTTCTTCAATTCGGGGGCGTGTGTGTGTGTGTGTGTGTGTGTGTGTGTGTGTGTGTGTGTCTATGTGTATGTATGTATGTATGTGTATATGTATGTATGTGTATATGTAAAAAGTTAATTATTTTTGTACAGCAGTTTCCTTTCCCTTGTCTCCCCCCCTCTTCTCTTCCATCAGCCTATTCACTCATCCTGTTTCTATTCAGAAAAGGGCAGGCGTCCCAGAGAAATCAACCAAACATTTGGCACAAGTTGCAGTAAGAATGGGCACCTCCCCTCAGGTTAAGGCTGGATAGAGGCTACTCAGTATGCAAACTCAGGCATTTTTAAAAGGATTCTTAAGACTTCCCTATTTTGCCGAGCGGTGGTGGAGCACTTGGGAGGCAGAGGCAGTCGGATTTCTGAGATTGAGGCCAGCATGGTCTACAGAGTGAGTTCCAGGACAGCCAAGGCTAAACAGAGAAACCCTGTCTCGAAAAACCAAAAAAAAAAAAAAAAAAAAGACTTCCCTATTTTGCATAGATTTTTCCACCTGGCCTTTAAAAACAGATTAAATAATAAAATTTATTTATTTATTTATTTTGGACACTAGCACAACCAGTTTCCTCTGCTAAAGAGCTAGCATTACCTGTTTAAACATTTAAGCCCCAACTGAGTCTGTGTGGCATATGAAACTAGTAGCTTGAGAATATGAGATTTCTTTAGTGCCTGATGCCCTTGGCAAATCACCCTGGTGCTCATCACTGAAGGAATTTCTAAAGCAGCAGTCAAAAGATAGATCAGATGGCTTAATGTTTGCCATGTTGAAATTCTAACTGAAGAATCTCTGTATAAAAATGTTTCAAATTTGCAGTGGTATTCCAGGTCTGTTTTTCTGTTTGGTCATAACTATTATATTTAGAATAGTCTTTTATCTCAACAGCTGTTCTCAGAGTCTACTAACTCCATGTAAAATACCACTTGTGTGTGTTTTACCCAGAATCTTGAAAGAAAATAGGCCCAAACTAATAAAATAGCAGGGCCCTGTGATTCCTTTTCCTAACCTAAATAGTTAAAAATGCCTGTCAGCAGGTTTGGGCCCAGTTAATTAGCCACAGAAAATGTGAAGTTACAAGACAAAGGCCTATTAAATCATCCAGAGAAACTGACTGACTATGAAAGATAAAAAGTACACAAGGATATCCTTAGAACAGAGATATGTCCAAATGAGTAACGGGCCATCTGGTGTTCCTCCAAACCCTTTCTCCCCCCCCCCCCCCCCCCCCGCCCCCTTTGCGGTCTTCTCAAGGTCCAAGAAATTGCAATTTAAGTTTAACTAGATACTATGCTAACTTAGACCGGTACAGTCTGCTGATGTAAAACAACCAATCATGTGTACCCACGTAAAAATCTCCCACTTCCCCCACCCCTTGGTTGTAAAAGTCCTAATTCTTAGAGCCTCTAGGTCATTCTTTCTATCGCCTATGTGAGATATGGAGATATGGGCTGGCCTAGAGCTCTGATATTACACTGCCTCATGTGTTTACAGCAAGCTGTTCTCTCGTGAGTTTTTTGGGTGGGCGCCGTCCTGAGACTTGAGTGAGAATCCCCCTTTGAGTTTTTTCAATCTCAGTTACACTCATTCGATAGCAGTATGTTTGTATTTAAGGTGCTGGCCCTGGAAGAAGTACAGGTGAAACATCCAGGAGTCTGTCAAAAGAACAGATTTTTGTACTGGTGTCAGCAGCGTCCATGAACTTGGGTTGCATGATGACCTATTCCATCCTTGGACCATTTTTCCCTAAGGAGGTAAAATATTTTTATACTGTATAAATTCTAATTTTTGAAAACCCTTTCAGTTATATAGATGTTATAAAATGTAAGAATTTTATAAAATGGGGGGTGGGGGCTCAGCAATTAAGAGTGTGCCCTGTTCTTCCAGATAACCTGAGTTCAGTTCCCAGCATCCATGTCATGCAGCTCATAACATCTTTAACTCTAGTTCAAGAGGGATTTGGTGTCTTTGGCCTCCAAGGATACCAGTGCTCACATGTAAATATCTCCACACACATGTGCATATACACATAATTAAAATTTTTAAGAATCTTCAAAATAAATAAAATGTAAAAACGTACCTATAGTATATATAACATGTGTGTGTTTTATATGACAGTTGTAGTATGTGTGTGTGTATGTGTGTGTGTGTCTGTGTGTGTTAGGTAGGGACTGTTAGCCCATGTGCAGAGGTCAGAGGTCAATGTCAGGTTCCTTCATCAAGACATGGTCTCTCACTGACTGTACCTGGAGCTTTCTAGTTCAGGTAGACTGTCTGGCCAGCAGGCCCCGGAATCCTCCTGCCTTCACCTTGCCGTGCTAATATTGCAGATGTGTTCCAATAAGCTCAGTTTTTTTTTTTGTTTTTTTTTTATGTGGGTGCTGGGGATCCAACTCAGGTTGTCCTGGTTACACAAAAAAGCACATTACTTACTAAATCATCTTCTTCCACAAACAGCAATAAACTATTTCTTAGTGTTTAATATATATATATATATATATGTATATATATATATATATTAAAAGTAAGACCATCTTTTTGCTGGATAATTCTCCCAAAATATATTTGAGACTTTCTAATTATTATTTTTTTTTACCATGTAGCTTGATTAATCTTTATTTGAAGTGTATAGCTTAAAAAAAAACACAGAATCACTAAATGACCAAGATGCCAATGCTGTCTTCTGGTGACGAGCATATATGACTTAGGTAGTTTTAGCCAAGTATAATGGCTCATGCCTTTATTCAGAGTACTCAAGAGGCAGAGGCAAGCAGGCAGCTTCTAGGAGTTTTGAGGCCAGCATGGTTGATAAGTGAATTCCAGGCAGTCAGGGCCATAAAGTGAGACTTTGTTTCCATGTGGGTTGCGGGTGGGGTGGGAGATAGTTGTGGCCCAGGAAATTCATTCTGAATTCATTATGAACTCCAGAAGCATTGTTTACACAAAGGAAGGATTCTGATTAACATTGCAGCTCCCTCTAACCTTTGCCCTCTCCGTGGTGTTAGGAACTGTAGCCATGACACTAAGGTTAGACTGGAGTGTGGAGTCCATGCATATAATGTGGACCGAAGGGAACTCATTTGAGCCAGTTTGGACAATATGTCCAAATGTTTCTTTTGTGCATCTTGCCATAGGTCCACAGTGCACTGACAACTTCTCAGTTCTTAAACCACCTCCATAGCCTGTACTCCTTCACTCTGGGTGCTACCAGAGAGTGCTTGTTTGTGGGAGGAACAAGTAGCTCTGTACGCATAGAGCACTCACTGGTTTTCAGCACACCTCTGACAATTCCAGGAGAGACAACAGCAAGAATCCCATTGTTTTACTTTAAGACAGCAGTCTCAGAAGTGAAGGCCTTTCCCAGTTCAGTCCAATTTCATTGGAAGTTTCTACTCTGAGTGCGCTGAGCCACGTATGTATGTATGTGTGTGTATATATATCTCCACAGGTAAGGAGAGGCCAGGAAGTGTCCAGGAATAAAACAGATGAGAAAAGGCAGGAAGGAAAGGAGAATTGGTTCAGACTTTGGGTATTTTTTAAGGAAAAGATGGCAAGAAGAGATTGTACTCAAGCTATTTCTTGATAGGTTATGGCTAAGGAGAAGGGTGTGCCACTGCCTGAGACTTATTCGGTTGAGTCTAAGTGAGATGTGGGTGGAGAAATGGTAGTTCCTTTGGTAAATAACAGGGAGGAGGGGTATCATTGCAGATGTGGTCTGGGGAGAGCAGAGTGATGCCATATTCTTAGGGAACAGAAGACAGCTCACTGTGGCTTAAACATAGGGCAGGGCAAAACCTTGATAGAAGGCTGGGACTCTGAGGGGCAAGCTGCAGCTGGAAGGCAAGAACACTGGAATGCACGCCCAGGGCTGGCAGCTGGGAGAGTGTCAGAGTGGTTAGCCAGATTTGGGTTTTGTGACAAAACAATGATAGGAGGCTCTGACTCAGCCTTCCTAGAGGTGAGATCCTTAATACAGTTCCTCATGCTGTGGTGACCCCCAACAATAGAATTCTTTTTGTTACTTCATAACTTTAATTTTGCTACTGCTATGAATCATAATGAAGATATCTGATGTAATGCATGTGAAAGGGTCATTTGACCCTCACAAAAGGGTGGAGACCCACAGATTGAGAACTGCCTGCTCTGAGAGTCTAGATGGTGTCTTAGTTAGTATTTGTATTGCTGCAACAAAACACCAGGACCAAAAAGCAAGTTAGGAAGGAAAGGGTTTATTTGGCTTACACTTCCTTATCACTGTTAATCATTGATGGAAGTCAGGACAGGAACTCAAACAGGGCAGGAACCTGGAGGCAGGAGCTGATGCAGAGCTGATGCAGATGATACTGCTTCTTGGCTTGCTCATCATGGCTTGCTCATCCCACTTTCTTATAGAACTCAGAACCACCTGCTCAGAAGTAGTCCTACCCACCACAGGCTGGCCTTCCTCATCAATTATCAATTAAGAAAATGCCCTGAAGGCTTTCGTACAACCTGATCTTCCTGATGCATCTTCTCAACTGAGTCTCCCTCTTCTCCAGTGACTTCAGCTTGTATCAAGTTGACATAAAACTAGTCAGCTTCCCCTGCTGTACCTTCACAAAACAGGTCACTTTTGTGGCCTCAAAAGGCACAGGGCTGCTCCTTTATTTCTAGAGAGCAAGTAACTCTTCAGCAACAGACACTGTGGAGTCCTCTAATCCAGGACACCTGTGAGTCTGTCACCTGAAGATATCTCAGTCTCAGGACTGTCCCCTGCCCTCAAATGTCAGTTGCAGACACCCTGAGTCACAAACTGTAGCCTGGAGCTTGTGACTAACTGGCTACAAGTTAGAGTTTATACATACCTAACCTTGGGCTCAATTAATTTGGTTAAATTCTTATACAGAACATGCATGAGCCAATGCATTGGGTGACATGTTACTGATCAAGAACATTTTCAGCTGTGTAAAAACCTTATGAGCCCTGTGCCTTTGGGGTTTGTGGACACCTCACTATATAGCATGACAGTTTACAGACTGGGCATAGAAACACGGCCAGGCCTGACTGTTCAGGTTCTCTTTGCTCTCTATGTAATTTTCCTACATCCAAGGTATGAGGCAGGGCCCCTCCAGAATGAGAATGGTCTTATAACCTATCTGACAGGCTAGGTGAGAGTTATAAGCCAGGAATTGTCACTCACACATATACACAGACATACAGACATGCAGGCACACAGACAGACACACACGCATATGCTGGCACACGGACACACACAGACACAGATAGTCAGACACAGACAGATACACACACAGACATACACAAAGACACACACACAGACAGACACATCCACAGACAGACATATACACATACACAGGAACAAAGACAGACAGATAAATATACAGACACAAATACATACAGGCATACACACAGACACACACACACACACACACACACACACACACACACACACACACACATAGACACAGACAGACAAGACACACAGATACACACACACAGACACACATGCAGACAACCAGACAGATACGTACACATATTCAGGCACACAGACACACTCACACAGGCACACAGACATACACACACACCCATGTCCTCAGTAGGTAAAGGTACTAAGTTGGCTCCCCTGGGCCTATATAGTAGAAGGAGAGAACTGACTCCGTAGGTTATCTTCTGATGTTCACTTATGCGCCGTGGTACATGCATGCTCCCATGCACACCCACACACACAAATGTAGTAGCAGTATTTTTATAAAAAACAAAATCTGTGTAATATAACATTACAGTCAGATGAATACTCATAGTTTGTTTTAGGTCTCCATTCCTGGCTCATAACTCTCACATAGCTTACATAGGAAGGGATAGAGAACATTTTTTTTTTTTTTTAAATCATTGTTGGAGGGGCTGGAGAGATGGCTCACTAGGTAAGAACACATGCTCTGTAAGTAAGAGGACCGGAGATTGATTCTCCAGCATTCATGTAAAAAGCCAGGCATGGCTGGCATGTCCTGTGACCCCAACATCAGGCGCAGAGACAAGTAGAGCCGAAGGGCTCACTAGCCAGCTTCATCCAGTCGAAATGGTTCAGTGAGAGAGAAAGCTCTCTTTCTAGAGCTCTTTTCTAGAGATCCTGTCTGAGGACAAGAATGATAGAAATAGCAGAAGACATCGATGTCCTGCTCTGCCCTCCTTATCTATCTGAATGCACCTGTACATTCATATGCTTATGAACACTCACATGCACAAACACTGTAGTTTGAGTTAAAAACAGGAAAAGAAATGCAATTGTGGCTACTGTAGAGAAAACAGTTTTAGAATATCTATCTATATCTATATACATAGTTGTTAATTTTTAAAGATTTATTTATTTTGGGCATGCATATATGTGTATCTCATATATGCAGCACCCTAAGAGATCAGAAGAAGGTAGGTCCCCTGGAACTGACGTTACTGATGGTTGTGAGGTATGCAAGAGCAACACTTGCTCTTAACTGCTGATCCATCTGCCCTAGGCCTAAGGACTCATTCTGAAGGTTTCTCAGGTATGTGTGTCTCTTTTAAATTGTATTCCTGTTTCTGTTCTTTCTAAGGCAGAAAAGAAGGGGGCCAGCAACACCATGATTGGAATGATCTTCGGATGCTATGCGTTATTTGAATTGCTGGCATCTTTGGTCTTTGGAAAATATGTAAGTGTTGGCACTCATATACATATCTTAATCTTCAAAAATCATGGGGTGAGTTATAACTTACTAATCTAGAATTTCTATAAATATGGAAATAATGCCACTATATCTTTATAAATTACGCCACAGTTATCTTTGTGGTTGATGTTAGTCCCTTCCATGCTTATGAACAGTGTATATTACAATTCTTTTAAACAATTATTTTGTATGATATTAAAACACATGCTTTCCCGCAGCTTTATATGTGCTACTAGGCTTATTTATGTACATGTAGACTTGTTGAAGCAATTTATGTATTACTCTTCTTTGGCTTTTATTGTAGCTTGTACACATTGGAGCCAAATTTATGTTTATAGCAGGAATGTTTGTCTCAGGAGGAGTTACAATTCTCTTTGGGTAAGTAACTTTCTAATGTTAAAGATAAATTTTTTAGTCCATTTGCTAAAAATGTTAATGGCTTTAAAAGTTCCCTTAAAGGTTTATTATTATATGTATATGGGGTGGGGGTGTTGTGCATGTGGAGGGCAAAGGACAATACTATGGCACTGTTTCCCTTTCTCTAACTTTCCATGGGTTCCAGGTATTGAACTCAGGTTGCCAGGTGCTGCAATCACCTTACCTTACTAAGCCATCTCACTGGCTCATTAACGGAAACCAATCAGTACCAATCAGTACTATATTGTCACATGGTTACCCTGTGACTAATGAGGGAGGGAGGGAGGTGGGAAGCAAATAGAAATATTGTTTGTTTTTTTAATGTGAAAATCTTTATTGAATATTTTATTTACATTTCAGATACCATCCGTATTCCCCATTTCCCCTCCCTAGAAATCCCCTATCCCAACCCCCACTTCTCCTTTTTGCTTTTATACTATTTTTTTTAATGTTAATCAAAGGCTTTATAAGTTTGGTAATGCTCAATATCAATCAGAAGTGTAACTCAATATCCAACCTAGATATATCAACTATCTTTGACTGGCGGTGACACGAAAACATCCACCTCAGTGTCCCCCCACCCCTTGTCACCGAGCTCCTCCTCTCCTTCTCCTCCTCTCCTTATGCCTTATCTTCCTCTCCTTACTCCTCCCACCTTAGCTCTTCCCACATATCACCCTTTCTGTTAAAATAAAACTCTTTTCTTAGAATACAATTAGAGCATAACTATACCAACTTGTATCAGTAAGGTGCAAGATAGACCTAATATCCAGTCCATCATTTTGTTGACTAAATAGAACCTCCTAACTAAAAGACTGTCCCACCTAATTAGAAGACTTAATTCTGAACCTGGCTTTTTTTCTTGGCTTTAGAATGAATGTCAGCTGAAAACCATCCTCTCAAACCCTTTTCTCTCAATGTAAATAGCCGGGATTGGCTATGAGACTATAAGTCTTCAAACCCGTCAGAAATCCAGAATGACTGAGTTAACTGAAATTATGGGAAGCACCAAGCATAGCCAAATTATAGAGACCACTGAGCACCTGGACAGTCCTTATACTACAAAATGTTGGAGCATTCAATCTTCAGCCTTCTGGCCCAGTATCATCTGACAGACCAACCAAGTGATGCAGAATTATTAAGGGCTGATTACTCTGTCTTGGCAGATATAATATTCTACAAGTATATTATAATATTCTATTACAAGTATATGTATAATATTCTACAAGTGTGTCCTTTCCTAGACAGTGATTTGTCTGTAGATGAAAAGAGGCAATTCTTGTCTAGTGGCTGTCTCACCACAACTGGAGTAACTCCAAAGATGCTCAATATCTTCTTAGAATCCAAGACAGGAAGCTGTCAGGAGCATACAGGTCTCTAATCAAAATGGACATTAATACAGAAGTATTTGTAATGTCAATTCTATGGACTTCTGACGTTTTGAAAACCAACTATCCATGTAAGGCAATCTGGACTATTGTTAGTTAACTCCTCTCAGCTAAATAAAATATAGAAAACACCCTAACAATAAACTCAGAGTCATGAATTTGCTATAGGCCCTTAACTCACAGGCTAACCATCTCATATCAGTTAAAAAACTTAAAGAAGGACTGAGTCTAAGCCTTGTATTTCTAAATGTGTTATATAGGCACAATGCCTATGAGAGTAACAATGTTAATCTCACTTTATATCAGTAAGAAGCTGTAAGCCGGGCGGTGGTGGCACACGCCTTTAATCCCAGCACTTGCGAGGCAGAGGCAGGCGGATTTCTGAATTCAAGGCTAGCCTGGTCTACAGAGTGAGTTCCAGGACAGTCAAGGCTATACAGAGAAACCCTGTCTCAAAAAACAAAACAAACAATCAAAAAAAAAAACCAACAACAAACAACAAGAAGCTTGTACCCATGGAAACCTTAAATTAGAAATCAAAGTAAATTTTTTACCATTTAAGAAATTATAACTTCATCTTAATAACAATTATACATATTTCTATGAATAGGTTATGGCTATGCAATAAACCCTAGCTAATCCTCCCTGTTCTAACAAAACCACTACTTTTTCATAGAAAGACAGCCAAATATTAACTACTTCAGTACTCAAGCCCAGGGAATAGGGGCGCTGACTCTTCACTAACTTCTTCAAGCTGATTATGGGTGTTGAAATATTAGAAGAGGGGCAGGGGGAAGAGTAAATTGATAAGCCTTGTCTGTGTCTTCACTGCATCCAGCTGGAACTCCAGGATATCAGAGGTTCGAGCAGGTCTGCTCAGCTCACTTGATGAGTAGATACACCTAGGCTGTGTATTCTGCAATATACAACACTCAAAACAAATTTTACTATCAAGATAATTTTTTGTTTGAATTCTGGAATCTAGGCTTCTGGTGGCCTGCCTCTGTCATGTCTAATCCATATAATTTTGGGAGTTTCTATGAGAGTGTACTCCCACCATCTTCCCATTTTTACTTCCCTGCTCTCAAATTCCCCAACACTAGGGAATCCAAACTTTCAGGCACCAAGGCCCTCTACTTCCACTGATGCCTAACCCCTTACCTTATCTCCCCCCCCCTCCAATTACTATGAGGGTGTGCTCCCACTATCCTCTCATTCCAAGATCCCTGCTCTTGAAATTCCCCAACACTAGGGAATTCGAACTTTCAGGTATCAAGGCTGTCCACTTCCACTTATGCCTGGCAAGGCCACCCTCAACTACCTATACAGGTGGAGCCATGAGTCCCTCCCTTTGTGTTCTCTGGCTGGAGATTTTAGAATGGCTACTCCAACTTCTTTCTTAGGGCCATTTGCTTGAAAAATTGTTTTCTAGCCTTTTACTCTAAGGTAGAGTCTGTCTTTGTCACTGAGGCGGGTTTCCTGTATGCAGCAAAATGCTGGGCCTTGTTTATGGATTCAGTCCATTAGCCTATGTCTTTTAATTGGGGAATTGAGTCCATTGATGTTAAGGAACAGTGATTGTTGCTTCTTGTTATTTTTGTTATTAGAAGTGAAATTATCTTTGTGTGGTTATCTTCTTTTTAATTTGTTGGAAGAGGATTACTTTTTTGCTCTTTCTAGGGTATAATTTCCCTCCTTGTATTGACGCTTTCCTGCTATTATCCTTTGTAATGCTGGGTTTGTGGAAAGATATTGTATAAATTTGGTTTTGTCATAGAATATCTTGGTTTCTCCGTCTATGGTAATTGAGAGTTTTGCTGGGTATAGTAGCCTGGGCTGGCATTTGTGTTCTCTAAGGGTCTGTATGACATCTGTCCAGCATCTTCTAGCTTTTATAGTATCTGGTGAGAAATCTGGTGTAATTCTGATAGGTCTGCCTTTATATGTTACTTGGTCTTTTTCTCTTACTACCTTTAATATTCTTTCTTTGTTTTGTGTACTTGGTGTTTTGATTATTATGTGACGGGAGGTATTTCTTTTCTGGTCTAGTCTATTTGTCGTTCTATAGGCTTCCTGTATGTTTATGGGCATCTCGTTCTTTAGATTAGGGAAGTTTTCTTCTATAATTTTGTTGAAGATATTTGTTGGCCCTGTAAGTTGGAAATCTTCACTCTCATCTATACCTATTATCCTTAGGTTTGGTCTCCTCATTGTGTCCTGGATTTCTTGGATATTTTGTGTTAAGAACTTTTTGCATTTTGTGTTTTCTTTGACAGTTGTGTCAATATTTTCTATGGTATCTTCTGCACCTGAGATTCTCTCTTCTATCTCTTGTATTCTGTTGGTGATGCTTGTGTCTATGACTCCTGATTTCTTTCCTAGGTTTTCTATCTCCAGGGTAGTCTCCCTTTGTGATTTCTTTATTGTTCAAATAGAAACATTGTTGACCTTAAATAGAGTCCTCCAAGATCTTCTGTTGAAGAGCCTGCTGAAGCTGACATGGTGATGAAGACCTGTAATTCCAGCTTTCCAGAGGCAATAGAGGAGGACCTCAAATCTGAGGCCAGCCTGCACTATACAGGAAAACCCTGTCTTAAAACAATAGAGAAAACAGAACTGTGACTCCTGAATTCATCCGCTGGGACTCCTGTGGCCACTCATGATAAGAACTTAATAGTCTTCTGAGTCATAGAAACATTTTGCTTACACAGAAAAGAGAATCTGTTTTTTATAGAACCAGACCCCTGGCTATGGATGCTGAAACGAGTCATCAGAAATCTTTTTCAGCTTCCTGCTTTTCTCTTCTCTTGTGTAATGTTCCTAGACAAGCTCCCTCAACTCCTTTTGTTTTGTGGTTGTTTTTGAGACAGGATATCACTGTGTAGCCCTGAGTGGCCTACAACTGTGTAGGCATGGCTGGCTTGGAACTCACAGAGATCTGTCTGCCTCTGCCTAGGAATGCTCAGACAGAGATAAAAGGCATGAGTTTGCTCTTTCCTGTCACTATCTGATAATAACAGCCATATCAACCACTTATATAGCATTTGCATTGTGCTAGGTGTCAAAGGTTTTCAGGAAGTAACTTAAGTACTGTGAACATAGCTCTGCAAGAGTATTGGCCTACCATAGCTGAGGCCTTGTGGTCAACACAGCACCATAATAAATAAGTGAATAAATTAAAAGTAGAGATGCATTTGGTAAGGTGACCATCAGTTATAGCAGACAATATGGTTGATGTTGAGGACTTCTGCATCCTCTGATTTTGTTACCTTGTCTTGTTTTTTTTTTTTTACCTTTTTTTGTTACCTTAGGTCTTGTCATCACAGTCTGATATGGGTCTAGGGGACCACAATATTCCAAAGAAGCCTATTTAGAATTACTATCTCGGAAATCAGTTATACCAACAAAAAAGGGACAGCTAAGCTGTCATGACTTGAATTATAAGAAAAATTAAAAACAGCAATTCCCTATTGAAAGTGTAACAACCAACCTCCTGCCCCACCCCAGGGTTTCCCTGTGAAGTCTGGGCTGTCCTGGAACCCCTCTTTAGACCAGGCTGGTCTTGAACTCACACAGACCCACCTGCCTTTGCTTCCTGAGTGCTGGGATTTAAGGTATGTGCCACCACCACCCAGCTGGCAAACCACCTCTTTAGAAGATCCCTAAAGAGATTTTTATCTAATAAGTTTGGAAAGTGTGGTTCTCTTCATGAAGTATAGTGAATTAAAAACTGAGACCAGTTTGACATTTGTTCTTTTTCAGTGTTTTGGATCAACTTCCAGAAGGACCGATATTTATTGCCATGTGTTTTCTGGTGAGAATAGTAGATGCCATAGGCTTTGGTGCAGCCATAACGGCCTCATCTTCCATCCTTGCAAAGGCTTTCCCAAATAATGTAGCTACAATCATGGTATGTAATTTGAACTTATTCTTATTTCCTTTCTTACATGACCACAGTATTTGTTTGATTTCTTCCTACATATGTTTCCCCCACTCTCTTGTGTGTGTCACCTTTCCCCCACACCCCCTTCATTGTGATTTCTAGTTCCAACAGCAAGTGAAAAGATAAAGCACAGCATTGCTTGGTGTAGTGACACAGACCTGTAACCCACTAATTGGGTGGCTGGAACATCAACAGTTGGAGGCCAGCATGGGTGACCCTGTGAGTCACTGTCTGAAAAACAAAGCAAGCAAAGAAATGGAGATCATCTGTGACAGCTCTACCCCAGGAAGAGAGAACTTAAAAAGAAGTGTAAACCTGGCACATGCCTTTAATCTTAGCACTCAGGAGGCAGAGGCAGGAGGATCTCCGTAAGTCTTAGGTCACAATTGGCCACACTGCCAGGTCAGCCAGTGCTACACAGTGAGACCCTGTATCCTAAGAAAAAAAAACAAAAGGCAGTGACCTCTAGTGCTCCCTAAATGCTCTTCCTGGTCTCTGCACTTTGATGGGTAAACATACCCCCAACATTTCTTTTTCTTTTTTTTTTTAATCACTCTTAAAATATTTTTTTTCAAATTTAAAACACTTTATTTATCAATATTTGTATAAACACATATATCCATACATGCATACATAATACACATATAAATGATAATCAAACAATAAAATGCATTCAAAAAGTATGGGGGGGTTGGGAAGAGTGGGAGGAAGGAGAGAAAGGGGAAAGTTAGGTAAATACAGTGTTCATATATGAAATTCTCAAAAAGGAATCCAGTTTTTCAAAATGTTCAACAGACCAACCAGCACTTCACAATATGAAAGCAACTTAAAATATTTTTAAATATTTAGTTTTCTTTTATGTTTGTATGAGTGTTTTGCCTGCATATACACATGTATACCACATGTGAGCCTGGGGAACCACAAAGGTCAAAAGAGGGTAGATACCTGGAACTGGAGTTATGATGGTTGTCGTCCGCCATATGGGTTTTGGGAATAGAGCCCAGGTCCTTTGAAAGAGTATGTGGTCTTAACCACTGAGCCACCTCTCTAATCTCTATTTCCTGCCCCAATCCCCATTTCTTCTTTTCCTTTTTTTAAGATCGGAGTAGCATTTTGCTGTTTCCTTGTAGTCCTGTGAGTAGGTCCTGGCAGAGATGCTTTCCTCTACTCTAGAAGCTATCTCTCATGGCAAAAGCTTAGCTCATGAGAGTCTTTATGCTACTTTCCCCAGATTCTTGGAAGAGATCACAGGTCATCTTGAAATTCTCAGAACACTTTTGTCTTGTCTGAGGAGCACCCTTCTGATTTTGACTTTTCTGGCTACTACCCCTGTCAGTTTATCCATGGGTCAACTTCCTCTACATCAGACTTGTTGACCTCTTAAGGAGTTGGTGTCCTGTAGAACACTGTGGACCGTGCTGCCAAGGAGATTCCTGTGAGGGCAGCAGCCATCCACTGATATTTGAGATTGGCAGGAGAACGTAGACTTGCCAGCCCCTCCGAATATTCCACAAGAAAGTCACAGCCAGGGCCAATACATTTCACAAGTTACTTAATCATTTGTGGACTTTTTGGATCTTGACTGTAGAACTGTCAGCCATTGTATTGGATTGGTCTGATGCCACTTGTATTCTAATGCTAAATACTGGCTCTCAAGATCTGGTTGCCCCTAACAAGCAGATCCTCACAAGGTCACCAAGTGATGGTATGTAAACCTTGCTCCCCAACTTAACTGATTGATAAAAGGCTGGAGCCTGTGATTGGGTAGTGGAGGGAGGAAGGCAGGACTTGAGGATGGAGTGAGGGGGTTGCAGGTAGAGGAGAGAAGAGGGAAGGAAGGACATGGAGGTGGAGGAGGCTGAAATGAGAGGAAATGGCCATGAGCACATGGCCAGAAAAAACAGCAGTAATAAGGGATGTCATGGCTGGGACCTAAGTTAGAATAGCTCCGAATCTGCCCAATCTAGGCTTAGGACTTGTAAATAAAATACCTGGATTGTATGTCTTAGTTACAGGCTAGATAAAATGCTTAATTCCCTTTTATAAGCCATAGATTTATTTAAAGCCCTAGAAAACTAGATTGATTTAAAATGCTCCAGTTTCCTCAACAGTAAGCTTCTTTTCCACAGGACTGCCTTGTTTATTTAACCTTTAGTTAATTTTATGCGGAATAAAATTAGAAAGTTATGAAATGGAATATAGTAGATGTTTGACACATAACATTGCTGTTTGACTTCAAACACACATGTGCCATCCAGGCACCTGGTGCCGCACCTGCTCCAAGAGGGCTTTTTTCCAAGATTCCATACCTACGCATGTATACAAGTACATATGCACACATGTACATATGCACACACATACACACAAGTACATTTGCACATACACATGCACACATACATATATACATATGCACATACATACACATACATACAAGTGCATATGTACACATATGCATTTGCACACACACATGCACACACATACATGTGCATATGGAGTAGCAGCGTGATTCTTTCTCCTTCTTTTATTTACACAAGTGATGATATACTCTTCACACCATTTAACACCTCAATGATTATACTGACAAATTCACATTGGAGGTCTACTGTATCTAATTATAAAACCCATCCTTATTCTCTTTTTACTGGCTGTATACACTATGTAGATATCTCCTAGTTGATTAAAATGCTAGTGAGTATTTACATCATTTGCATCTTTTGTTCCTTTGTTTAGAACTGGGTCTCATGTAGGCCAGGCTGGCTAGAACTCTCAAAAGTTGACCTTGAACTCCTGGTTTTGCTGCCTGAGTCTCTTCTCCTGGGTGCTAAGACCACAGGAGTCTGCCACCAAACCTTGCTTGACATCACAAACAGTACTACAACATCAGTATATAAACAAATATCTCTCTCTTTCTGTGTGTATATAGATTGTGAAATGACATTTTTAAAATTTCTAGATGAGTACAATATTTAAATAATTCCCACCTCTTCTCTTTAGTTACTGATGTGTGTGTGTGTGTGTGTGTGTGTGTGTGTGTATACAGCTTCTACCAAGTTCATCCAGTATTGACCACTGGGTTGGATAACCAATTAGGGGGCCTCCCTCTGGAGAAAACTGATTTTGAGATGGGATCTTATTGTGTTACCCTTTCTGGTCAGGAACTGGTAAAGATCTACCTGCCTCTGTTTTCCAAATGCTGAGATTAAAAGCATGTGTTATCAAGCCCAACACTCCTTCAACTAAATCCTTCAACTAAAAAAAAAACATGAGTTAAATTTTCTCTTGCTTTTTTACTTTTAGGGAAGTCTTGAGGTTTTTTCTGGACTGGGGCTAGTAGCAGGTCCCCCTTTGGGTGGCCTTTTGTATCAATCCTTTGGCTACGAGGTGCCTTTTATTCTTCTGGGGTGCATAGTTCTACTGATGATACCATTCAACCTATGCATTTTGCCTAGTTATGGTAAGTTCAAACTTAATACTCATTTTAGACTTTTTATTTTTATGTCTTTGTAAAGGATACATTACTATATGTTAGCTTTTAGTTAATGTAATACTTCTTTTGCTGCACTCTCAAAAACTGGTTCTCTTTCCTAAGACATAGGTAATTAATTTATGAGAATTTTTGTTTACAAAGGTCTAGGAATGTAGCTCAATTAGCAGAGTTCTTACCTAGAATGCATGAAGCTCTAGGTTTGCTCTCTAGTTCCACACAAGCAGAACATGGTAGTTACTCACCTTTAAGGCACCTCAGCTATGGAGTGAGTTTGAGGCCTGCCTAAGTTGCATGAGGCCCTATCTTAAAAAAAAAAAATAAAAATAAAAAAAGCATATCACAAATTTTTCCAGGTTTTAGGAGAAACAAATATCTAATTTCTGTTCACAAGCCATTATCATTGGACTGAACTAAATTTTCACCAGAAATTGCTGTGGGCAACACATTTTGTCTACACAGCAGTAAAAGCAAGGTGAGATCCCTCTAACTTTTAGGCCAACATTGGTTTTAGGTTCTTTTGTTTGTTTGTTTTTAAATTCGGTCTCACAATGTAGCCCCGCCTATCCTGGAACTCATAGCCTGGTCTTCCACTCACAGAAATCTTTCTGCTTCTACTATTCATTCCCAACTGTAGGTCAACTTTGTGTACTCAGTGAGTTCCAGGCCATCCTGGGCACAAAGTGACATATTTGTTTCCCACTCTGTTAGTTTCTTTGAGATACATCTTAACCAAACTAAAACATTCAGTGTAGCAGGGCAAGGCCTTCCTTCCCAGTGGGCCCTGACCTGTCTGTGTAGTAGTGACAGTTATGAGGACACAGGTCCCTGGCACAGTAATGGAATCATTTGGGGTTCAAGGCTTCCATTCCTATGTAAATCACTGGTTTCTGTGACAAGCATGTGTATGTTGGCAGGAACCCATGATCACTAGTTAACTGAGAGGAGTTAACCAGGGCAAGGAACACAGAACACTTTGCGCCATCAGGTACTGAGCTGTGGCTCATTTGTAGTTCCCTTTGGTTCAAATGAAATTTACCAGGAAGTTTATGTACTTTGTAAGCATTGCTTCTTCGTAGGGTAGTCAACTTACACACTTGCCAGGTTACTAAGTTACAAAGCTGGAGAGTTCAGACCAGAGCTAGGGACCAGGGGAAAACAGAGACAGAGATTACCACTGTAATCCAGGTGGATTACAATACCACTGTACCACTGTACAATACCACTGTAAACACAAGGTGGCACTTATCTTTTCTGCAATTGTAAGGAATCAGTGTGTGTTTTGTTTTCCTTTAGTTTAGCATTCTGGTCTTTATCCAGGTTGGTTTTAATATTTGATCATTAATTAAAAAAAACAAAATATCAGCAACAGACCTGGAGAGATGAGTCAATGGTGAAGAGCATTGGCTGCTCTTGCAGAAGACTTGGGTTCAATTCCCAACAACCACATGGTGGCTTAAAACCATCCGTAACTCCAGTTCTAGGGGAGCTACACCCTTCTCTGATCTCTTTAGGCATCAGTCATGCACGTGGCCTGTATACAAACAGACAGGTGAAACACTCACACATATGAAATAAATAAGTCTAATTTTTTTTTTTAAAAAAAAAAATTAGGGCTGGAGAGATGGTTCAGTGGGTAAGATCACTGACTGTTCCTCCAGAGGTCCTGAGTTCAATTCTCAGCAACTACATGGTGGCTCACAGCCATCTATAATGGAATCCAATACCCTCTTCTGGTGTGTCTGAAGACAGTGACAGTTTACTCACATATATAAAATAAATAAACCTTAAAAAGAAAAGAAAGGAGTCAGATTCTAATGTAGCAGAAGAAAAAAATCCCTATTACATTAGGAGATGAGAAAAAGCATCTAAGATAGACTAATTAAAGCTGGAATTTAAAAAATTTTTAAGGACGATAATGTTAAGGCTATAATTCAGATTGGAATGTTCCTA
Source organism: Rhabdomys pumilio (assembly GCA_030674055.1). Taxonomy (NCBI): domain Eukaryota; kingdom Metazoa; phylum Chordata; class Mammalia; order Rodentia; family Muridae; genus Rhabdomys; species Rhabdomys pumilio. The sequence continues at coordinate 14,732,894 of JANHMN010000003.1, forward strand.
TTTAAGTGTGTTCTTACAGTTATTGAAAGTTTTAATGCACACAATTAGGATAGTAAGCAAATTGTCTTTTGTCTTAACACATCTATCGGCAGAATCAGGTGTTCTATGCTCTCTGCTCATTTCTTCCATCCCCAGGGCCAGCGATACTTAGCATTGTTAGGAGCCTTTGACCCTCATTTTCAGATTCACTCTCCAATTGTCCCCTGATGTTCTGTTCTAACAGTCATGGCATGCCACTCCTCTCATTGAAACCCTCAACCCGAGAACCCGAGGAGATCTGCTTTACACCATGGTGCCAGAAGGATCTATAAGGTCACACAATAGTCCCGTCTCCCTTGTGAACCACAGGCTACACGATGGACAAAACTCTGAATAAAAACAGACATCAAGACCACTTATACTATGCTTTTGTGAATGCACACATACCTATGATAAAGTTTAATCTAAAATTAGGCACAGTTAAGAGACCAACGATAGAGGGCTGATGTGGTGGCTTAGTGGTAAAGATCACTGGCTGCTCTTGCAGAGGACCAGCGTTCAAGTTCCTGCACCCACACAGTAGCTCATAAGCATCTGTAACTCAGGATAGAGCATCCTCTTCTGGCCTCCACAGCACCAGGAACACATGGCAGGTACATGGCAGAGGTGCATACACAGGCAAAACACCACATACATGTAAAATAAATAAATAATTTGTAAAAGGAGATTAGCAATAATAATGAATCATAAAACAAGTTGAATTACTATAATTAAAATTATTTAAAATTTAGAAGCTCATTTCTGGAATTTTGTATTTATTATTATTATCAATATATACATACACACACACACACACACACGCACATGCACACGCACACACACACACATACATATATACATATATACATATATACATATATACATACATACATACATATATACATATATATATATATTCTAGAGACAGGGTTTTTCTGTGCATCCCTGGCCATCCTGGACCAGGTTGGCCTTGAATTCACTTGCCTCTGCCTGTTAAGTGCTAGGATTAAAGCTATGTGCTACCACAGCCTACTTTATTTCTTACTTTACATGGCATTGTAAACAATGTGGAGATGAGATCTCAGAACGCAAAGCTATCATCCTTGAGAATTACTGAGAGAATAGATTTTAAAAGTTCTCATACAGAGAAGGACAAGCATGAGAGGTAAGGTGTGGCTTTTGTCAACTTTTTGGGTTTACTCATTCTACTGCACACATGTGCACACACACATACAAACATCAGTGTCATACATTACTGATAAACCTCAGTTTTACTTGGAAATTAGTTTGTTTTCTGAGGCAAGATCTTGCTATGTAGCCTCTGGAGCTCACTACATAGCCCAGGCTGGCCCTCCTATTTTTGTCTGCAGCATGATAGGATTGCAGGCAAACTCAAAATATAATCTTTATGAAACACACACCCTGGGGCTGGAGAGATGGCTCAGTGGTTAAGAGCACCAACTACTCTTCCTGAGGTCCTGAGTTCAATTCCCAGCAACCACATGGTATCTCACAACCATCTGTAATGGAATCTGATGCTCTCTTCTGGTGTGTCTGAAGAGAGCAATGGTATACTTATATACATAAATTAAATAAATAAATCTTTAAAAAAAGAAAAAAGAAAAGAAAAAAAAAAAAAAAAGAAACACACACCCTATCCTGAAAGCCATTTGAGCAGTTGTTGAGTATCAATAAAAGAGCTGTCATATGAAGTTGAATTATATCCAAACTCTCCCATACCTTCTACTGACCTAGCGTGATCTATCTCTGTCCCCTTTTCTAAGTAGTTTCCTCAAGTCTCTCCTTTGTAGGATAATGGTGTCAAGTGGCATCACGTGTGTGACTTTTTTCATGTACCCCCTATCTCTGATACATTTCAGGGCAGGTGTTGGTAACCAAGGAGTTCTGTCTCTTCAAGGAGAATAATGATACCAGGATCTGGAAGAAACACGGGGATACCCAAGTACCTTTGGAACTTCCCATAGGTTTTGCTATGTTCTACCCAAGAGTTTTCACTTGCATCAGTAAAGTGCTGCTTTTTATAAGTGTTTTGATACATTCTTTTATTTTAAACTTAAAACTATTGGTAATCTTCACTTACTCTATTTTATGTGTATGAGTTTTTGACTGTGTGCATGTCTGTGCCACAGCGATCAGAAAGAAGTCATTAGATTTCCTGAACCTAGAGTTAGAGATGTATGTGGGCTGCTGTGTGGGTGCTGGGAACGGAACCTGTATCTTTTGCAGGAGCAGCTAGTGTTCTTAACCACCGACCCATATATTACAACAGGTAGTACTTTCTGTATACACAAGAAATGTAACAGACTGAAACAAAACTTTTGCTTAACTTTTTTATTTTAATATATATTATTTGGGGATTTTTTTGCTCTCTCTCTCTCTCTCTCTCTGTGTGTGTGTGTGTGTGTATGTGTGTGTGTGTATGTGTGTGTGTATGTGTGTGTGTGTATGTGTGTGTGTGTGTATGTGTGTGTGTATGTGTGTGTGTGTATGTGTGTGTGTGTGTATGTGTGTGTGTATGTGTGTGTGTGTATGTGTGTGTGTGTGTATGTGTGTGTGTGTGTATGTGTGTGTGTATGTGTGTGTGTGTATGTGTGTGTGTGTGTATGTGTGTGTATGTGTATGTGTGTGTGTGTGTGTATGTGTGTGTGTATGTGTGTGTGTATGTA
>JANHMN010000003.1:14735698-14760586 GCA_030674055.1 Rhabdomys pumilio
TGTGTGTGTGTGTGTATGTGTGTGTGTGTGTGTGTGTGTCTGGTTGTCCTGCAACTCTCTCTTGTAAACCAGGATGGCCTCGAAACCAACAGCTCTCTCTTCTGATTGCTGAAATTAAAGGCATATACATGCCTGGTTATTTTTACTATTTTAAATTATGTGTGTTGTTGAGGATGTGTGTGAGTGCAGATGCCTGCAGAGCTCAGCGGCATTGGATCTCCTGGAGCTCGGGCTAGAGGTGATTGTGAGTCACATGATGTGGGAACTATAAATGGAACTCTACTCCTCTTAAAGAGAAGTGAGTGCTCTTAATTGCTGAGCCATTTCTCCAGCCCATCTTTTGTAATTTTCAATTTAAATTCATTACAGTTTAAAATCTACTACAGATCAACAATACCTGGTATTGTTGGCAATACCTGCTTGTACCACAAAATGGCACCATTTCCTCTCTAAAAATATACCACAGTTTGAAGGTTGAGCTTTTGAATTACAGTATTCTTTGTGTTTTAAATTTTTCCCTGAGAATATTACCTAAAATAGCAAAAATTTTTGCACTCTTTGAATGTTTAGACATTGCAGATAGTCAGGCCTGATATTCTGATAGGCATGAACATGGGTTTGGAGACTGGGAGAAGTGATCTTAAATGATAAACGTGCTTTACACAGTAACACAAACTTTCAGTCTCTTAATTAGTGTTTATCTTGCACTCACAAAAATAACCAGGTCTTGTTTTACAAAGCAAATGAGAAGCCCTCGTTAAACACACACACGCACACGCACACGCACACGCACACGCACACGCACACACACACACACACACATACACACACACACACCACTGATGGAGCTCAAATCTTGGATAGCGCTTTCTCTGCAGTTGCTCACTCCGTTGTCATCCCAAAAGCCTTACTTCTAGATTTTAACTTAAAAACCTCCCTGCACACTGATTCCACTGGACACTATTTGTATTTGAAAACATGAATATTTTTCTTTTGTGGTTTTGTTTTGTGTGTCTTCGGAGTTGAGTCTTACAGAGCCAGGCTGACTTCACTCACTACGTAGCCAAAAATGAAATGAATTCCTGAACCTCCTGTGTCTGCCTCCCAAGTGCTGAGATAGCAGGCATATACCACCATGCCAGGATAAAAGTCAGTCTTTTAAATAAAATCCACTGTGGATTCTAAAGATGAAGAGTTTAGAAGCTGATGTAGATGATACTATTTTATTTCAGGCAACTCAACAGTACAATTGTTTTTATTACTAGATAGATAGTCTTACCAGCCTTGCCTCTCAAAGTAAGTTAAAAAGTAACGCTAACAGATGCTGATTGCTATGGTGTATCTCTGTTTTTATTTTTATTTATTTATTTTTAAAGGTTTTTAAAATTGTATTTATAATATGTGAGTACACTCTAGCTGTTTTCAGACAACCCAAAAGAGGGTATCAGATCTAAATATGGATGGTTGTGAGCCACCATGTGGTTGCTGGGATTTGAACTCATGACCTCTGGAAGAGCAGTCAGTGCTCTTAAGCGCTGAGCCATCTCTCCAGCCCTCTGTTTTTATTTTTCACTCCAAGAGTCAGATCCAGGAAAACAGTCCTTCTGGAAACTTGTCACCTTACCCAAGATTGGTCTTATAGCCTTCGTGGTCATCTCTCTCAGCTCCTGCTTCGGCTTTCTGGACCCAACCCTGTCTCTCTTTGTCAAGGACAAGGTAAGCACTCTGTTCTGCAACAGTGGCCTTGATTATGTGCCCTCAGGCTCCTTAGGGGAAGACCTTTAGCTGTGAGAAGGAGGTAGACAGGGAGCTGCACTCTGGGGAAGACTGTCTTCTCTCAGTGTTGTTCTTTGAGGGATACAACTCTGTGATCTGGAGTTCTGATCCATTAAAAAAAAATCTTCTCCTAGAGTCCAATGCATTGTCTCCTTCTACCTCAGATCTTGCTCACGCTGTTCTAGGTCTGTGCCCTCTGTGCAGGTATCTTCCATGTTACCTACTAGGACACCTTTTCTCTACTTGTGTGAGATGTAATGAGGCATTAGAAGTGGTCACTAGGTCATTAGGTCACTAAGTCTTCTGATGTGAGTTGTCCTTCTCTCCCAGATGTCCCCTGGTCCACTTTCTTTTTAGCTATTTGATATTATCAGATGACAATGGTCTATACTACAGACTAGGAGAAAGGAACCAAGAGTCTCCATTGCTGAAACATAAATGCTAGATTTGTATTAGTTATTTTGCTTTTCACAATGGCACACTCCCTCCTGTATGGACCCTGACCCCAGAAATCATACCTAGGGCTAGGACCCAAGAACATCCTTTAATAAGTTCTGTGTGTAAACTTTTTCTTGTATGCATAAAATTTGTGAATTACCATATATGAAAATGTAACAGTTTGTAGAAATCAAATGATATGTTAACACCAAATGCTACAAAATATAACTTCTAGAATTTCTGATAGAAGGTTGGAATTTTTTTTCTCGTTAGAAAAAAGTATTATCCACGTACAAAATAAGAAAAAATTAAAGGGAAAATTTTATTAAATTTTACTTCTTTTACTTATTCACTTTATATCCTGTTCACCGCCCCTCCCTGTCACACCCTTCCACAATCCTTTCCCCATTCCTCCTCTTCCCTCACCCCTTCCCTTCTCCTCTGAGCAGGTGGGGGTGCTCCTGGCTATCCCCCCAACCTTGGCACTTCAAGTGTCTGTCAGGCTAGGAGCATCCTCTCCCACTGAGGCCAGACAAGGCAACCCAGCTAAAAGAACATATTCCATGTACAGTCAACAGCTTTTGGGGTATTCCCCATTCCAGTTGTCTTGATTGATAACTTGATTAGATAGAAAAGTGCCTAAGAAATAAGTAAGGTGCCTAAGAAATAAGTAAGGTGTGTCTCTGGGTAAGGTTACTTCCAGAGAACACTAACTAGTTGGGATACCCTGATGTTGGAGTATCATCCTAGAGATGGGGCTGGGATGAAATGCAGGAAAACAGGAGAAATCCAGTGAGCACAGACATACTCTCTCTGTTTCCTGGCTGCTAGCATGCAAGTTCTGTGTTCTCCTGCAGCCTCCCCTCCAGGATGCTCTGAAACCATGAGCCAGAATGAGCTACAGTCTCTCCCTTTACACTATTCCCAGGCACAGCCATGGACAGCTAGCCATACACGAGTACTGTGGGAAAGGGAGATGTTTATTTTAAAGAGAGATGTACTGTTCAACTTAAACATGGTATTTCTTTTCCAGTTCAGTTTATCAACTGGATATGTGGGACTGGTCTTCCTTGGTCTGTCTCTATCCTACACCATCTCTTCGCCATTGTTCGGTCTACTCAGTGATAAGAGGCCTGTATGTACACTGAATTATACTTGAGTTGTTTTTTCGTGTCTAGATCTTTTGCTACTTCCCCAGAATTCTGAAGCTCCATTGCTTAAAGCTGACACCTTCAGCTGGCCTGAGAGAGAGAATCCAGTGTCTCTCCAGCCTCAGTTGTTGCTCTAAGTGGGCACAAGTTCAGTATTTCAGTGAAAACCAATCTGATGATAAAACTCCTGCAAATGATGATTGGACTATGAGATTACTTGTTTTTTGTTTTGTTTTGTTTTGTTTTGTTTTGTTTTGTTATTTTCAGAGAGGGCCTTACTATATGGCCCAGACTGGCCTGGAACTCGGTCTCCTTGCTTCAGTCTTCCCTGAGTCAAGATCACCATCTGTCATTGATAAGACAAGCCTGGCTTATATAGTACTTTCTAAAGCTTTCTTACTGACCCACTCAAAACGAAATAAAATAATGCAGAAGCCCCAATCCAAAATCAGAGTCTTAGAAGTTCTTGGACTTGATCAGCTTGAGAAGCTGTTATAGGGAGAAACTGACTTAGTGAGTCTGAAAGATGGCCCTGGAAATGTGTGTCAACCCTTCAGTAACCATCCTAAGAAGAATCCCTTCTGCTCTCTCCTTCACTTTGGCCTGACCCATTCGATCTTCATGACTGATGGGCAGAAGCAGCACCATTAATGGACCTCACATTCCCATGGCTGCTTTGCAAGCCTTACTGCTTAGAGCTTGCATTTTTCTCTTTTTAGCTTTGCATATACATTTATCAAGACATATATATTATGGGGAATGGCTTAGTAACCCAAGTCTCAAAAGGATAATGTCTTCTTTTTTAAAAAAGATTTATCTTCATTTTTTGTTTGTGTCTGTGCACATGTATGTCACACATATATATGGGTGACCTCAGAGACCAGAAATGGGCATTGACTCTCCTAGACCTGGACTTCTAGCTGTTGTGAGCCACCTGACATAGGCGCTGGGAACAAACTTGGATTCCCTGAAAGAGAACTAATATGGCTTTAGCAGTATATGTATTAATATTTCAACAATGACTTTGGCCGGGTGGTGGTAGCCTTTAACACCAGTACTTAGGAGGCAGAGGTGGGTGGATCTCTGTGAGTTTAAGGCCAGCCTAGTCTACAGAAAAGTTCCAGGACAAGCAGGACTACAGAAACAAACCCTGCTTCTTTTTTTGAAGAATCACCCCACCCCATGCCCAAACTTCAAAACAAAGCAAAACAAACAAGCAAACAACAGTGACTTTGATTTGGAACTATATTGAGAGAACTTTTAACCACATCTCAAACAGTTGCCTTTGGAGCTAAGTATGAAAACGTAACCTTAAGCCAGGCATCACTGGTAGCAAATATTAATTACTCCAGCTCCTGAAAGGCAGGAGGACTACGGGTATTAGTTCAATGCCAACCAGGGCTATATTGCAAGACTTTGCTTTAGAAAGAAAGACATAGGCAGGTTCTTAAGTGTTTGTAATGGTTCAGGATGTGTTCATGCCCCTTTCCTACTGGGCTTCTACACTCATCCTGGAAAATATTCTCCTTGTCCTTAACTTATTATCTACCAATTTTCTCAAAATGTATAACTTCATTTGCTTCAATGGATTTGGATTTTTTGAATGTTATTACTGTAGTTTTAAAAAAAAAATGTTTGCTCTAGAGGATCTTTGGTTTAAGCTTTAAATTCTTTTTCTTTACCAGAATCTAAGGAAATGGTTTCTGGTTTTTGGAAACTTAATCACAGCTGGGTGCTACATGCTCTTAGGACCTGTACCCCTTCTGCACATTAAAAGGTAACTTTTCTTGTCCTCCATGTTTTTGGAGAAATAGTAATTATTTAACTTTTTAAATGGCTTGGTACTGTGGGCATTGCTATTTAAATAATGACCTTGACTTAGGACTGTACTGGACTGTTTGCTTGACTAACAGAACCTTATATACTAGAAGTTGGCAGTGCTCTAAGCAAATCTTAACACATGAAATCTTTATCAAGTGAGAAAACTATGAATTCTTATCTATAAAACTGTAAATTCTTATCTATAAAGTGTTTGTTTGCTTGTTTTAAGCTGAGCCTGGCTTTGAACTTATGTTCCTCTGGACTCTTTTTTTTTTTTTTTTTTTTTTTTTTGTTTTTCCAGACAGGGTTTTTCTGTGTAGCCCTGGCTGTCCTGGAACTCACTCTGTAGACCAGGCTGGCCTCGAACTCAGAAATCCGCCTGCCTCTGCCTCCCAAGTGCTGGGATTAAAGGCATGCGCCACCACCGCCCGGCTGGACTCTTCTCAAATGCTAGGATTATAAACCTGCACCATCTTATCTGCTTTCTCCTGTATTTCAATTGCACAGTTGTTTGGAATAATTTTAAAATAGATTTATTGCTGACGTTCTCTGTTCAATACTTAAGAGAATACACTTTTCTTCTTAAGTTCTTTTTTCTCACTCACCGAGAGGGGAGGGGGACTGAGGCTTTTATTGTTTTCAGGCCATTCTTAGCATGTAGTGGTTGCTCATTAAAGTTTATTTGTTATAATTTATAATTATATAAATTTATATTATATTTATAATATAATATTATATTATATTATATAAATTTATAATTATATAAATTATAATATATAATTTGTTATAATTTATCAAAACAAAATTGAGCTTCTTAGGCTTTTTCACATACTTCTAGGATGAAACATAGCTTCACGGGGGGTGGGGGGTGGTGATTTTGGAGTCTTTTGGACCTGGATTTGAATTTTGGCCTTGTCAACTGGTAGCAGAACTTGAACAAATCATTTAACTTCCAAAAGCCTAAGCTTTCTTGTCTACAGAAAGAAACCAGGGCCGGCAACATGGTTAGCACACTAAGATACTTGCCGTAAAGCCTGGAAGCTTGAGTGAATTCTCCAAGATTTAACTCTAGGCGTTACAAAGTGAAAGGAGGAAGCCGACTCACACTCGTTACTCTCTGACCTCTACACACACTTCATCAGACCTCCCTCCCTTCCAAAATAAAGAAATATGATTGCATTTTTAAAGGAACTAAAGCTAATTAATACAGACATGACAAGAAATGCATGTCTGTCAAGTACATAGATGAAGCCCCATAGCGAATAACAGTTTCTCTTCTCTTCTTTTGCCTCTCCCTTCTTTCCTGTGTTTATTGAGATGAACAACAGCATTGGCACTGAGAGGATGTTGTTATGGTGAGCTGGCCAGGTGGTTACAGACACGTAGTATGTATGACTAACCACATGTATGTGGAATGTGTGACCAAAAGTGACTTTGGATGATGCATGAGCTGCATTTACAGCAGAGGTCTAAGGCACCAGCGTGAGTTCTCCCTGAGTGCCATGGGACAAGGTGAAGAAGCCCAGCCATTTGTGCATCTGACGCTGGGATCCTGCCCTCCTGGGATTTAAGTTTGTGTCTCTTAAAATACTAATGTCTTGTTTCCCCCATGTTTCTCTGCAGTCAGCTCTGGCTTCTTGTGCTGGTGTTAGTTATAAATGGCATCTCTGCTGGAATGAGCATCATCCCGACCTTCCCAGAGATGCTTAGTTGTGCATAGTAAGTTTCTCGATTGTCTGAAGAGCTGTGGTGTGATGGGCATGGGGGTGGGATTATCAATCTCACCTCAACTGTTCAGTCCCATAGGATGTTTGCCCAATATTAAATTCTCATGATTTTATAATATGTAAATACTGGGATATAAAGTATATAAGTAATAACAAGTCATACTGGTGATAGCATAGTGACAACATGCTAGGAGGTAGAGTAGGTTAAAGGGCTTGGCTTGCTGTATGTCTCAGATGGTGGTGGTGGTGGGGTGTGTGTGTGTGTGTGTGTGTGTGTGTGTGTGTGTGTGTGTGTGTAATTTTAAAAATCCAGAGCCAAATGGAGAGGTTTCAGTGTTGCCTCTGTTGACTTGTGACTGGAGGAGAACCATACAAGAGCATCGGGTGACCAGCCTTCTGTCCTTGGCCATTGTTCCTTGTATAGTGGGTGTGTTCACGACACAGAGCTGGCATTGCTCAATGATGCACAGAGGACAAAGATCACGTTCTGCATTTTCTTAGAGCAGCCTTTGTTCTCTTCATCCTATTTCAAGAATTTCTCAATTATATTCTTAATTGGCATTTAATGTAAATGGGTTATAATCCTTACTGTTATACAGATGTAACTAAGTTATTTTATGAAGATGCCTTCAAATATGATTCACATATTTTTTTTGCTTTTTTTTTTTTTTTTTTTTTTTTTGGTTTTTCGAGTCCTGGCTGTCCTGGAACTCACTCTGTAGACCAGGATGACCTCAATTTTGCTAATTTTTGAGATTATAATGTCATTATAGTTCACCCTTCCCTTTATTTTCTCCAAAGCCTCCCGTATTCTCCAAGTCTTCTCCAATCCAGTTTCTCTTTTTTCATTGTTATTGCATATGTGTGTTCGTCTACTCGTATGTTCCTAAACCTAGTCATTATCTATGATGTTACTGGTATGTGTATTTTCAGAGATGACCAATTGGCACTGGACAAATAATTGTTGTGCTCTTCCCTGGGGAGAGCCACCTCACCTGCTCCCAGCTTTCCTCAGCTACCTATGTTCCTTGTGTGGGACTGATGTCTGTTTTGTGCTGGTAATTGAACCCAAGGCCTTGGGCAAGCTAGGAGGCTTGTATACCACCACTGAGCTACTTCTCTGGCTCACAGACTCGTTTTTATATTTACAAATGAAATGTTCTTATTTTAATTTCTTTGTATGATAATTGATTTATCTTAATGTATCTGTCAGACAATGTTTCCATATAAGTTCTCTAGTTTTTCTTTCCATGATGGATTATGTCCATGTTTTTCTCTATAGTGCAAATGGGTTTGAAGACGGAATAAGTACACTGGGACTCGTATCTGGTCTTTTTGGTGCCATGTGGTCAGTTGGGTAAGTGAATCTATTTGCCCCTGAGAAGGTATTGTCTCTAAGGTACAGGTGGAAAAACACCAAGAAGGCACATGTGGTTCTCTAAGGCAAAAAAAAGCTCACCCAGGCAGAGCAATAATTCTAATTCACACTGTGTGACTCCAAGTCTAGTAAGTCAGCAGACTTCACACCAAACCAATATACCCTCATGAACCGTGCTTCGGGTGATACCTAAAAGTTCCTTTAGCAGTAGTGTAGCTCAGACTTTTAAAATGCATTCCTCTGCCGGGCACTTGGGAGGCAGAGGCAGGCGGATTTCTGAGTTCGAGGCCAGCCTGGTCTACAGAGTGAGTTCCAGGACAGCCAGGGCTACATAGAGAAACCCTGTCTCGAAAAACCAAAAAAAAAAAAAAAAAAAAAAAAAAATTAAAAAGCATTCCTCTTTTGATCCACTTATTTGCTTGTTTGCTTATTTATTTACTTCCTACTAGACCTTACACTGTAATATGACACATACAAAGTCCATAACTACGTACTGAACTGACTCAGATATTGAGAGTAGAAAAAACAGTGAGTGGGCAGTGACATGACTGAGCAGGTAAAGCCTGGAGACCTGAGCTCCATCCCGAGAACACACATAAAGATGGAGAGCAGAAGGGAACCAATTCCACAAGGCTGTCCTCGGACCTTCTTATGGGTGCTGGCCTGTGTAATGCACCCCCACAGCCGCGGCAGAAGGGTTCTTTTAAGTATACTCTGTTGTTGTTATTGTTATGTAGCTCACCACTTTTACAAATGTCTAATAATCATTATTCTCTCTTTTTCTCTCCCTCTCTCCCTCTCCCTCTCCCTTTTCCTCTCCTTCCCTCCCTCTTTCTTTCTCCCCCTCTTTTCCTACCCCCCTTCTCTCAGCACTGGATCTGGGGAATCAAAGTAAAGACCTTTCATACTGTGGGCAAGTGCTCTAATACCGAGTCACACCCAAGTCTAGGATTCTTTTATGCCCAGGATCGCCCTGTTTGTTCAGCTTTTGTTGTTCTAGTTTAAGGAAGACCAGTGACTGGGGTGTCCTGCATTTTCTTTTAAAGAACTATTTGTTTATGTATGTATGTGAGTACACTGTAGCTGTCTTCAGAGATACCAGAATCCCACTACAGATGGTTGTGAGCCACCACATGGTTGCAGTGAATTGAACTCAGGACTTCTAGAAGAGCAGTCTTAACCTGTGAACGACCTCTCCAGCCAGGACATCCTGTATCATTTTTGCTCTGTTAGCTATTCACACATTCTTCTCCCCACATTAGTGCTTTCATAGGACCTATCCTGGGAGGATTTCTGTGTGAGAAAATTGGTTTCGAGTGGGCAGCAGCTATACAAGGTGTATGGACTCTGCTAAGTGTGAGTAACCAGGGATGTGTGGGGCTTTCTTCCATTGTCTTACATTTTGGAGACTCTAGCCTTGGGGGACTTACTTTGACAGTGTGTTTCATTGCATTAAAGGGTGTTGCAATGGCCTTATTTTATCTCTGGGAGGACTCAGCAACAAGAAGGTATGTCAACTGCTGGACTTTTTTTCTCTTAAAAGAAATCATCTCATGAGAGTAGAAAAGAAGTATCATTTTCCATCCTGCTTGCTATTGGATTTCAAAGCATCCTAAGCCTTGTTATTTGACAGACAGGTCCAAGGAGGTTCTTGAGTTGAGATGTAGATACTTAGTGTTTAGTTTTCTTTTGAGGCAGAGCTGGGAGTTGAGACAGGGTTTCTCTGTGTAGCCTTGGTTGTCTGGAGTGTACAACGTAGAACAGGCTGGCCCTGAACTCTGGCCTTAAACTCAGAGATCTTCCTGGCTCTGCCTCCCTAGTGTTGGAATTAAAGGTGTGTAGCAGCTGCCACCACCTGCTGTGTTTGTTTTTCTTAACAAACCCAGTACTGTTGTTTTTTTCTGTACTATAGATCTAAAGCTCAGAACATCCTTGGCACAGAGGAGGAACAAGCTGCTCTCTTGCCCAACGACACCTAGCCGCCTCGCAAGCTCTGAATTAATCCAGATGGAGAGACAGCCTGGAGGAGCTTCCTGTGTGCCACGCAGAGATCCGCAGAGATCCGTGCTTCCTGCACTCGCACCCTGGAAGTGTCTAGTTGCTTTTACATGGCCAAGCTGTGCTTCCTGTAGTTCTGGAAAACTGGCTCGCCAAGGCAGCCCATTGGAACATCTAGGAGAAAGGGTAAACCAGCAGAAGCCAGTGTTTCTAAAAGACTGAACTTGCCTGTCAGGTGTTTTCATTGCCTGGCTTTGCTTTCTTATTCTTGTGTTTACTTTTCACTCCAAGTTCATAGATGCTATGAATGTACCTCTTAAAATCGATAAGTGAGAAAAATGAAGCTATTTAATTCACATTGAACGTATAAAATAAAACGGATAATTTTATGAAATCAGTTTCAAAAGATGGCCTTTCTCTGCCTGCACTGAAGTTTGTACTCATCAAAAAGGCAAAATTCTTGCCTGCCCTATAAAAACTCCAGACCATTAGCTTGCAGTTTTTCTAAAAGTGCATGGCATGTCCAAGAAAAAATGATTAATGTACTTGGGTCCTTTGACATTTCCTGTCATGATCTGGACTTATACACATTATTTGCATAGCATTGTTTGTTTCTGATCTTAGCACATCTTTGTTTTAGTTCCATGATTTGTTTGCGTATTGTATTTACTAGTCTTCATACTCCTGGGAAATGTGTTCCATTACCAGACTGGGCAACACCTACCTATGCCCAGTCAAGCAAGAGCCAGGTTCTCCACGTTGGAGAAATACTCCAACTTCACAGAGAATCCTTGCTGCTACTTGAAGTTAGAATGTCAACTTTGTACCTCCTAACTCATTTTCATAATGTAGTAGCTACATTTCCTTTATAATTAAATAATAAATGATCTTTGACTGTTATATTCATTCAAAATGCTTTTGAAACAATGTTTCAAGTATCTCAGGGGAACCTGGAACCCACCGTGTAGCTGAGGACAACCCTGGACTCCTGATCCTCCTGCTTTTAACTTCCCCAATGCTGGGACTAGCATGTATGCACCACTACACAGGGTACTTATTGAACCCTGGGCCTTGTACATGCTTGGCAAGCACTCTACCAACTGGTTTTGGGGCACAATCCCTGAAATACCTTCTGAATTCTTTCTCAGGATCAACCTTGCATAGGTAGGTAGCAGGGACATAATCTATGCCCTTATGCAACATACACCAGTGGAAAGAGAAAGAGAGCATGAACACCAGAATTTATAACTCAGAACAATGCTCAATAAAAGCCGGGCGGTGGTGGCACACGCCTTTAATCCCAGCACTTGGGAGGCAGAGGCAGGCGGATTTCTGAGTTCGAGGCTAGCCTGGTCTACAGAGTGAGTTCCAGGACAGCCAGGGCTATACAGAGAAACTCTGTCTCAAAACAAAAACAAAAACAAAAACAAAAAACAAACAAACAAACAAACAAAACCAATGCTCAATAAAAGAACAAATTGTAGAGGCAGGCAGAGTTCTGAGTTCGAGGACAGCCTGGTCTACAGAGTGAGTTCCAGGACAGCCAGGACTACACAGAGAAACCCTGTCTCGAAAAGAACAAATCGTGGTATTGTTGTTGATTTTGGGGTGGAAGTCTCTCGACTTCAAGTACCAAAGCTTAAAAATAAAAACTTCATTTTCAGAGCACTCGGAGAGGCAGGCAGTTTGGGATCTGAACATTTTTAAAGGATGGAAATACAAAGCAAGGGGGTAGCTGGACCTAGCTCCAGTATTATCCAATTGTATTTCAACATTATGGGTTAAGCCAGGGAGAAACTGTTGGAAACTGGGACAAATCCAGGGCACCTGGCTTCAAGGTCCTTAATTCATTCTTCTCAACTTTAGTTATGGAGCTCAGAGTGATAAGGGAACAAAGGAGTGAGTCAACTGCATGTAGCTAATTAGGACATAATAGGCAATTACGTTGATTATAATTTTTATAATTTATGCACTTTGGTTTAGATAACAGCAATGTTTATATTCTTTACCTGATAACATAAAATTAAGAAAATATATGGAGAAGTGGAATATGTGTTCATTCCTAGGCTGGGAACAAGCACTCGTTTAATCCCACCAGCAAGATGGAGGACAAGTTGTCCTTGAGATGGCTGTACTCAGACAACTGTTTACAGCAGACGCTGTTCAGCTAAAGGGAAGTCCCCACCCCGCCTAGGTCCTGGACCTTGGATTTAGTTTCTCCCTAAGATTAAACGGAGTCTGAAAATGAAATGGTAGCATTTATAAGAAGTTTCTTTTGTTTGTTCCAACAACGTAATTGAGCAGCTGCCTGGTACTGGTTATTTATGCCTGCATGGAAACTAATTTGCACAAGCCCATGCCATGGAAATGGGACTTCAGAGTCTCTACCTGAAGTAAAATGAGACAATCATGGCAGTGGTCCACTGGCAGGATGGAAGATGACAGCATGGTCCACTGACTGGAGTCTGGTGGGCAGCAGCTAGGTGGGATGAGATAGCCGGCCAGCTTGGCAATGAGGGTTACCAGAATGGATGTCCCTTTTGTCAAGTTCTTGGAGTCTGTGTACATTGGGTGAAGATGCTGGCAAGCAACAAAAGAGATGGAAGGAAAACTTTGAGAGAAAATAATGTTTGGGGACCATGGCAGTAGCCTTAGAGCTCAAGAGAAAAGATAAAAATGTCACAAAGAAATGGAAATGTCAGCTTTGCTGCTGTGAGGGAGGTGGGGGAGAAGATTCAAAAATGACTCCTAGGTTTGGCCATGTGGTGTGATAGAAGGCTGAATCTCTTAGTGTCATGGTGAAGGAATGGAGCAGAACTTACTGAGGGGCCAAATAAAAACCATGATGATCGAGGTGTGGTGGTATATGCCTTCAATCTCAGCACTCCTGAGAGAGAGGTAGGTAGATCTCTGTGAATTTGAGGCCAGCATGGTCTTCATATTGAGTTCCTCCAGGACCAGCCAGAGCTACATAATAGAGAGGTTCTGTCTCAAACAACAACAAGCAAAAACAATAACAGCACAAGTAATGATAATAACAACCCTGATGAGACACTTTTATCTCACACCATCACAGGGCAGCTCAAGGACTAAGGAGTACTTCTGTGAAAGTGACTCTGACATCCACTGTCTAGGTTGAGGTCCATATGTCTCATGAGTTCATTTCTTTGTTCCCACTGCCTCTTTGCCTAAACCTAAGAGGGAGAAATGACCTGGATCAGCGTGTGCTGATGGGACTATAGAAACTTAAAATTAATAAAAAGCTCTGATTTTGGTTTTAAACTCAAACATTAACTTCCCCCTGGGACACATCCTGGGAAGAGCACATTCCAAAGACTCAAACAGACATTCCAGGAAGACCCAAGATAGGAGTTTATTAGCCCTTAACACAGTAAAACCTGGGTAAATAGAAGCTACTTAAGCTGACCTTCTTTTAAAGATAAGATGCAAATTTAAGTTACTTAACAACAGGGCCTGGAAGGAAAACTAAGCTTGGGAACAGCTGTTAAAGTCAGCCCTTGTAGTTACTGATTAAGAGGTAAAACTGCCTTTATGAGCCCTGTGAATGTGGTATAAATACTGCCCCCAATTTTGGCTCGGGGTTCTTCTTGCCTTCATACAAGAGAACCCCAGTACCAACTGTTATCAACTCATCAATAAACCTCATGTTATTACAGCAAGTCCTGTCCAAGAGTTCTCTGGGGGAGTGCGTCTCTTGGTTTTGGATACTTAAATCCAACAGGACCAACTAATTTTTTTAGACGCAATTAACTAAGAAGAGGAGGGTACATTCATTTGCATACAATGATCTCCTTTCCCAGACTGCAGAGAGTGACCAGGACCTTTGAGCCAGTGTGGAGAGCAAAGCAAAGCCGTGCTGCATCTTGGTGGTACTGGTCTCTCTCAGAGTTTTTGTCTCTTCTTTTGCATTAAGGAGGGTAGGTGAGTAGCTGGGCGGAGGGCACCATCATCTCCTCTTTGGCAGGTGGCCAAAGACTCCACCAAGTCCCTTCACTTCTTATTAACGCCTCCGACAAGGGATGTTACTGAGGTACAATCTTACTGAGACACTCTAGTAGATGTCCATGACTGTGTCAGTCAGCCAGTTATCAGTCACTGAGTGTTGAGAGTCCAGTGTCAGTGCAAAGGTTTCATGCTTTTCATGAAAATTTTCTTCATTCTTATTCCCAACATGTTGCTTTTAGCACATGCCTTAAATCAAACCATTTTACCTCTTTCTATTTTAAAATTTCATCAACATTAAGATAAATGACAAAATAGTGTAAAACTTTGAGATTTCCTGAGGGGTAATGGAGGCTGTCTGGGCTCTTCTTGTCTCTATTTCCTTACCAAGTCTGGACATCCATCTTTGTCTCCTCTTCTTCCCCTTGGAGACTTTGGTCCTGGTCTCACATGGCCAAAGAAAGGGATCTCAGATTCCCATGGAGTCAAATGGTTCCAAGTTCCAGAGATCTTCAGTGGGCTGAGAGGTCCTGAATGGACAGTCTTACTGGGCCAACTGAGGTGGTGGTAAAGATGATCTTTCTGGGGCCACCATAAATGTGAGAACCTTTCTGGAATAAGCACTCTGACAGGAATGAGTGTGCAAGAGGAGATGTCACTGGTGGATGCCAAAGTTCCTAGCCAGACAACTTGTGGGCAAGCCATGGAGAACATGTTTATGTGCTTCGAAATGTTCTCCCTCAGCTGTCTGTATGTTTGTTTTCCCAGAAGTGTGAGTTTCTCAAATTCATCTGTCCCTAAGACATTCAAGTGAGAGATGTTTACCTTTTTTCTCAGGAGCCAAGTAAAAACAGTCTCTGGGAGTTACCTTGGCAAGCATATCCAATTAAGTGCAGCAAACTTCTTCATAACCTAGATACTTTACATTTCTCCCATATTTAGCCTTGATTTTTGTGGTTCAGCGGTTTAGACAGGCAGTGCAAAGGTTATTTGTCTAGTTGTGGTGAGTTTAGCTGATATTGGCTGGGCTTCTTGTGTTTGGTAGCTTTGAATTTGGTTGTGATTAAGTGCACACTGTTTTGGACTTATCTGGGAGAGCTGAACAATTGGAGAGGTCTCTTCCTGCAGTCCCTTATTTCTCCTGAAGTGAACCTGTTAACATTTTCATTGAATCAAAAGTGAATCCAAGTGAATCAAAAGAAACAGTCAAGATTGGCAGGCTCTTTCCCCATCTCTGCTTCCACATTTATGAATGTATTATTATATTTTTTATTATTTAAAACAATTTTAAAATTTAAATATATCTTGATCATATTCTCCTTGTGTAAGTCCTTCTGGATCCCCCTCTTTATGCCCAACCTTAAGTTCTTTCTCAAAAAACAATAAAAAACTAACACAACAATAACCCCCCCACACACACACAAACAGGAAAACAAACTAAAAACACACTCAAAAAATAAAAACAAACACCCCCCTCCCACCAAATTGTAATCAAATAAAAACATATAAAAATCCTGTTCATTCCCATTATATGTTGGTCAACTACTGTTGAACATGAGGCTTGTCTTACAGCAGTTGATATACCCAGTGTTATTCTACTGGAGAAAATAGATTTTCCCTCTCTCAGCAGGTATAAATGAAAGTTCAATTGTTAAGGTTTTTAGTCATTCATTCATTCATTCATTCATTCATTCATTTTTAAAAAAAATCTAACAAAAAAAGCATAAGATAAAACAAAACTTATTGCATTTAAATTGGACAAAACAAACCAACAGAAGGAAAAGAGCCCAAGAGAAAGTAAAAAGTTTAATATGGGGTTAGCCAATCAGATGTGATTGAATTTGAATTTCACATCATAGGAGAAAATCCATTCCAAGTACAGCAAACATGGTCAAAAGCATGTGGCAGGCCCTAGTAGAAAAATTACCACTATTATTTTTCTAACTGGACTTGATATGCCTATCAAATAACCTTTCAAATATAGTTGTTTATGCTGACAGATTAGTGATACTTCCAGCTTTGATTAGGGTAGGAGGGGAACTCTTCAGGTGACCAGATAGGGAAGCAAAGATGAATAGATGAGAATGTAAACTTTCAAGTTTCAAAGTTTCAAGTACTAGGATTGGATCACATCTAATTGAGGTTTTGGCCAAAGGGATCCCACGAGAATGGCCAAACAACCCACTGCTGAGACTATAGAGGTTGCTCTTCACAAACTGAAAACAAAGCCCCATTGCTGAAAACAACAAGAGAACTTATAGATGGATAGCTTAAGCTAACGCCCTGTGATCTTCATTGGTGTCTTACTTGCAAGATATGCTAGCAGAATGAGTACCATCTGGGCATGCATAGTTCACTTGATTTGTGGAACATCTCTGTTTAAGTACCTTTACTTAAGCTGAAAAGCACAGTACAATGTAATGGAGAAACCTTCTGTGAAGATCCATGTAAAGAAACACATACAATGTTCTTCAATCAAAAGAAAACAATTATAAATAGCAGAATGCACTGAAAGCATAGGTGACATTCCTAGTAAGAAACATTCTTTTGGTGTTCACATAAATACTCTTTTACTGCCTAAGTAATTTAAAGCTAAGATATCCTGAGTTATGTAAAACAAGCACATAAGTTATTTAAAACTAACACTTTTCTGGTTATTAGTAGAAAAAGTACCACTTGTGCATGCATAGTTCAGTTGACTTTTGGAGCATCTCTGGTTAAGTTCCTTTATTTTAGCTGAAATGCACTGTACAATGTAATGAAGAACTTTTCTGCAAAGTTACACAAAAGGAAACACACAGTGTTCTCAAATTAAAAGAAAGCAATTATTTAATCTGAATGCACTAAATGCTTTCTATAGGTGAAAAACCTAGCAATATACAAATTTTTGGTGTTCGCATAAATACTCTTTTACTGAATAAGAACTTTAAAGCAAAGATATCCCTAGTTATTTAAAAGAAGCACGTTTCTGGTTATTAGCAGAATGAGCACCACTTGGGCATGCATAGGTCACTTAATTTTTGGAGGATCTCTGGTTAAGTTCCTTTATTTTAGCTGAAATGCACTGCCCCAGTCCCATGGGGCATTGAACTGGGATCAGGAGACCTGAAAGAGAACTGGAGGACAGGGGACACAAAGAACGGTGGCTTGTCTATAGTCTGATCAAACCACTGATTTTACTCTTTTCACACAGGGGTTATATACACATAAAGGCAGGATGTGGGGAAAGAGGTGACGAAGGAGCATAGGTGTTCAGTGGGAGTACAGATATCTTCCAGAACAGGGTATTGGATTGGTGAAGGTTTAGGGAAAGGTCTCTATGACTCTGCCTTTGATTCACTTGTCCTTATCTAAGTTTTTACTATACACCAAGGCTACCTATCTACAAGGTCTATGACTATTCAGGCTGGTAAATTTCCACCAAAGTTGCCTGTTTACAATATCTGTTTCACTGTTTTTCCACAGAGACCAAGATCCTGAGTCAGCAAGCTGACTTAGGCCTATGGCCAATTCCAGGCCTTCAGTGTATAAAGCAGGGTTGCCCTTGACAATGCACTGTACTATGTAACAAAGTGAAAAGAAACACTTTCTGTGAAAATACATGAAAAGTAACACATACAATGTTCCCAAGAATTAAAGGAAAGCAATTAGAAAAAGCAGAATGCACTGAATGCTTTCTATGGGTGAACTTTCTAGTAAAAAGAAACATTGCTTTGGTATTTGTATAAACTCTTTTACTACCTAAGAAATTAACAGCCAAGATAACGTGAGTTATTTAAAACTAGCACTTTTCTGGCTATTAGCAGAATGATTACATCCTGGGCATGCATAGTTCACTTGATTTGTGGAGGTCTCTGTTTAAGTTCCTTTATTGCAGCTGAAATGCACTGTATAATGTAATGAAGAAACTTTCTGTGAAGATACTCGAAAAGAAACACACAGTTTTCTTGAATTCAAGGAAATCAATTATAAAAAGTAGAACACACTGAATACTTTCTATAGTTGACAATCCTAGTAAGAAACATTCTTTTGGTTTTTGTATAAACACACTTTTACTGCCTATGTAGTTTAAAGCTAAGATATCTTGAGATATTTTAAATTAACCCTTTTATGGTTATTAGCAGAATGAGTCCTAACTGGGCATAGTTTAACTCTGTTTATGTGAAAATCAAAACAACATACCTTAACAGAAACATCACATGTGAGATGTATTCAGTATTTTCTGCTTTCTAATAGTTGATTTTTAACGTGAGAACAACCTATGGTTTTCTTTTTATGAATCTTCACAGACTGTTTTTCCATTACATACCACAGAACATTTCAGCTGTAATAAAGGTACTTAATTGTACATTCTATACAAATCAATGAAATATGCATGCACAGGTTTTACCGTGTTTATGTGAAAATTAAGACAACATATCTTAATAGAAACATCACCTGTTAGATGAATTCAGTATTTTCTGTTTTTAATAGTTGGCTTTTAACGCAATAACAACATATGGTTTTCTTTTCTTGAATATTCACAGAATATTTTACCATTGTAAGGCCCGCCAGAAAGGGAGGAACTCCCTCCCTGTTCTTGGGAATTCACGGCCACCCCAATAACTGCAAGACACCAAACTTGATGCAATTAACAAGAGGTATATTTGATTCAACTCCTTGAGGCCGCACTTCTAGCCTGTCTTATGCAGAGGCAAGCAATGAAGTATGACCCCCACTTAGAGAAGAATTAGACCTTTTTTCTTTTTCTTTTTGGTTCACTCAAAAAAATTATTGCCTGGCAGTGGTGGTACACACCTTTAATCCCAGCACTTGGGAGGCAGAGGCAGGCGGATTTCTGAGTTTGAGGGATTTCTGAGTTCGAGGCCAACCTGATCTACAGAATGAGTTCCAGGACAGCCAGGACTACACAGAGAAACCCTGTCTCGAAAAACCAAAAAAAAAAAAAAAAATTATTGAGAGCAGCTAAGGATACAAAGGTTAAAACATGGTCAAAGAAATGTGGCATATGCACAAGTGGTAGAAAAGCAGTAAAGTTTTCTGCGTCATAAGAGTGAAAGAAAAATGCTTTAGGAAAACGAGATTGCTTCCAGCCTGCAAGGGGGAATGGATGGCCAATTAGAAAAGGGGACTGAGATTAAAATAGAAGACTTCAGTCTGGATTGTTGATGGTACTATATTTGTTTCTCTTTTTCCTCTTTCCCCATTTTTGGGCTTAATTTACCAGTAGTGCCCAGGAATGTTCAATGCGCTTTTTCTATACTTGCTTGCATTTTTGCCTTAATGTCTTCTACAGAACTAGGTCTTTTTGGTGTTTTAGAAGTTTTTTTCCTGTTCTTTGAAGGACTCTTGACCCTTTGATTTTGGTGTTGATGGTTTTAGGTCTTTTCCATTTTGGTTTGATTTTTGTGCATTTTTGGCAGATTTCTTCACTGGAAGCTTTTCTTCAGTTTCCTCTTCATCAAAATCATCATCTTCTTCTTCATTATCCTCATCATCCTCATCATCATTCTCCTCATCTTCATCAAGTTTTACTTTTTTCTGTGGAACCTTGTTACCAACTCCAGGAGCAGATCGCTTTCCAGACATGCCCAAGAGTTTTACACCCTCCTCATCTTCATCTTCTGACTCTGCGTCTTCCTCTACAGCTACTAGGTGCTGTCCACTAATGTGCACAGGCCATGAACCACACTTCAACCTTAAGACCACAGGTGGTGTAATTTCGAAGCCCCCAAGGGAAACTGTTGGTTGTACAGACATTTTCAAAGTTGCCAGTGTTACTTTAATTGGACTGCCTTCATAGTTCATTGCTTCTGCCTCTACAATGTGTAATTCATCTTTCACTCCTGCCCCTAAACTGACTGTTCTCAATGATAACTGCTGCTCATTTTCATCATTGTCCACTTTAAAGTGATAGTCTTTGTCAGCCTTTAGTTCACAACTGAAAACGGAGTTCTGAGGCCTGAGAGGGCTCATGTCCATGTACATTGAGTCTTCCATGAGGTGGAGGCGTGCACTTTGGTGTGGGAGAAGCAGGACAAAAAACTGTCTGCTGCTCCACAGAACAGACACGCAGGACAGAATCACGCCAAGGAAGAGGTAGACCTTTTAAAGGAAGAACCGCAACCTAGGGATACAAGGGGAGAAATCATGATTAAGTATCTATAGAAAGTACCTGTCCAGTGTTCAGCTTTTGTGACACGTTCAAGAAATGGTCAGGGGGGAAATATCTCATACAAGCTTTTCTTGGTATCCAGGGTGCATGGACATGATGACCTGAACTCCCAGCTCAAACTCTATTCAATCTATCTTGGGGTCAGTTCTGTTCCTGATATCCAGGGTGCACGGGCACACTGACCTGAACTCCCAGCTCTGAACTCTTATCTTATCTATTTTGTCTTGTGGATAGCTAGTTTCCTAGGACCCAGAGCGCAGAACAAGATGATCTGCACTCTTGACTCCATCTGTGGAAGGTTTAAAAATTTTTAACTCTTTCACCATTACATACTACAGTACATTTCAGCTGTAATAAAGGTACTTTCTAGTACATTCTATACAAATGAATTAAATACGTATGCCCAGGTTTTCCTGTATTTATGCAAAAATCAAAAAACATATCTTAACTGAAACATCACATTTGAGATGCATTCAGTCTTTTCTGCTTTTAATAGCTGGCTTTTGAGGCAGGAACAACTTATGGTTTTCTTTTCGTGTATCTACACAGAATGTTATTCCATTTTATACCATAGTACATTTCAGCTGTAAAAAAAGGTACTTACTTGTACATTCTATACAAATCAATGAAATATGCATGCCCTGGTTTTACTGTGTTTATGCCAAAATTGAAACAATGTATCTTAATGGAAACATCACCTATGAGATGCATTCAGTGTTTTCTGCATTCTAATAGTTGGCTAATAACTCACAAACAAAGTATGGTTTTCTTTTTGTGAATCTTCACAGAATGTTTCTTCCTTACATACTACAGTTCATCTTAGCTGTAATAAAGGTCCTTACTTATACAATCAATAAAAATCAATGAAATAGGGCTGGAGAGATGGCTTAATGGTTAAGAACACTGACTGTTCTTCCAGAGGACCTGGGTTCAATTCCCAGTCACCCGCATGGCAGCTCACAACTGTCTGTAACCCCAAGATCTGGCACCCTCACACAAGACCTACATGTAAAATCAATGAAATATGAATACCCGTGTTTTACTATGTTTGTGCAAAAATCAAAACAGGATATCTTAACAGAAACATCACTTGTGAGATGCATTCAGTGTTTTCTGCTTTCTAATAGTTGGTTTTTGATTCAGGAACAATGTATAGTTTTCTTTTGGTGTATATTGCCAGAAAGTTTCTTCATTGCATACTACAGTGCATTTTAGCTGTAATAAAGGTACTTACTCATAAATTCTACATTAATCAATGAAATATGCATGCCTGAGTTTTACTGTGCTTATGACAAAATCAAAGCAACATATCTTAACAGAAACATCACCTTGAGATGCATTCATTGTTTTCTGCTTTCTAATAGTTGGCTTTTAAAGCAGGAACAATGTGTAATTTTCTTTTCATATATCCTCACAGAATGTTTTTTTCTTACATACTAAAGTGCCTTTCACCTGTAAGAAATTTACTTACTCATACATTCTATACAAATCAATGTAATACTCATGCACAGGTTTTACTGCATTTATAGGAAAATCAAAACAATATATCTTAACAGAGACATCACTTGTGAGATACATTCAGTGTTTTCTTGTTTCTAATAGTTAGTTGGCTTTTAATGTTGAGAAAATATGCATGGTTTTCTTTTCATGTATCTTCCCATAATGTTTTTCCATTACAAGTATGTAGTAACAGTGCATTTCAGCTGTAATAAAGGTACTTACTCGTACATTCTATATGAATCAATGAAATAAGCATGCCTAGGTTTTATTTGTTTATGCCAAAATCAAAACAATATATCTTATCAAAAACATCACCTGTGAGATGCATTCAGTGTGTTCTGCTTTCTAAGAGTTGGCTTTTAATGCAGGAACAATGTATGTATTTATTTTTGTGAATCTTCTCAGAATGTTTATTCTTTCCATACTATAGTGAATTTCTGCTGTGATAAAGGTACTTGCTGATACATTCTACACAAATCAATGAAATACGCATACCTGTGTGTTACTGTGTTTATGTGAAAATCAAAACAACATATCTTAACAGAAACATTAACTGTGAGATGCAGGCAGTGCTTTCTGCTTTCTAAGAGTTGCCTTTTAATGAAGGGACAACACTGAATGCATGTCACAGGTGATGTTTCTGTTAAGACATGTTTTGATTTTTGCATAAAAACAGTGCCAACTGTGCATGCACATTTCATTGATTTGTAAAGAATGTACAAGTAAGTACCTGTATTGGAGCTGAAATGCATCATACTAAATAACGAAGAAACTTTCAGATACACGAAAAGAAAACCAAACGTTGTTTCAGAGTTAAAAGACAAGTATTAGAGAGCTGAAAACACTGAACGCATGTCACAGATGATGTTTCTGTTAAGATATGTTGTTTGGATATTTTCATAAACACAGTACCATGCACATTTCATTGACTTGTATAAAATGTACAAGTAAGAAATTGTATTACACCTGAGATGCATTGTACTATCTAATGTAGATACTTTAAGGCAGGATACATGAAAAGAAAACTAAATGTTGTTCTCAAGATAAAAGACAACTATTAGAAAGCTGCAAACACTGAATGCATGTCACAGGTGATGTTTCTGTTAAGACATGTTGTTTACATTTTTACATAAACAGAGTACCACCCAATCATGTATATTTCATTGATTTGCATAGAATGTACAAGAACCTGTGTTACAGCTGAGATGCATTGTACTATCTAATGAAGAAACTTTCTGTATAAATACACAAAAATAAAACCAAACATTGTTCTTGAGTTAAAAGACAATTATTAGAAAGCTGAAAACACTGAATGCATGTCACAGTTGATTTTTTTGTTAAGACATGTTGTTTGGATATTTTCATAAACACAGTACCTCCTGGCTGTTTATATTCCATTGATTTATGTAGAATGTACAAGAAAGTACCTGTATTAGAGCTGAAATGCACTGTACTATGTATTGAAGAAACTTTCAGGCACGATACACCAAAAAATCTAAACATTGTTCTTGAGTTGAAAGACAACTAATAGAAAGCAAAAAACACTGAATACATGTCACAGGTGATATTTCTGTTAAGACATGTTCTTTTGATTTTCACATAAGCAGAGTGCCAAATGGCCATGCACATTTTATTGATTTGTATAAAATGTGCGAGTAACTATCTTTATTGCAGTTGATATCCACTGTACTATGTAATGATAAAACTTTTTGGCAGGATACACTAAAACAACAACAACAACAACAACAACAACAACAACAACAACAAACAAAAAAAAAACCCAATACTTTGTTCCCTAATTAAAAAACAATTATTAGAAAGCAGAAAACACTGAATGCATCTCACAGGTGATGTTTCTGTTATATGTTTTTTTGATTTTCACATACACAGTGAAACCCAGGAATGCATATTTTATCGATTTATAATTTGTGACAGTATAAAATGTGTCAGTAATTTTCTTCATTAGAGCTGAAATGAACTCTACTATGTAATGATAAAACTTTCTGGAAAGATACACTAAAAGAAAACTATACGTAGTTCCTGAGTTAAAGACAACTACTAGAAAGCTGAAAACACTGAATGCATGTTACAGGTGATGTTTCTGTTAAGACATGTTATTTGGATATTTTCATAAATACGGTACCAACCGGCCATGCATATTTCATTGATTTGTGTAGAATGTACGAGTGAGTACCTATATTGTAGCTGAAATGCACTGTACTATGTAATGATGAAATTTTCAGATGTGTGTTTAGCATGTGTGTGTCCATGTGAATGTGTGTGTTAGCATGTGCATGTTAGCATGTGGGCTGTTGTATTATCATATACACATGTGTTACCATTTGTGTGTGCATATGTATGCTAGCATGTGTGTGTGTACATGTATGTGTAAGCATGTGTGTGTGCATGTGTGTTACCAGTTTGTGTTAGCTTGTGTGTTTGTGTGTGTGGGCATGTGTGTGTTAGCATGGTTGTGTATGTGCATGTACATGTGTGTGTTAGCATGTGTGCATGTACGTGTTAGCATGTGTGTGTGGATGTTTGTTAGCATGTGTGTGTCTTTGTGTCTTTGTGTGTTAGCATATGTGTATGTGCATGTGTGTGTATGTGTGTTAGCATGTATGTGTGTGCATGTGTGTGTTAGCATGTGTGTGTGTTTTTGCAGGTGTGTGTTAGCATGTGTGTATGGTTGCTTGTACATATGTGTGTCAGCATGTGGGTTAGCATTTGTGTGAGTGTACATGTTTCCTAGCATGTGTGTGTGCATGTGCATGTTAGCATGTGTATATGTGCAGGTGTGTTAGCATGTGTGGATGTGTGGCTGTATATGTGTTAACATGTCTATGTGTGTGCATGTGCTTGTTAGCATGTGTGCATGTGTGTTAGCATATGTGTGTATGTTAACATGTGTGATAGCATGTGTGTGCATTTGTGCATGTGTGTTTTAGCATGTGTGTGCAT
>JANHMN010000003.1:14760596-14778334 GCA_030674055.1 Rhabdomys pumilio
AGCATGTGTGTGCATTTGTGCATGTGTGTTTTAGCATGTGTGTGCATGCTGTGCATGTGTGTTAGCATATGAGTGTGTGTACATGTGTGTTTTAGCATGTGTGTTTGCATGTGTGTTTCAACATGTGTGAGTGTGCCTGTGCATGTGTGTTAGCATGTATGTGTATGCATGTGTGTTAGCATGTGTGTGTGCATGTGCATGTGTGAGCATGTGTTACCATGTGTTTGTGTGTGCATGTGTTTGTTTGCATGTGTGTGTTATCATGTGTGTATGTTAGCATGTGTGTGCATGTGTGTGTGTGTGGGGTTGGTTTTTCAAAACAAGGTTTCTCAGTGTGGCCCTGGCTCTCCTGGAACTCACTCTGTAGACCAGGCTGGCCTCGAATTCAGAAATCCGCCTGCCTCTGCCTCCCAAGTGCTGGGATTAAAGGTGTGTGCCACCACTGCCCTGTGCATGTGTGTGTTAACATGTGTGTGTGCATATGCATATGTGTGTTAGCATGAGAGTGTGCATGTGGAAGTGTGTGTTAGCCTCTGTGTGTGTGCATGTTAATATGTGTGCATGTAAGTGGTAGCATATTTGTGTGTATGTGCATGTGTATTAGCATGTGTGTGTGCCTGTGCATGTTTGTGTTAGCATGTGTTTGTTAGTGTGTGTGCTTGTGTGTGTATGTGTGCATGTTTGTGTTAGCACGTGTGTGTGCATGTGCATGTGTGTTAGCATGTGGGTGTGTGCATGTGTGTTAGCATGTGTGTGCATGTACCCGTGTGTGTTAACATGTGTGTGTGTATGTGCCTGTGTTAGCATGTGTGTCTGCATGTTTGTGTTAGCATCGGTGTGTGCATGCATGTGTATGTGTGTCTGCATGTGTGTGTTAGCCTGTGTGTGTATGTTTGTGTTGGCCTGTGTGTGTATGTGTGCATGTGTGTTAGCCTGTGTGTGTACATGTGTGTGTTAACATGTATGTGCATGTGCCTGTGTGTTCGCATGTGTGTCTGTGTGTTAGCATGTGTGTGTGCATGTTTGTGTTAGCATGTGTGTGCATGTGTGTTAGCCTGTGTGTGTACATGTATGTGTTAGCATGTGTGTATATAATCAGTGGTATTATGTTTTAAGTATTTATTTTACTATTTATTTATATGTATGTGTGTACCTGTGTGAGTGCAAGAGTCAGTCAGAGGGGACCCAGTTCCTGGGAACTGAAGTTATAAACAGCTGTGAGCTGCTGTGTGGATGCTGGGGGTCAAACCTGGGTTCTCCTGCAGAGCAACCGATGTTCTTTTCTGCTGAGCCATTTCTTCAGCTCTTTATCAGTATGACTATTAACAGTATAAAATTAACATGTTTTTCTGGATGTAATGGTATACGCCATTTTAATCCTGGCACTCAGAAGGTAGAGGCATGTGGATCTCTCTGTGAGTTCAAGGCCAGCCTGGTCTACACAATGAAGAAACCCTGTCTCAAAAAGCAAAACAATAACAAGAAAACCCCACATTTTCAGATTGTAAAAACAAATTAATTTATATTTGAAAAAATTCACTTTTAGTCAGAAATAAGATTTGAAATTATAATGAAATATGAAATATGTAAAATAGAATAGTATAATAGTAAAAAAATATAATTGCCTTATCTTTTGTTTTACTTAAATATAAATATTTGTATGGATCCAAGCATATTACAATGCATGGTACTTCTGTATGCATGAATGCACACATTCACACACATGTATTTATTCTTGTACATACACACCTACATTTCACTTTCTTGAAACCAGCAAACATTAATATCATGTGGATGTGTTAGTCCTGACTACTGCATTGTGCATCTCATGAATGGGGCTGTTTCCTAGTATAAACACAGTGTAATTATTAGCTTCCAGCTAAAACTGGTGCAGCATTTGCTGAAGCTGAAACAATACATACCCTCCCAATCTGCTGTTCATATCTATAGCCAAGTTCTCTTGTGGAGCTGAAGCCACAAAATGAATGTGTAGTGCAGTGGTGATTTATTTAGATTGGATTACACAATAAGGGGCTGGGAGTCTGGCCAGTGGCCACACAGAAAACGTGACAAATGATGGTCGTCTTCACTCTGGTTGGAGAGCTGAAGAAGGAGAGCTCGAATGTCAGTGGTGGGTGGTAGCAGCAACAGCAGAGTGGATGTACTCACCAGCAAGGACTGGAGGAAGGCAGGCAAAAAAACAGTTTTTCCTTCTTACCTTTTATACTTGGCTTGTCACCAGAAAATGCTGCACATCAAGCAGAGTGTCTATCTTGTCCTACCCACCCTTCAATTCGTCCTGTCTGGAAATACCCTTGCAGATCCACTCAAGTACAACCAAGTTGACCAACCTCTACAATGTCTAAATTAACCAAAGGACCAAATAATGCCATTTACAGCATTTCCATTTTCAGTAGAGGAGACAGTGTGGGGGTCTGTGGCAGAAATTTCCCTCCCTATTTTAAATATTAGTGCAGCAGAAGGCCTGTGATTGGACAGGGAAAAGGGAGAAGAGCTAAGAGTGGGGGAGAGAGAGACCCAGGGGAAGAGAGAGGGGAAAGTGAAAACAGAAGTGGCCGAAAACCAGTGGCTTTAACCAGCTTTAGGTAGATATGAAATCAAAAGGTTAGGATAAATGGGATAATTGTCTAATCTGTGTTGGCATCTTACCACTATCAATTGGCCTTGAAATTATTGTGTGGGCATCTTGAGATTTGAATATTTGATATATAAATCTGATTGGTTAACTATAAGTATTAAGAGTTGATTTTACCTTGTGATATGTGTTGTGGTGGCTGATCACAGGGTGGATGATCATTGTGTGGGGCAACTGTGGCTGCAAGGGGAACTCTGGAGCTCTGGCCCTGCCGGAGATCCTGCCAAGATGAGGACACCCAGCTGGAGCCAGGTAGCCAGGTGTTGGACTTAGTGCCAGAACATGGCAGATGAGCAGGGAGCCAGTTGGGCACCTCTTTTAATACCTCCCACTACAGGGGTCACTTTCTATGTTTAGTTTTCATCTGTCTCATTCTAATATAGGTCTTGATTCTTGTTTTCGAAACAATTTTTTTTAAAAAAGGGTCTCCTTAGGTCACTGAGGCCAGCCTCAAACATGGGATTTTTCTGCCTCAGCTCTTTGCTTGTCAGATTTCTGAGTATGGGCCTTGGCATTACACCCAAGTGTCTCCATTGGTGCTTTTGAATACAACCACCAGCATCTTTTGTAGCATATTTTTATTTGAGCTTATTTTTTTTATTAATTTTTTCCTCATGTATATGTGTGTGTGTGTGTGTGTGTGTGTGTGTGTGTGTGTGTGTGAGAGAGAGAGAGAGAGAGAGAGAGACAGAGAGAGAGAGAGAGAGAGAGAAGTATGCATATGTATGTATTCACTTGTGTGGGAGTGTGTTTGTCCTATATGTGGCAGGTTATGTGTGTGTGTTCACATGTGTGGGAGTGCATGTTTGTCCTGTGTTTGTGGTAGGCATGTATATATTCACATGTGTGGGAATGAGTGTTTGTCCTGTGTGTGTGTGGTAGGTATGTATGTATTCACCCCATCATCAAAGCAGCAGCCGAGAGACCACACCCCTTTCTTCGTGGTCAAGCACTCTCTGGACCTGAGCTGCTGGAAACTACAGTCATAAGGACTCAGGTCGTATAACTCATGAATAATGATGTACTTATTGCTATGCTTATTTCTTGGGTAATTAGCAACATATTATTTGTGTTTTTTGTACTGATATTGATAGAGTCAATGCATAGGAAATGTGGCAATACCTCGTTGTTACAATAGCTTTGACATTGGTGATAATATATTGTTTGCTGTGCATTATTAAAGAGCAATTAAATATCAAACCTCTGTCTCTGGCGTACTCTCTCCCCTTTTGTGGAACTAATCATCTCACAGTCAATCCTGTATACAATTCCTGAGTGGAGAGGACCTGTCGCTCCTCTCCCCATGGGGACCCTAAAACCTTATCACAACCTGCTCACTACAGATAACATACTAGGCTCACGACACAAATGCAATGTGTTTTCTTCTGACAATGGTTAATGTATAGATTAGGCACAGTAGGAGATTAAGAATAACTAAAAGTAAAATAGCAGTTATAGCAATGTAACAATGTACTATAATAATTGTGTGGATGTGCAACTTCTCCCTCAACATACCTTGCTGCACTTTTGCTTTTTCACTTAAAGGGGATTGATTATTTTGTAGCCTTTAAAAGAACATCTAAATTGTCAGCATCCCCATGTGAGCTTTGAGGCCATTAGCTAGTAAAGATTACTTCAATATAGGCACTGGGATACTGGGACATAAAGCTTGATAACTGAAACAGCTAGTAAGTGACTTTGGTGAGGAGTATATGCAATGTAAACACACGTAGAGAGAATATCTTGTATATTGTATAGATGCATTACCTGTCAATTAGAAAATCTATGGCCTATCAGAAAGGGTAAGGGACATATGAGAGGCAGAAAAAATTTTGGGATGGAGCCAGGCACAGGGGATTCACTTGGGAAGATGTGAGGAGATGGAGGCACGGCATAGGTAGCCAGACACATGGCAGAATATAGATTAAAATAAACAGAATAATTTAAGTTATAATCTAGTCAGGAAAAGCCTAGCAACATGGCCAAGGTATTTGCAAATAGATTCTGAGTCTGAGTCTGATTTCTGGAGGAAGAACTGAGACATAACTTTTACAGACACATGTTTTGGAATATGTAATGAGGACACACATTTTGAACAGAACTCATGGATTATAGAGTTGGTGGTACTGACAAATGAGGTCAACTTAAGTCTCATTAAATAGTCAGCTTTATTCAGAACACCAGACAATTTATACTCTGAGTGTTAAGAAGAGTCATCTGACTAAACTATACAGTCACAACAACAAGACACGCAAGGTGAAAAGACGTTTTTCCAAGAGACATAAATACATAACAATAGTCAGTTGTAGTAAATAGAGTAAACTCACTTTATTCCTATGTGGAAACCAGGGAGGAACTCAAAAACACAACCCAAGAACAATTCCTTGCTTTTGGAGAAATTGAGGTCACAAGACTCTTGTCTTGTTTTCTTGGAGTTTTCTCACAAGCACTCAGAATTCAGCCCTTGGGTGACTCCATTCGTGGACCGTATTCTGACAGGGTGGGATAGTGGAATGTCACCAGACTCCATCTTGCCACTTGGGATGAGGCATCTATGTCCCATCTTCCTGCCTCCAGATTTTACTGTGTATGTGGCTCATGCTGTCAATATGTTGACTGTAATTGCTGGCCAAGGGGAGAAAAAGCTTGGATAACGGTTTAAAAACAAAAAAACAGTAAATATTTAAAATACAAATTATTTGTTTCTGAAAATTTCCATTTATCATTCTCAGATTGTCGTTGGCTGTGACTGATGTTTTAGGCAGAGGACATTCCTTTAGCTATATTTGGTTGTCTGACCCCCTAGAGTCTTGCTAATTTTAGGCAAATGGCATTGCTAAGTTTAAAGTATCCATAGGAGGTAGTTGAATGCCTCCACCCAATGGCTCCTTTTTATATTTTAGGTCAGAATCAGGCTTGTGAAATTTTCTGTGAGGACAGTAAAGGTTTGGTGCTCAAAAGCAACACCAACACCCTGCCCTCCAAGACTTCTCATTTTACCTGATGTTAAACTAGGTGAAAACTAAAACACACAGTTTTCACCTTTTCTACTTAAGGCAAAGCCACCCAAACCAATTGCTGTAAAACCTGGTCCTGCTACAAGATGGCAGTATGGTCCTATTTCTCAAAGGCAAACTAATTCTAGGGCTGCTTAAATGTTTTCCCCCTGTGATCCTCTTTTGCCTGAGAAATCCTTACAGACTTCCATAATATCAAGCATTTCCTGATAAGTCATAAGACATTTACGTTAAGAATTCTTTGACATATATAACTGTATCATTTACTATAAATGAAAGCAAATTTGCACATTAGTGAGAGGGGTGTGCTTGTTTATTTTTACAGCATACTCTCCAAGTCTTGGCAGGGTGTAGGGCATTGTCATACTTTTCAGAATTGATCAGTGTTTTGACTTTATAATCCACCTTAAGATGCCACTTGATATGTACATGTAGTGTAAATGGGAGAACTATGCTTAAGAATGTCAAATTCTGCCCTAATCATAGCTAAAATTCATTTGACAACTGTTTAAATATGAAACTCAACACAGCACACAGACACACACACACACACACACACTTGGCACCATAAGGCTACTGGGAGTCAGGGGACAGTGTGGAAGTCTGTTTTCTTCTTCTACTGTGTGGGTTCTGGAGACTGAACACACCAGGGTTTGTTCTGGTTTAGGGCAAACATCTTTACCTGCCATCGTACCCGCCCTCAAACAGCAATTTTAAAAACCAAATGTTCCACTATGGTAGTCAACCGCTATACTTATTTGATACTTACATGATAAGGAACAATGGCAGTGAAATACTGAAGTTTTCTGTGATTAAGTGATTATATTTGTATAAGAGCAGATCGTTGTATGTAGAGTAAAAATGCTACAATTCATAGCACACAAGAGTCTTGAATTGAGCCCAGGTGTTTCCAGCTGCATTGTGGGCTGTGGCTCTAGTGGTGTTGACAGTGCAGGCATGCATGCTGTTTGCTTAGAGGCAACGTTACAGTGAAGTTATATGGCACGATGTGGGCAAGCACTGGCAGGGCCCCTCAGATTCCTTACGAGTTCATTAGGAATTAATGATTATCATTGATATGTGTTAGGAACCCTTTCACAACACCTGCATCCATTGTGTGATCCCATGTGGAACTGTGACCCACAGTTTATGAAGCTTTGCTAATGTACAAATTCTTTTTTTTTTTTTTTTTTTTTTGGTTTTTTCGAGACAGGGTTTCTCTGTGTAGTTCTGGCTGTCTTGGAACTCACTTGGTAGACCAGGCTGGCCTTGAACTCAGAAATTCGCCTGCCTCTGCCTCCCAAGTGCTGGGATTAAAGGCGTGCACCACCACCACCCGGCGCAAATTCTTTAAAAACACCCTACATCTTAAACATAATCATATGCATTGTTTCCACCTTAAACTGTATTCAGGCTGAAGGGAACGATCCTCTTGATCGTAAGGATCAAAGTGTCCACCCACCCCACACCACTTCATTTATTAGCTAGTCAAAGTAAAGTCTGTTTTCTAACATAGAAGTGGGCTAATGGTAGTGATAACATGGCGATGAAATGATACAATAGAATATCATTAATATAATTATTGACTTTTAGCTATGACCTTTATTTTGTTACAAGCCTTAATTTTTCATAATGCCTTATAATTACATAGGGTATTATGTGTTCATAATCCCTTGGTCTTTCTCCCAGATGTTGAATAATTGGCTTAATTGAGATAGTTAAATTCTCCATCTACATTTATTCTTTACCCCAGGTTAATGTGTACATATCAATCACTAGTTACTAAATGGAACCTCTGGCCAAGGAACAGCAAGGCTTGGATGGGGGCTTAGAGATAATAAATAATTTAAGAAGGAAAACACAATTCTTACTGATAAAACATTGAGTACAATTGTTTTTGAATATTCTATTTGGAACACTAATGAGAGTAACCTCATTAGCTATGAATTTGGAAGCACAATTTGGCATCGACCAATCTGGGGCAGGTTGGCATGCTCCGTTGGCTTTGTTCTTATCTGTTGGGAAATGCTCTTCCCTTGTGTGCACTGTGGCACATCTCACATACCACACTACCTGGCAGCCAAGGGTGATCCATTTTGACCAAAGTTGTGATTCTTGAGTGTCTGAATCGTACCTGATAAAAAGCCATTCGAGTCAAGTGGCTGCTCTGGGATGAGGGAAGGGTGAGGGCCTGGGTTAGTAAGTTACTACCAGATGGCAGGCCAGGTAGGCATCAGACAGAGGGGTGTCCCGTGGTGGAGACTAGATTGAGGGCTGTCTGCAAAGTCTACTGGTCATTCTTCAACATGGCAGGAACTCTACCAGTGTGTGTGCCTATGTTGGACTGTAAAATCCAAAACCAGGGGATTCGTTGTAACAACATGAGGTTTAATGATACTGGTGCACCAGGGCTCCCTTGCATTGTAGGCAAGAGAAACCTGAGTTGAGGTTAAGAGCAGTTTTTATACAGTTTAAGGGGTGGACTAGAGAAACAGTGACTAGGCACAATATGATTAGCAGAACAGTGTGACTTTTAAACTGACTGGTCTTTGGGGAATGAGGTAGGAAGGACCTCCCTTGTCTGTAAGTGTCAAGGGTTGGCCCGATCTCCAGAATGTGTCTAATGTGCTCTGGGCAATCCCCGAAAGCAGGTGGGTTCTCTTCCCTGTGGTCTGAGGAATGTTAATCCAGCAGGGTAATCCAGTAGGTGTCCTTGGACTAAGGAATGTGCTCCTCCCAGGATGTGTCCTGGGGCAGTTTTTAAGTTTAACCAAATTCTTAACACCTACTGCAAGGGGAAAAGTGACTGAAAGAAAGAGTGCCCCAGGAAAATGGACCCAAGGTCCAAAGGAGATATACTGTAAAAGGGGGAACCAGTCCCCAAACAAAAAGAGACCCCAATCATAGCTGCAATAAAACTGAAGTCCCCACGAGGGCTGAGGCAGTCACCTGGGAGACAGGTTCAGACTGAGAACCGCCAGGCTCAGTCATGATTGGCCCCAGGAGCCCATCATCAAAATAGACACGGTGGCCAAACCAAGATGGACTTCATCTTTGACACAGGAGCAACCATCTTCATTGTAACCCCTCCCAGAGAGAAGTTCACCAAAGATGCATCGACCACTGCTAGAGCCACCAGGCCAGTAGAAAACACTGATTCTGTGAGATGTGGGATTGCTCTATGGGAGACCACTCAATAGGGTCCACCTTTGGGACCCTGTTTTCTCTCCTTCAGATGGTGCATGGACTATGATAAAGCCAGTTACAACCAGTCCTTTGTAGAGTGAAAAATTACAAAGACCATTTTATAAAATATATACAGGCTCACTAGTTTCAGGAAGGCGGAACTGAATGTAGGATTTCAGGCCTTCACTGCCCTGGGATACATCCCAGGAAGAACATTAACATTCCTCAAGCCTCAGGGAAAAGAACACACCTGTGGGTGGGGAAGGCCCAAAGCAGGAAGACACATTCCTGACCACAAAAAGATGCAAGTCACCTAGGTGGGGAAACACAATGACCAGGCTGTGGCTCTGTGGCTGAGCAAGTGAGAAATAGTTAATATGACAGGGTAGGACACAGTGACGGTGAAACCACATTTTTGAGAAGAATGAGTGTACAGACTATAAACCATTCAGGGTGGCTTTCTCTGGAATGTTTCACTATTCTTATGTTATGTATCCTTGGCAACCCCTCACCCCCTCCTCCCTCCCCTGGTTTGTGGTTTTCTGCTTTAAAAGACCCCTTAGCCCATCACTCTTGGCCAAACCCTGCTCTTGAGAGAGAGCTCGTGGTTTGACCGCCAGCCAATTTCCCTAATAAAGCCTCTGCTGCTTGCATCCAGGTACGATGTCTTGGAGTTTGTGGGTGTTCGCGACTTCCTGAGACTCGAGTAAGGGTCTCCTGAATTTGGGAGTCTTCACCTTCAGTGGTCCAGAGAAACACAGCAGCATTGAGCAAATTTCCAGGAAATTTGCAACAACTGGCATGCATAGCATATGGATGAGTCCCCCTGGAAGGAACATCACTGTGGAGGAGAATACTGGCCCTTCATAAGAAGCTGAAACAGTTTGGACTTGGCTTTGCCGGGGCATGGGACAGTGCACTCACAGAAAAATGAGGGGGGTCTCTGTGTCAGGAAGTAGTTGGGCAGCAGGACAAGAGATATTCTGCAAACAAAGCCAGAACAGGGGTTGGGGGGCATGTAACTTTGGGACAGGGTGTGTGAAGGCAGGGATGAAACAGACGGATGGTCCCTCAAATAGTTAGAGCTTCCACCAATGCCTATATACCTGTGAGCGAGGTCAGTTGGCTTCAGCCATGGGTCTCTGCTCCATCTTGAGAAAGGACTAATCCATATTTGACTCTGGCGCCCTCTAGTGAAAACGCTCCAACTTGCAAGTGCCTCTGGAGCTGGAACTGGGAAATGGTTGGTTGCTAGATCTGTTTGAAAGCCAACCAGGTAACTTACACCTGGTTGGGGTCTGTAGCCCATCTCTAGAAAACCAGACAGTCCTGGACAACCATCATGACTCCTGCCTGACGGGTCCACATGTCCAGGCACTGGGAAAAGCAGAAAGTATAGAGACAGGGGAAAGCTGCACCCGGCTGATGACTTGAACCAAGAGCCAAATGGCACATGCCAATTGTACTGATGGAATATATACCTGTTACCTAGTGGGGGTTTGCAGGATGGTACTTCTCACTCCAGACCTAGATATTCTCCTTGTACCAGAGGTAGACCAATACTAGGGCCCTCAGTACAGGGAAGAGGAACCCACCTTACTCTCAGTGTTATTGGAGACAGTCCTCAATGGCGACACTGCCACAGGAGCACCTGAGCTCAGGATCTGACAGGTCTGGCATAGTCAGCTAGCCAATCAAACTGAGGAAGGTCTGAGGCTAGTCCAGCAGATTATAGTCATCCTGCAGAACCAGACAGGTGCCATCCCCCAGCAGCCCTACAAAATTGTAGCTGGAAAGGTGACATATGTGTCTTCAGAGAAAAAGACCGTTGTTTCTGCACAGACCACTCAGTGATTGTAGAGAAAATGCCAGACAGCTGGTGGAAATCGTCAAGGTCCAAGACAAGACAAAAGGATCTTCCTGGGGCCCATGGCTGCTTCTGTTCCCTGCCCCTAATCAGGGCTTCTGGGTATGATCCTCCTGACTGTACTGTTAGGTCCATGCCTAACTTTTGTCACCAGCAACAGAAGAGTAACAGGTAGACTCCATCCATGTCTTCCACCAGCATCAGAGGTTCCTTGAGAAGGGTCACAAGGGATTCTGACAAAGAAGAGGAGAGAATAGGGTGGAAAGTCCTCAAATTGCCATGTGTTAAAACAACAAAAATTTCCCAGGGCTTTAGTTCCATTGAACTGTCCCCTTCCACCTGTGGAATGTCCAGAAACATAAGGTACTGAGGAGGTGTGGACTTTGAACACTGCCCAGCCACCCCCCCCCACACTTGTTGGCTTGCTTCCATACTCCCACCAAATAATGAATACTGGACCTGAGGCTTGGGACTGGCACCATTACAGTGTGGCTTAGGAGTCAGTGTAATGAACTTTCCTTTTCCCAATGGGACGTGGCTGTGGCTCAGTGACTCAGTTTCCTAGAAATTTGTGCAAAAATAACACCATTTGTCTTAGTTACAGTTCCTGTCCTGATAAAATACTTTGACAAAATCAATCCAAGGAAGGGAGAGTTTATTTTGGCTCAAAGTTCTAGAGTCCAGCTCCTCATGAAAGGGAAGTCCTGGGGGTGGGAAGTTGGGATGCTGGCCGAGTTACATCTACAGTCACCTCAAAATACCAGCCCTGAGAGTGTTATCTCCCAATTAAGCCAGGCCTCCCAGCCTTACTTAGTTAACCTACTCCAGCTAATCCCTTATAAGGCACACCCACAGTATTTTGTGATTCTAGGTCCTGTCAAGTTGACAACCAATGTTAATTGCTTTGTTACATTTTTAAACATATGTATATGTTTTATGTATATAATGAGTACATAAGACACACCAGAAGAGGGCATCGGATCCCATTACAGAGGGTTGTGAGCCACCATGTGGTTGCTGGGAATTGAACTCAGGACCTCTGGAAGAACATTCAGTGGTCTTAACCTCAGAGCCATCTCTCCAGCTCTCTTTGTTACATTTTGAACATCAACATCAGCATTTGGTTTTTTTTTTTTTTTTTTTTTTTTTTTGCTCCCCAGCAACCAAGATGTGTGTCACTTCTCATCTCTTGTGTTTCTGAAGGTGGAGTTGTGTGAATTGTTAATGGGCCTGGAGCTGATGTCTTGGTCCACAGTGTGGAAGACTGGATGTGAGAACTTCTCATGTTCTTTCCCTTAGCCCTGTGGATGCATTGTGTACCATTTCAGGATGCATGGAAAACTTGGAGGTTTGTCCATAATGACAGCTGGCTTTGTGAGAGTGACAGACATATTAAACCTCTGAGCTTTGGGGGTTTTCTGATACCACAGTGTGGTCTCCTGTGACTGGGGA
The DNA here is from genome assembly GCA_030674055.1 of Rhabdomys pumilio. Classification (NCBI taxonomy): domain Eukaryota; kingdom Metazoa; phylum Chordata; class Mammalia; order Rodentia; family Muridae; genus Rhabdomys; species Rhabdomys pumilio. Next base: position 14,772,775 of record JANHMN010000003.1, read on the forward strand.
TTGCTGGGAAATACTGAGGGAAGACATGGAGACCTTGTACTGCTTTCTTCTTGTCATGGTTTCCAGTGAAGCAGCCATGAATAATGTGTAAACAAACAGATACACCTGTGTTCCAATAAACCTTATCAACAAGAATTGGCAGCAAGTGTGTCTTACACTGTAGTTGGCTGATCTTTGATCTTGACTAATACTTTGTTCCCTCAGACTTTCTTACAAATAATCTGAATAATGAAATCCAAACGGCTTTTCAAGTAAGAACAGGACTGTGTGCTCTCATCATTCAATACACCATTGAGACCTTCCAGGAACTTCTCTCTTCTAGTTTCAGATAATTGTCTGCAGCATCACCATCTGCAGCACACACTCATTCTGGGATACTCTGGAATGTAAGAGACCCTGAGTTTTGAGTTCATTTTGGATCCTGAAATTACTGATGTTTTGTGAGATGTGGACTCCGGACTTAGCCCTGGTAAAGAGAGGAGTTGTTGGTCTCTCTCCCCTCTAAGTGCCTGGGTGAGTGACCTTTTCAGGGTTGAGCAGCTGGGTACAATCAAGATGGAGTTGTAGCTCTTCGAAGCCAGAAAGGAAGGGCGTACTTGTTTCTTTTGAGGTTAAAACCTTCCATCTTTGAAGAAAAGGTCTTAAGACAGGCTGTAAAGGGAAGTGAAAACAAGGTGTATTTTGCTAGGAAATGAAACAACAGGGTAAAACTCTCCATCTTGAAGAGAATTTTTATTAACACAAGAAGCAAACTACAAAATAGCTTCAGCAAGTCCCTGAAACTGACCAAGTTCACCAAGTCCCTCCCCTGGCAAGAGTATGTAAGTGATAAAGGCTAGTCACTGTCAAATGAGTCAAGCTGCAAAGAAAGCCGAGGTATGCTCAGCCACCTGAAAGAGGCTCAGACCCATTGAATCACTCAGAAAGACTCTGTTCTGACCTGCTGAGCTGCCTGCAGGCTGTGCGGTGTGTTCCAGGTTCCCAGCTTGTGACCTTGTCTCCCATGCTGGGTAGGCTTTGGTGATGTACCTGTCTTTAAGGTGAAAGTACATGAAACATCTACTCCTGTAAGAAATACTTCCTCAACCCCCAATAAAATATTCATTGGTTCAAGTTGGACTTTGGAGATATCTGCACTTTGGTCTGTCATGGATTCCCTTTCTGGGGTGAGTAGACACACATGGGTTGTGTCTCCCCATGGCACACAACAGGAAATAATTCCTGGGATTCCTCTTTCTACACTAAAAGTTCAAATGTTAAAAATCTGAAATGCTAATACATTGCAGATTTAAATTTCTCTTTTTTGGTAAACACCATTGAGATGTTAATATTCAAATTTTTCTGGTTTTCAAATTCCTTTACAAAGGACTTAACTGGGCACAGTCTCCGTCAGGGTCTTTGCTGTGCAAAAGCACCATGACTCACCTTTTGTATATTTAATAAACACTCAGCACTTATTTCGAGCCAACAACAGCTCTAAGCATTAAACTGTCATGATAGTGCTACAGTTACTTATTCATTTTACAGATGGAAAGACAGAGTGCAACTAAATAACTTACCTACAGTTACACAGTCCAGTGGAGTAAGAAGCATGATGTTTAGGAGTTGCTGGCTCTGGCCTTTGCTCCATGCTATTCATAAAGCAAACCATGTGGCCAGCCAAAATGTAAGAGGTGTGTGTGTGTGTGTGTGTGTGTGTGTGTGTGTTTAACTCCATTTCTCCATAGGAAGCCTGAATAGCCATAGTAGGAAGGGCAGGGATGCAGTTCTGGGGAAGTAGAATGGTCCAGGAATCACCCTGCACACAGGGAGCATAGCATTTGAAGTTGTTACCAGGTTTGATCTCAGTGTCAGTGAGTATTTGCTGCTGAAGGAATGGGAAACCTGGGTTCTTGGCTCATAAAATGGGGTAGAGGACATCTGAATAGTGGTTCTGGAGGTTGACCTCTGTCCTCAGCATGTATGGGAACACAGATGCACCCATTCACATATGAACACTCATGTACATACACAAAACAAAAAGAAAAAAGTAACTTCTGCCTCAATTAAATTCAATCTGTAATTGTAAAGTATACTTCAGTAAATTTAAAGATATTCCCAGAAATAAAGAATCTTTTGTTCTCCCCAGTACTTGGGAGAGGATGATGTACATTTGATACATACTGTGATAATGATTTTGAAGGTGATAGGGATTGGGGTTGTGACTGAAGATCTGGGTGATGGCTTTGTGTGGGATGCTCTGAGGATGTCTCTATCTGCAACCAAAAGCATCACTGGTTGAGTCTTGAAGCATATTCTCTCTGTAAACAAAGTACTTCTCATTCTGACACTTTACAAGATGCTAGAACCACTTGGACTCCAGGCCAATCAGCAGATTCCTAACACAATCCCCTCTTTCATTCCATAAACACTGTATTACCCGGCCATGCATATTTCATTGTTTTGCATAGAATGTACTAGTACGTACCTACATTACAGCAGAAAAGCACTATACTACGTAAGGAAGAAAACTTATGTATAGATACACAAAAAGAAAAGCATTCGTAGTTCCCGATTAACCCAATTAACTCTTTAACAGGCAACTATTAGAAAGTTGAAAACACCGAATGCATGTTACAGGTGATGTTTCTGTAAAGACATGTTGTTTTGATTTTCGCATAAACACTTCATAACCCTGGCTTGAAAAAACCAAAAACAGAGTCAAATTTTGACATTCCTAGTCTAATTGTCCAATGCTGAAGTAAGATGAAATAAGAAAAGTAAAATGAAAGAACAGAGAAAGAGAACACCTGGATATTAAAAAAGAGGCAATTTTGATAGATAATAAGTTATTTATTCTCATAGAATTCATGTATACAAGAGTATAAATCACGAGGGTTGACTAATCTTCACTATCAACTTGTCTAGATTGACAATCACCAGGAAAACACCTCATGCTATATAAATATAAACAAGGGCATTTTTCCGAAGACTCAGTATGCAAGGAAGACCAACCCTGAAACTGGGCACTGAGGTCCCAAACTGAATAAGTTATCCAGGGACTGGCAGATGCAGTGTGAACTGCCATCAGGTACCCGTCACCATGTTTTTCTGGCCATGAAGGATGGCTCCATTTTACAAAGTCTAAGTGAAATGGAATCTTTCCTTTAAGTTGCTTTTGTTAGAGCAACAAACAACTAACATCAAAGAATAAATGATTTAGTTTGGAACTGAACTATTAATAAGAGTAACTTCTGGGAATACAGACAGACTCAACAGCAATGCAAATATTTTGTATTTATTCACACATTCAAATAGCTCTATATTCTCATAATCATTATTTCATCAACATGGTTTTGCTGCAAAATCATTTTTGCCAAGAGAAAATCTCTGATAAAAATTACATTTGTAAGAAAACCCCACACATATGGCATGAGGCAGACAAGAGGCATGCACAGTGACTTCCACTGTTTTGTGTATGTAGATGTATGCATGCTGTGATTTACATGTGGAGGATGGATGGCAAGTTGTTATGGGTTCTCTCCTACCATTGGGGTTCCAGAGATCAGCTTATGTTACTACTACCCTTATGTACTGAGACATCTTGTGTCCCCACTTACTAATCTGGTCCTTCATGTGGTAAAAAGATTTCTCTTGAAAGATATAATCACCTAAAATAATTTGAAAGGAATAAAGTTGAAGGTGATTCTCAAAACAGCCAACACAGTAGAAAACTAATCACAAAGAATGATGAAAAATTATTTGGTTTTCTCTATGACTGATTCTTACTCTACCCCTAGGAACTATGAAGATTATTCTGTCTCATGCTTTCTCAATTAGATCTTAAATGATTTTTTTTAAAAAAATGGCTAACTAAAAGCCTTAAGAAATCTCATAAGTTGTTGTATGGCTGTTTGCTTTCTTGTGAAAATTCCTAGGAGTCACAAACTTAAAAGTGTATTAGGTAAAAATATGTACTTCAAACCACACAAGTAGGCCAAAGCAGACAAGTGCCCAAGGTTAGGTAAGTAAGTTGTAGCTCTGTATAATCCATACAGTAACAGAAATGATTAAAATGTTTTCTCACTATCCTTATTTTTTTAAGAAACATATGGATTGTTTACAAATTTGGTCTAAGTACGTATTATTTTGTTCTAATAGGAAAAACAAATTTACAAAACTCATGCTTATATATAAAAAAACCATTTAGAGTATACAAGGGATTGTAACAGGAAAACCAAAGTTTTTAAAATCTACTTCTTTATTATACCAAGTAATAAAACATTACCATATATTTATGAACAGTATTTAAATAATATCTACAATGTTATGGCCATATATTTCTACATTTTTACACCAATGTTTTAGACCTGTAGAACTCTACTTTTATGGAAATATGTATTTTTAGTCTCCAAAAGAAGAGAAAGAATTGAGGAAATTTGATAAGATAATGGCTACTAGTTTTCTTAATTGACAAAGGCCATTAAGTCACCAATTTGAAAAAGTACTGTAAATCACAAATGTAATTAATACAAGAGTAGCCATGTATAAAAACATGTATAAAAAGCATATCATAGTTACAATCACAAACATACTAAATATAAAATGGTCTTTCTTTTACTATCCTTTTTTTTCCCAATATAGCAGAGAGAAAAGTATAACAGGTAATGTTAACTCTTGCAAATTTCTTATTTTCTTCCATGGACTTGTTACATTGGGGCTACAAGACACAAATTTACAACTAGCATAGTTATTCACACTTCATAGTGTTTTCTCATAAGTGACTTTAGAATCCTATCATGCGGCAGCTCAGAGGAGTGAGTTTATTTGGGTTCAGAGAACGTGTTTTATATTTGTAATATACATTTATATTTTATATTTGATATGTTATTATGAGTGTGGGCTGTGTGTTACCATGGTGTGCACATGGAGGTCAGAGGACAACTTTGTAGAGTCTGTTATTTCTTTCTTTCTTTACCTGGGTTCTAGAGATGGATTTTGGGTGTCAGGCTTTCCAAGTTAATGTGCTCAGTCCCAGGGATCTACCTGTTTCTGCTGTCCCTGCTTGCTAGATTCCAAGAAACACTCGGCTTTTTTTCCTTTATTTTGGTAATGTGGGTTTTTATGCCCCAAGCACTAACTTATCAGTGCAGCCTACTAACTTTTTTCTGGTTAGATTTTGTATTTATCTGTTGTCCTTTCCCGGGTGAAAGGACCTTTTACATTATATTCTCTATTCCACATGTTCCTCTGCAAAAAACAAGAATTCACAAGTTCTGATACAGTAGGCTCGTAAGTCACAGGGTCTTCACAGTTAAATACTTCTACCCTAAAAATGTACTGCCCTCCCTTACCAAGGGTTCTGAGCAGGGTCTTACCCTCTGTCTCACTTAGGTTGCCCCAGAACTCATTAGTCAAGACTGGTTTAGATCTCAGTATAATCATCCTGCTTTTGCCTCTTGGGTTTCACACATGAGGTATAATGCTTGGCTCCAAAGCCTATATGTTTTTCTTTTCTTTTCTTTCCTTTCCTTTTCTTTTCTTTTCTTTTCTTTTCTTTTCTTTTCTTTTCTTTTCTTTT
>JANHMN010000003.1:14778344-14871795 GCA_030674055.1 Rhabdomys pumilio
TTCTTTTCTTTTCTTTTCTTTTCTTTTCTTTTCTTTTCTTTTCTTTTTAATGTTTATCTGGAGGTGGGAGGGCATGTACAAGTGAGGATGGGTAACTGCGGATTCCAGAAGCTGATCTTGGATTTCCTCCTGGAGCTGGACCCACCCAATATGGGTGCTGGGAACTGAGCTCTGGTCCTCTACAAAAGCAGCACATGCTCTTAACCACTGAGCCATCCTTCCAGAACTCTAAGACCTTCTCTTTTGACTGTTTGGATTTAGCTTTTTTTGATCAGTAACCTAGAGCTGTTTAAATTTGTTATGTTAAAATGCATGTGTAGATTTTGTTGTTTTAGTTTTGTTGGGGATCAAACTGGAGTGCTGGAATCTCAACACTTTACTGCTATTTTTCTCTTCTTCTGAACTCTCCATTAGATTGTTAAAATTTGACTAAAAAAGGCAGGCATCACAGTACGTGCCTATGATCCTGACAGTGTGGAGGCAGGAGGAAAAGGAGGTCTGGAGCATCCTCAGCTACACAGTGAGTTTCAGGTCAGCCTCTGCTACAAGACACACAAAACACAGCACATATACACGCAACAAGATATATATACACAAAAGAGAAAATTTAGCATTTACTATACACTTAGTGAACATTGTTTAGTTACTGGAGTATGACAAATAATATAGGCAGAATTTAGACTCTGGGAAAGCAACTATGTCTCTTTAGGTTACAAAGAATGTCAATTCAGAATTTTGAATGTGGGTGTCAGCCAAGATAATGCAAATGAACACATTCTTAAGGAAGTATTTATTTTAAAAACCAGGATGAACTGGAAACTGAACTTTTTCACTTCCCTGAAGACTATCGTAGTCCCTGGAGCAGTCTCCATCTTGAACATAAATAGGCAACTACAGTATATTTTCAGGGTTTCATCAACAGTGGCTGAAAAGGTATACATGTTATCTTCTTTATTTTTTGTCTTTTTAAAAAGATTTTTATTTATTTTATATAAATGGCAAGTACACTGTAGCTGTCTTCAGACACACCACAAGAGGGCATCAGATCCCATTACAGATGGTTGTAATGAATTGGTTGCTGGGAATTGAACTCAGGACCTCTGGAAGAGTAGCCAGTGCTCATAACTGCTGAGCCATCTCTCCAGCCTCACATGTTATCTTCCTAATATCTCATATTTGACACGTTACTTAAGAAAGGAACTAATATGTTTTTCCCTCAAAAGTAGAAGATCAAAACAGAGAAATAGACAGTTTTCTATAAGAATAGACAGTGTAACAATTTACAGGAACTCTGAGAAAACACAGGTTCTTCCTTGGTTGAATCACAAAAGCTTTGTGGAAACCTAACTGAAGACCTAAAGACAATAAAGGAAACCCATTCTCAGGTCTCTTAACTGCCATTTCTAATGCCTTAATGGATTTAATAATCTATCTCATCTGGCATTGTAAGACCCAACAGGAAGGGAGGAACTCCCTCCCTGCTCTCGGGAATTCACGGCCACTCTAATAACTGCAAAGAAACCGTACTTGATGTAACAACAAGAGGTATATTTTAAATCAATGCGTTGAGGTCGCACTTCCAGCCTGTCCTACACAGAGGCAAGCAATGAAGTACGACCCCCCCCCCCTTAGAGAAGAGCTAGACCTTTTAAAGGGAAAAACAGCAACCCAGGGAGACGAGGGGGGGGGGAATCATGATTAAGTATCTATAGAAAGCACCTGTCCAGTGTTCAGCTTCCGTGACAGGTTCAAGAAATGGTCAGGGGGGGAATATCTCTTTGTTCTCTTAAGAATCAAACCCTATTTCAGTTCAGTTTCTGGTATCCAGGGTGCATGGGCACTCTGACTCCTAGCTCAAACTCTGTTCAATCTACCTTGTGGTCAATTCTGTTCCTGGTATCCATAGTGCATGGGCATGCTGACCTGAACAGTCAGCTCAAACCCTATTCTAGTTTGTCTTGTGGATAGCTAGTTTCCTAGGACCCAGAGCACAGAACAAGCTGATCTGCACTTTTGACTCCATCTGTGGAAGGTTTAAAAAATTTTAACTCTTTCAGCATGAGGTCACCACAGCTGTTGTTTTTGATGGTAATTTATGTAAAATTGTAGGGCAGTGAAAGTGGTTTTGGTTTTGGTTGAAGCACTGGCTGGAAAGTCTGGAGCCCCAACAGGTGCCCATTGCCTGTAAGGGACAGGCATCTATTCTGACATGCTCCCAGAATCCAGGCTCCTAACATGCTGCATGGAACTCCATTGATCTAACTGTCCAGTCATGTTCAGGGCAATGCAGCCCCACCCAAAGAGCACAGGTAGAGGGCGTGACTATAGGCCTCAGGCCCTAGAGAAATTTACATACTAATGAGATGCCTGAAGGCCAGAGGGCAGAGTCAATTAAGCATTCTTCCCCAGCCACTCCCCCTCTCTCTCTTCCTATTTAACTCAGATCTGCCCTGAATTTCATGCGGGTGCACATCTAGATTCAACCATCACCCATCATGCCAATAAAGCCACTTTGGAAACCCATGGACTTTCTCCTGTCATTGGGGCCACCTTTTGAGGAACCATGGAGAAGGCCTTTAATGAGCCCCTGTAACCACAGCTGCCAAGCTTAACTTCCCACCTGGAAGAACTTTGAGCTTCCCAGCCACCCTACCACATAAAATAATTCAGAATACTTCTTTTGAGGGGAGGTTCTTTTGCTTTGGAGACAAGGTTTCTTTGTGTAGTCCTGGCTGTCCTAGAACTCACTGTGTACATAAGTCTAGCCTCAGAAGCATAGAGATCCACCTGCCTCTGTATCTGAGACAATGGGATTAAAGATGTGTGTTAGTATTCTGTCTAAACTCTACCTCCACAGTTACCTGGCAAGAGCCAGGTAGGCCTGGCCCACTATAAAAGGGGCTATTTGCCCCCTCCTCTCTCTCTTGATCTCTTGCCTCTAGCTTCTCTCTGTCCCTTCCCCTCTCCCCTCTTGCTTCTCCCTCTCTCCACATAGTCTTGGCCTGCTTCTACGTCTCTTCTTTCTCTCTTCTTCCATCTTCTCCTTCTACTCTCCCCCTCCACCTTTGCCCTATCTTCTGAGTAACCACCCCCTTGGAACTGTTTGGTTTGGTGTGGTCTATTCTAAGCTGTGCACAGACTTCTAACAGTGTGTATCACTACCACCTGGCTCAAAAACACTTCTTTACTCTTTCTTAAAAGTCCTAAAATGTTCTTTTAATGTTCTTTTCGGGGCTTTCTTCTATGTGTGAGAGGTGAAGTTAAAAATGTTTTGTCAAGAAATTTATTAAATTCAGCTGAGTATAGTGTTGCACTTGTAATCCAAACACTCAGTAGCTGAGGCAGGAAGACAAAGCAAGTTGGCAGCTAACCTGAATAAGAACCTTAATTCAAAATAACAAATGATAAATTCTCATCTATATGACCATGTTACCATTCATATACAGAAAAGAAACATTTAAGTATTATCGTTTTAAGTGTTTCTCTTCTCAATGTTTCTTACTGAAACTTTGCCAGTTAAGCAATAGTTGGGCAAAGAGATTCTGTACTTTGGAGAAGTATGAAACCATCCAGAAACCACTGAACAGTATTCAAGAAAATACAGAGCGGCAAAAAAAAATTTAACTTCTTTTAAAGTCTTCTGTAAGCCTAGAATAACATTCAAAAGGAAGAAAGACTTCAAATACTACAGTTTGGTTTGCTTGTAAGTAACTTTGTGACTTTTTGTGTGTATATGTGTATGAGTATATCCTTTCCTCCTCACCCCCATTCTGGAGACAGGACCTCACTGTATGTTAGCACAGCCTTGACTTTGAGGCAACTCTGCCTCAGCTTCCCAAGTGCTGAAACCACAGGCTCAGGGCTTTTAATTGCTTTATGAGACATTTTTGTGATGACTCCTATAAAATGTTTGCCAGATAATTCCAAGTATTCTTGTTGACATCTGTTGATTGCCTTTCTCATTCAACTTGTGGTTTTCCTGGTCCTTCATGAGTTTGATTGCCAGATAACAATGGGGTTCATTTTGGTGTTTGGTTTTTTGAGAGTCTTACTCTGTAGCACACGTTGCCCTGGACCTTTACTTGTACAGTGGGCTGGCCTCGAACTCACGGTTATTCTGCTTTGTTTCTACAGGAAGTCTACTGATATAATCAACAAAACAACAGTTCACAGTAAGAACATTTTTGCTGAATTTGATGAACTGTTACAAGAACTCAGAGACTTTAACCAAGAAGGCACGCAGTTGGTGTAGAGTCTGTAGGACACTGCAGTTCACTCAGCAGCAACCTGGAGACTGTATCCCAAGAGATCACACAGAGGTGTGCGACTCTGAACAAAAGCACAGGTCATTTTTCTGATTAGTGGGCAGCCTGCTTAAGCAAGAGGAAGGAAAAACTTCAGAACTTAATGGAGGTAATATGTCTGCACCTGAACTAACTTTGGAGAAAATAGCTATAATCAGAAGTAAAGATATTCTTGACTTAGAATTGATTTTAAAATATGGTAGCTGGGCATACCTGGTGCGTGCATTTAATGCTAGCACTCAGGAGGCAAAGACAGGTAAGGATCTGTGAGTTCCAGGATATCCAGGGCTACATAGAGTGACCATATGAGTATGTATTTAACCCTCATAAAAACAAACAAAATACCAGAAACCTTAAAACTTTATATAGTCTTTTAAGATTAGTGAATAATTTAAGCTTTTAAGTATAATATTTGACATGTTTATACATAAATTTGTTTCATATTTTAGCATATTAGGTCTCAAATCCAATTTTTTTCCAATTTATGTTTTATAGTCTTTGATTTTTAAAGTTGTATCTAATTTGGTTTATACACCCAAAATCCATCTTTAGAATCCAGGTAAATGTTGAAAGAGATAACAGAGTCTACAAAGTTGTCCTCTGACCTCCATGTGCACACCATGGTAACACACACACACACACACACACACACACACACACACACCACACTTATAATAACATATCATATCTTAAAAAGAAAGCACCTTAGAAGAGACTCCTTATCTATCTGTGCATACATGTATACACATACACACATGCACATGCAGGAGAAAGAAAGAAAGAAAGAAAGAAAGAAAGAAAGAAAGAGACAGAAGAAAAAAAAGGAAAAGTAAAGGATCTATACAAAGAAAATAAGCAATATGACCAAGAATGACTTACACAATACAATTTCAGACTACAGATAAATCAGGCTAGTGACCTATCACAGCAGATAGGGATTATCTGTTGCCAAGCCTGACATAAGGTCCCTGAAACCCAGATGATCAAAGAGAGCTTGTTCTCCTAAGTTTAAGTTGCCCTCTAAGACAGCTAAGAAAAGCCCTGTCTCAAAAAACAAAACAACACAAACTCAAAATAACTCTTTCTATTTGAAAAATAACTATATATATTTTATTTTAATTTATTATTTGTAAATATATATATCCACTTTCGATCCATTGGACCCCATGGAATTTAAACAGAGCCAGAAGCAGCACCACCTGACCAGAAAATAACTATGAAAAAAAAGAAATAATGGGTCAGGTTGTTCTCTGGACTCCACATGCAAGGACACACATCCACTGGATGCACAGCAACAGAGCTGCTTGAACTTACCAAACAGAGTCTTATGAAAACAGAATGTAGCCCAGATACCTGGTGGGTTTTTTTTAACTGTGTTAAGCAATTGTATGTTTAAAAAACAAACAAAACAAAGAGATAACATAAAACAGTCTGTCTGATCAATGAGCTTGTGCTCCATGAGGATCTCTTCCTGATGAGAACTAGACACAAAATTGTAGACACTGTATCAGAAAAGATTAATCTTACACTAATGTACCCAGGTGCTCAGGAATGTTTAGTCCCCACCAAACTCCTCTCTCCCAGCCAACTATCAGTGTAAAGAAAACTGACTTTGCAAATTTATTCTAGTAATTATGTTTGTTCATAATTTTTCTTTTGTTTTACTGTCTTCTCAAAAAATACCTTAAAATATATAATACTTTCATTTCAGTTTTTTTAAAAAATGGGTCAAATAATGAAATATTGTTTAATAAATGGATATAACATTTGGAATAAATACATTAAAATTTTATAATCAAAATTTAAGCAAGGATACCTCTACCTATCCTTCGATGTTCTCAATACAAACAAAGGACAAGCCTTGCTGGTAGTATCATGAAGCTTTTTCTCACATCGGGCAGTGGTGGAACACGCCTTTAATCCTAGCACTTGGGAGGCAGAGGCAGGCAGATTTCTGAGTTCGAAGCCAGCCTGATCTACAGAGTGAGTTCCAGGACAGCCAGGGCTACACAGAGAAACCCTGTCTCGAAAAACAAAAACAAAACAAAACAAAACAAAACAAAACAAAACAAAACAAAACAAAGACCAAAAAAAGAAAAAAATTTTTTCTCAGTTTTTTTCTAAAGCTGAAGAGACATATTTCTCTTTAACAAGTTGCAATTTTGTTTCTTGCAAATGTTTCTGAGTGGTCTCAAGTTCCTGTGTCTTGGTTTGCAGGTCAGATTTACACTGGTCAAATTCGTAGTTACTATCCATAAATAACTCCATGGTCTATATGTAATTCATTAAACAATTCCTTAAGAATCAGAAAAAAATGTTCTGGCTGGTGAAACATTTGGCTAGTTAATAATAATACTGGAAAGAAAAACTATTCAAATGTGAAAATTGTAATAGTTTGTCAGACTGATTAGAACACTATTAGTGGTATCTAGTCTGTTCCTATAAAGCTATTCAAACTTATGTAGTAGGTCTAACAGTGGTGTTGATTCTTCAGGTTCCTCCCAGGACTTCAGTGGACTGCCATAGTAAAGGGGCACTGTGAGGGCAGCACAGAAAGGGTCTGGCTGCTTGTCTAAGTGTCCCACAGCTCCCAATTTCTGAAATCCTTGAAAAGAACTGAGGAGAAAGTTCAAGTCTGTGTGTGTGTGTGTGTGTGTGTGTGTGTGTTCGTGCGCACACGCTTCCATTTCAGTTTTCTTGCAGTGAGGGCTACCTCTGGCATCTGGCAGAAGCTGTGATTTTTCCCATCTGTCAAAGAAGGAAAGATTTGCCAAGTCTCAGATACTTTGAGCATTCTCCCCAAATCCTGATTCTAGATCTTTGAGCGTACTTACAAGGGAGCCAAAGCCTAGTTTTGAATTCCCAGAGTAGGAATTTTCCAGGCTCATATTTTCAGGGGAAGACAGGGTCGCTGTTGACACTTGACACCCTGGTCCCAGCATTGGCCAACCTTATAAGAAAGGAGCAGATGCTGAGAGTTGGGGGCTAGGTTTAGAGCCCCAGAAACACCAGAACTGGAGCTAGCAGGTTCTGCCTATCAGGAGCCTAGAGGGCCAGCTTCACTCCTGAATTTCTGGAAACCAACCGAGCTCAGGACCATGTAACCCTGTCTGTTGGGGAGTTATAGGCGGGTTGGAAGAAACTCCTGAACCTTTGCTTTGTCCTGGGCAGGCATGGCCTGGGAACATCACCAGGTCTCAGCCAACCCAGAGCACCTTTCAAGACGGCCCAGGGGGGAAGTGAGGTAGGGATCGCGCTTGGGTGTAACCTGCACCAAAGATACCAGCCATCCTTAGCCAAACATCAGTGGTTGGCTGCAGCTGGAGTAAGCAGAGTTGAAGTTAATGAAGGGTCCTGAAAGTAGGGAGAAAGCCTCAAGAATGGAAGATGTCACTGGAGCCAGCGCCCAGGAGGTTGCAGTGTGGGTCTGTGGTGGCCTCTGCAAAGGACCCCCAGCATCTGCCAGATCACTTCGAATTCACCAGCAGTTATGCGAGGCTTTCTATGTGTGGGTTAGGAGTTGAGCTCACCTCCCCTCACCCATAAACATCGCCCCCCTCTCCCTACCCCATGCTCAGAACCCTGTTTTTGCCTCAACCACTCACATTGTCCATTTTCAAATGCATCCAGTAGATGTGCTAGCTTGGTACAAAGAGAGATAGAGTGCAAGAGCAAAGCCCCTTAGGTGGACTGGGCAGCTTTTCCATTGCGTCCCCAACCCCGGGGCATCGCCTGATGGCTCCCAGCCCTTACCTGGCTCTACTCCCACAATATACTAGAACCGGACCGCAAGGCCTCAGGCTCCAGCACCAAGGCTGATGGCTGCTGAATGCTGAGGGGCCTAAGGAAAGTGAAGTCACTGCCATCGGAGGCTGGAGAAAAGCACATCCTGCAGCAACGGCTCTAAGAGTCTGTGGGCGACAGGGTCACCTCCATGTACTTTAGTGTGCCATCTGAGCTCACCTGAGGTTGGGGCTGGACTGCTTATAGAACTCCCTGGAGGGTGAGTCCTGACCCCTACAGCAGTGGCCCCCACCCCGGTCTTCATCTTCATGCTGCTGTAGAAACTTAGCTGACATGAAAGTGAAGGTACCTAAGGGTAAGAGACTGACAGCTGCTAAAGCCACAATAAGATAAAGGGTGAGGTCTGACTGCTCAGGTGGGTGTGTGAGGACGACACTGGATCTGGGCATTTCCTCTACATCCTCATCCTCCAGAACTGGCAGTACTGTTGCTGTGGAGGACAGTGAAAGGTCACCATTGTCCACCACCTGTTGGGTATCAAAATCATCCTCCAATAAGGCCTGGGCTGTGCACACCTCACCAGTGTGTGCAGATACAAGGAACAGTCCAGGAGCTGTGGACTGTGGTAACAGAGTATAAGAGGGCCAGGCATTGTGACCAGTATCATCATCCACAGCTGTCACCTTGGTGACCAAAGAACCAGGAGGAGTAGATCCAGGGAGACATTGAGGGGCTGAGAACTCCCTGCCAGGTCATGGGTACAGCACAGCTTCTGATCGTTCTGATCAAGAACAAACATATGGAGAGATGTGTTGGCATGCAGTCAGAAAGAGCCAGAATCTCGGACCCTCACCACAATTTGCAGCTTCTGCAGTAATTCATACTCAAAGGCCTGCTGGGCAAAGACTTGTCTATCATCGGGATTGACATACACAAAGGAGGAGGCTGGGGCTCTCTGAATTTGACTACCCATGATGGAATAGGTGAGGCAGGCATGATACCCCTCATCTGGATCCGAGGCAGCCACAGTACAGAGGAGAGAGCCTGGTGGCCGATATTCTGACATATAAACAGTGTAGAGCTGTTGGGTGAAATGGGGCGCCTTGTCATTAACATCTGAAATGTTCAGCCTGATAATGAGATGGGTATGTAGGGGAGGTGATCCAGCATCACTGGCCAGCAGGTCGATTGTATAATGGGATGCAGCCTCTGGGTCCAAAGGCTGGCTGGTTCTCAGAAGGCTTGATCTGAAATGGCAGGTTTGGAGATGTCTCCAGGTTCACCTTACTATTTCTACCTGAGTCTTGGTCTTGCACATTAAACAACCCCATAACTGTGCCCTCTAGGACGGGGTTGACCAAAGATGCCAGCAGCACCTCAGGGGGATTGTTGTTAGCATCCCCTACATCCACTTGAATTACACAGTGGCTTTCCATGGCTGGCTGTCCCTGGTTTCAAGCTCTTGCGTGAATTTCATAGAAATTTGATTCCTCAAAATCTACGGTAACCAACACATGGATTGCTCCACTGCTAGGGTACAGGCCAAAGAGATTCTTCACTGCTTCAAATGTATGGTCTTCCAAAGAGGAGTCTAGTTGACCACTGGGGCCCTCCTCTGGATCAGTGGCATTGAGACAGAGCAGCAGTGTGCCCAGGGGTGTGTTGTCTGGGAGTCCCACACATAGAACTGAAGACTGGAAGGTTGGGGCATTATCACTGATGTCCAGCACAATGACAGAGATAACCCCTGAGCGGGCTTCCCCCATCCACAGCAGTGAGTACCAGCTGATGTCTTGCCTAAGCTTCCCAGTCTAGCTGCTGCTCTAGCACTAGTTCTGGGAAGAGCTTCCTGTCTTTTCACATGCAGTGAGAAGTGACTGTTGAGGCTCAGAGTATAAAAGCTCACAGTATTGTTGCCTACATCTGGGCCTTGGGTACTATCCATTGGGAACCTGGCTCCAGGTGCAGCTGATTCTGAGATGTGCATCTGTCGCTCAGGAGTGGCAAAGCTAGGAGAGTTGTCATTGAGATCCAAGATCTCTACCTCTATCCCGGTGAGCTCCAGGGGGTGTTCAGTTACTACCTGTACAGGGAGTAGGCAGCTAGTGCTGGCTCCACACAGGCTCTCTCGGACAATTTTTAGATTCATTGCCAAAGCTCTACTCATCAAGCTCAGGAAAAAAATAGTGCCCATTCTCCTCAGAGCCCAATCTCAGCCTGCGGCTCAATAGATCTGCCACCTTTAAGCCCAGATCATGAGCAATGTTCCCCACCAAGTCCCCAGCTCAGAGTCCTCTACTGCTGAATACCGAAGCTGCCTAGCCACCCAGCCACAGCAGCACAAGGACAACATACACAGCACTTGCCATTTCCCAGTGACCTGGGGTGATACCATAGGCCCCATTACCCAGAAGTCCCTTCTTGGAGAGTAACTGTGCTGTCCTGTCTCCAAAGTAAAAACCCAGAGCTTGGAATGCAGGACCTGAAGTCTCCTATGTCTCCTTCAGCCTCTTAAAAAACAAAAAAACAAAAACCTGCTCTGAGGTTTGCCTGCCTGCAGCCTTTCTTAGTCACCAACTTGGGGGAGGGAGGAAGGGGGGCAGGAGTTAAGTGTAAGTGGCCCAAGGGAGCTGGAGGAGGAGAGGCAGGCAGGAAGAGCAGATCCCCCACCTCAGCTCTAAGTTGGATTGGCCAAAAAGTCTGTCTGCTCTCAACCAATTATGAAGTCTCCCAGGTCCTGGAAACCTTGGGAACAGTTGCTGTAAAATCTGTGTCACAGAAGCCTCCCCACTCGTTTGGGCTGCAGGTTGATTCAGCCCCCTTTGGCAGTGAAGTTTGAGGCCTCAGATGGTGTTCAACAGGGAAGATTAAAATGGTACAAAACTCCTTAGTGTTCTGTCCCAGCAACTTCCTGCATGTCTTCAGAAGCTTTTTTTTTGCTTGAACGAACAAAAATGTGTCCTTGTAGAAATGCAAAGCACACATGGCATTTTCCTTCCCATCCTCCCAAACCACAGATCCTACCGAATACTAATAAAGCTTTGTCAGGATCTGCTAAAAGTCCTGCCCTGCTCTTCAGCAATGTCAGCTGACAGCCACAGGACTTAGCTTTTCTGAGGTTTTAGACTCAGAATGGGAATGAGCAGCATAGCTTATGGAAAAGGTAATGTTTCTAGGGCTGACCTAGGCTACTCTGGAGGGAACAGAGGCCATACTGGCCTCTAGGTTTTATAGTTTCACTGAATCCAAAACTCTCCCTAAAGATTCCCAGAATTTGGGAGTGAGGGTACTGATAATGGGATGTAAAGGTGAACAAAATAAAAGATTCCCAGAATGTCTGTCTCTGTTAATCAATTTTCTGACACTGAGTGACCACCTACCTACTGCTTTCCCTTAAAGAGGTTACAGATGCTCCCTGTTCCCAGATTACTGCATCTAGTTCCCATCCCAGTGGGGAATACCAGGAGTCCCAGGGGAAGATCTCCGCTACCTCTTTGATCTGCACCTCTCAGCTCCACTGGCTCTTTCCTTTTATGAGATTCCTATTTTTCCAAATAAACAATTCCCTTCACACTGGGCTAGAGAACACCAGACAACATGGGGCAAAAGACTTTTGGTCTTCTATCAAACTAGTTGGAGATGGTAATCCAGAGTCAACATTCTCCAGAGCACAGCCCTCCCATTGAGAAAGAACAGAGCAAGCAGTCCTGGGTTTAGGTGATGTCCTGGCCCAACCCACACATGTGCAAGATAGTTTTGATTTATTGATTCTCCTATATTCCATTATCATGCTTCCACAACAGTTTTGTTCTTGATAACTAGTTACTTTTATGTCTTACTCTCAAAAAATAAGGATATTACTTCTCCCCTCTTCCCCTGCCCCCACCGAGTTCTAATCTATGGGCTTTACTCATCCCCAAGTTCTAATCACGAGTCAATTCAGAAACCACTTGTAGATCACATCATTTACAACATAGTTACTACTTAACAAAAATGGTGGCATCTCTATGGGCTCTTACAGGGAGGTCAGTACCCTCTGGCACTTGGCCCAGCCATATGGCTGGATTGCAATTACCCTCAAGCATTGGCGGAGCCTGCAGAGGTCTCACCTCTAGCCCATAGAGAAGATCAGAGGGTGGACAGCTTGGGCGCACAGGATCCTCTGCCATAGGTGCACTGGGTGACTTCACCATCATGAAGCTGTCACTCCGAGTGGGTGCAGAAGCCAACCGTGTACAGCCATGAGAGTGTCCTCCCATGTCAACAAACTTGATAGGATCTTCTGACCCTACCTGGATTCAGAGGATGCCATTGGAAGGAGGAAGCCCCTCTCTCCTCCTCTGAGATCTGGTGAGACAGGCACAGGTGCCAGCAGGAAAGCATGTTACTCCACAGGCAGACCCACAAAGACACTTAGAGAGCAGTACCACAAAAGAACCAAAGGAGACAAAGCAGATTGCCACTAAGGACATAGCCAAGTAGAGAGTTAGGCAGGATCCTCCTTCCCTGGGAGCTGAAGATTCTTGAAGATCGGGGACTTCCTCTAAAGACACTAGGAGAGTAACAGAGAAATAGAGTGAGGGGCTACCACTGTCCTTCACCACAATGACCAGCTTCTGAGGTGGGAGGTCAGCCGGGATGGAAACAGCAGTCCACAAACAGGCTGGGATCTGGGCTTCCAGGAGCTGATAGGAAACTCAAGCATTGTAACCTGAATCTAAGTCCACAGCCATCACCTTTGTGACTAAGTGACCAGCGCCAACTGATGGAGGCAACGCTTGGGAACATAAGGAACCAGGCCTGGTCATAGGGTGTAGCACTGCTGGGGCATTGTCATTGAGGTCTAGAATGAACAGGCACACTGTCACAGTGCTGATGAGTGGTGGGCTGCCTCTGTCCCTGGCCTGCACCTCAAACTGCAGTATCTGTGTTTGTTCATAGTCAAATGATCTAGTGGCATAAATGGCTCCTGTCTGGGGGTTCAGATAGATGAAGGAAGCAGTTGACACATCTCGATTTCTGGGCTCTAGAGAGTATGAGATTAACTCGTTTAAACCAGAGTCTGAGTCAGAGGTTGCAAGGGAGCAAAGCAGGTCCCCTGGGTGATTGTTCTCAGGTACAAATACCTCATGTGATCTCTGAAAGAATGAGGGTGGGTTATCAGTCACATCTGAAATGTTAAGGAAAATAGTCCTGTGAGTACTCAGGGGAGGGTTCCCAGCATCAGAAGCAGTAACCATGATGTTGTTACTGGATCTGGCCTCTCAGTCCAGGAGTCCTGCTGTCATGAGGAAGAACTGGTACCTGAAGGCAGACTTGAAGGCACATGGTAAGTGGTCAGGATTTCGAAGGCTCACATCTCCATTTGACCCCGAGTCAGGGTCCTGCACACTGATTAATGCTACTACAGTACCAGGTTCTGCACTCTGTGGTAGAGTTCAAAGCTTGAAGGTCACTGTGATGTAGGGGTGGGGGGCATTGTCATTTACATCTAGAAGATCCACCCTAAGGCTGCAATGTTGCTTCATGGCTAGAGAGCCTCCATCACTCAGGAGCCCTTACACCAAATTCATAATAACTCTCACTCTCAAAGTCTAGAGACCCCTGAAGTGTAAGCTTTCCAGTAGGGGGATGTAGGCAAAAGAGGTTTCTCACACACTCAGGGGTGTGATCACTAAAAGAAAAGTTGACATTACCAGTAGATCCCAGGTCTAGGTCAGAGGCATTGAGCTGGATGAGCACCATGCCCGCTGGTGCGCTCTCCAACATGCTAATCTTGTAACTGGATTGCTGGAAGGATGGGGTGTTGTCATTCATATCCAGCACTGACACCCGAAGCTCTGCGGTGCCAGATCTAGGGAGGTTCTCTCCATCTACAGCAGTCAGCACCAGGCAGTAGTTGGATTGCTTCTCAGGGTCCAATGGCTTTCCCAAAAGAATCTCTGGGACCAGGCTGCCCTAGCTGTGCTTCTTGACATCCAGGGCAAAGTGCTCATCCCTCTCATGCCTCCCTCTACCCACTCCACCCACTCCTTCAGTCCCTCTCTTGGAGCAAAATAGTTGGGCTGTTGGGGTGACAGGCAAGCTAAGCAGGCTCCTAGTTCTGAACAGTTGGGAGAGTATTATAATCTTTTGGCCTCTCCTTCAATTCAGCTTTCCCCCAAAGCATGGTTTGGGACCATTCTTCTCATTTCCTTCTAGAGCTTGAGATCAATACTTAAGTTTTGAGGGACAGTCACCATCCCTCTGGTACTGATAATGTTTGCTGGATTTTGGGAAGGCATTTTGCTACCAAGGCTCTTTTCAATGCCTGGGGACTTCTAGTCTTTTGTTTTTCATTGTTTGATGTTCCCACTGCATGCTATGACTTCCCTACAGCTCAAAGAAGAGAATCTTTTCCATGTCTGGAGATAGTAAGGGTGGTAAACTAAAGGGAAGTTGAGTGTATACTACTGGGAGTGGGGCAGTGGACAAAACAGCCTGTTAATAGGATCTTGCAAGGTACATACATACTCTGTATGTACTGAGGGTACTGGCTCAAACCTCAAATTCTAGCCATAAACAAGCACCAGGCCAGACCATCCTGATTCAGCCTGGGTAGATTGGGCTGAGACACCAGGACCAATGGATTTAAGCTGACATTTCAGTCTAAGAAGATTTCTAAATGAGTTTAAGACCAATTAGAAAGAGGGGCTTCTGTGGGTGCTGGGTACTCCAGAGGTGCCTTTGGTGGGAGGGTCAGTGGTCCTAGCAGGAAGGGAGGCCCAGCAACGTCATCCTTGGACCCTGGGTGTAGTCCAGTAGCTAGAAAATGGGACCAAGTAGCCATAAAGTCTCAGCTAATGATGGGGCTTTTCCACTGGGCCCCTGTATTCCTCAACCCCCTGGCCTCCACCTTACCAGGTACCATATCTTCTCAGAAGGCCACTGCCCAGAGCCCCAGGCCACCCCCTTATGGCCAGAGATTGGTTACAGTCCCCCAGTGCCTTCTTGTGCATAGAACTTCCTCTGCCCCAGCCCTTACAGTAGTATAGAAGCCCCCTTAGATTCTCCTCCCACAACACTGGTGTAGAATAGCCAATAGTATAGTGTATAGTCCTTTCCTGCCATGGTTCTCTTTACTATTAAAGCAGTATATTCACCCCTTTCCACTAAGTCTTCCCCAGGAAATGTATTCACTCTGCTTTGATAAAAACAATTTTCATTCTATTTGTAATCTGTACCTTATTTGATGTTTTCTAAACATTTCTTAACATCTGCATGTCATGCTGATTTTTAACAGTCTATGTTCCTTTAAGCATGGATATTTTCTCGTCTCATCTCAAAATCTCAACTTGATTTTGAGCCTCAAGGATATTAGCAAACTATTTCATTACTATCTCTTCAACAACTAACTATAGCAAAATTTCTAAAAATGACCAGCTTTGAAGGAGCATGAACAGTGCATAGAAAAGGGAAAAGGGACCACAGTGGGTAAATTCAACTGTAGTATGCTATCATATATTGTAGCAAAGAGACTCTACTGGGCAGTGACTGCATAATGTAAAGTGCTATCAGCTTTTAGTCATACAGAAATATCTCAGAAAGCCAAGAAACTAAAAAATTAATTGCTTCTGAGTAGAAAAATGGGAGGCTTGAACTCAAGAGTAGGAGGATGCCTGTGAACACAACCCCTCTTTTTGAGGTTTTTCAGACAAAATTTCACTAAATCACTAATTCTGACTGACTCAGAACTCTAACTCTGTATATCAGACTGGCCTCAAACTTTCCACAATCCTCCTGCCTCTGCCTTCCAAATAGTAAGATTATAGGCATGTACACTAAGACCTGGCTATAACATAAACCATTTTTATACCATTTGATAGTTAGACCACATATAAAATATGTTATATATTGTAAAAATAACAAGATCAAAACAATAATCAAGTTATATGACAAAAGGCACACAAAACTACTAAAAGTCACCCTTGGGCTGGGTAAGCAGGTCAGGAGTAGAGCACAGTGCCCAGCACTGCAGGAAAAATGGCCATTCATCCCTTTGGCCTGGCAGTTCCAATTTAAGAAGTGAAAATGCTAAACATGAAGATTCATTACTTCAGCAACAACTTACTGGGAGCTTAACTTGTGACAGGTTGTGTTGGGCAATGGAAATCAGACAGATTAACAAAACTAAAACAAGACCATGTCTTCATTCTAATAAATGAAACAGACTAAGCCTGCTAATAGATAAGATATTATGTTAGATGACAATAAGTATTGTGAAAATCAAGCAGGGAAGATAATCAGAGGTTTGGCAGAGAGATTGGTGGAAACCTTAGGTGAGGGGCTGGGGGATCATGTACTGAAAAGATGACATTGAATAAAGACTATTAGAAGTTATGGGAATGAGCCTGTGTCAGCTAACCTCAGTTGCCAACTTGCCTACATCAGAAATCAACAAAAATCCAAGGGGATTTTTGAATATGTCTGTGAAGGATTTTCTTTTTTCCTTTCCTGCCCCCTTTTTTGTTTGAGACAGCCCTGGCTGTCCTGGAACTTACTCTGTAGACCAGGCTGACCTCAAACTCAGAGATTCACTTGTCTCTGCCTCCTGAGTGCTGAAATTAAAGACACATACTACCATTACATATAAAAATAAGTTTATATTTTATATTTCTAATCTTTTATGTGTAGGGATCTATGTCATTTGAGATATGTGCCATGGAAGTGCTACAAAATAAGCATGTTGTAAGGTCAACAAAATATAGTAGTTTAAAGCTAAAATAGTGATTCTGTGGGAACATGTCAAGTGACCAAAGAAACAGAAGAAATTCATAAGTAGTTATGATGTATTCAGAATATTAAAACCAGCTCAGATCAATGAAAAGAGAATAGTCTAATACAGAGACTTTTGCTTAAAGTGCTGAATGGTACAGTACACTAGTTAGTTGTATGTCAACTTGACACAAGCTAGAAACAAGAGTCATTTCAAAAAAGGAAACCTCAGTTGAGAAAATGCCCTCACCTGTGGTGCATTTTCTTGCTTGGTGATTGGTGTGATTGACACAAACATCAACCAAAGAAAACATATTGAATATGATAGCTGGTAGTGTGAATTTAGCAGGAGAAACACTTTAAGTCCGTAGTTAAAAGGCAACCAAAGGAAACTGAACTTGCGATTATAAAAGTGGATCATAGAGTGGAATGTTTTATTAGGATTAGGCTAATTTATAAGAAATCTATTGGTTTATGTTAGGACATTTTGCATTGCAAGGAGAGGAAATATGAAGCCTTTTGTCACTGAAGACTGAGTTTAGATAAGGAAGTAACAAAAGGTTATCTGTGAACGCTTACATCTGAACTTATGTGTCTTTTATTGTGAAGTCTGTGAGTTAGGCAAACCTATCTGATATGGTAAGAGATCTGGCAATCTTAGCTAGTTAACAAATTATTGAGCTAATAAGTTGGTGGATTACCTTGTGGTAAGAAGCTAGAGGTCTTTTTTCTAGCTGTCATGCTTAGTTGTCAATGTAGTCAGAAATCTGGAAAGAATACATCATAATCTACATGTCATATATTAATTAAAATAACAGATGTTGGGTCCATGCGCCGAGTCACAGAGGGCAGGAGAATAGTTTACCTAGGCCTAGCCTAGGATACTTTTCGGGGAGTAGCCTAGAGATAAAACTGTCTCAAGGTGGGAGAGGTAGCTCACCCAAGAGTAGAGGTCCTAGAACAAAGAGTCAGTGAGACAGCCAGTCATGACTGTGAATACCTCCATCCTCAAGGACACCACAAGGTGGCTGGGAGCTCAACAGCCCTCTCTTGGGACCAGGGGATGTTTACACTGACTAGTCGGGGGTTGCTTACCAATTTGCCTGTGTTTGGGTGGATAGGTCTAGCATGCGATCCAGTATGGCTGGAATTCAATGTGGCCATGGGAGATGTGAACCTGGAAGTTTCTAAATCTGAGTTATGGCAACAATATTATGTCTTATAAAAAAGAAAAAGAGGGCCAAGGATATATTTGTAGAAGGGAGGTATGGTGTGTGTAGGGGGTGCCTCTGCAGTCCTATGATGAGGTATCTCTTCCCCCTGAGGTACCAGCCATACAACAGATATAGTATAGGGTTTATTTAGGGAGTGGGTAGGGGGATTGAGCATGAAAGAGGAGGGTGCAGAAGGGAGAGAGAGAAAAGAGAAAGAGAAGAGAAGAAGAGGATGAGGAGGAGAAGGAGAAGGGACGAGGGAGAGTGGGAGTGAGAGGGGAGGCCAGCCAGGAACCTCTGGAGAGAGGGAGGGGTGGGGAGAGAGGAAGAGGAAGCAGAGAGTAAGAGGATAAGAGAGTGAGGAGGGGAACAAATAGCTCCTTTTATAGTGACTCAGGCTTACCTGGCTATTGCCAGGTAACTGTGGGGTGGAGCCTAGAAAAAATGCTAACAACCCTTTCTCAACTTAACACACAAACACATCAGTATTCAACCATAACGTTTCCTTATTTATTCCCAAAATTGCCCATTAGTATCATAGTGGACAGTCCAAGTTTTAAAAGTTCCACAGTTGTATAAAAATACCAGCTATTTAAAAATCTAAGTTATTTTTAGAAATCCAGTTTCTTAAGTATGGGTTTCTATAAAATAAATGTATATGCTTATTTTAAAGGGACCAGTTACAGTCATATCAGAGCAAAACCAAAATTCAACAGTGTAAATAGCTCAGTGTCTGACACCTGGAGCTCACGCATGATCTTCTGGCTTTGAAAAGGCTAATCTCTCCAGCTCTGCATCCACAGCACACAAAGCTTGTCTCGTAGGCTCATGCTGGCTCCACTCCATACCTGCTGCTGGCATTGGTGGTGTTCCTCCACAGTCCTGCATCTCAAATACTGAATCTCCACTACAGCTGAGGCTGCATCTTCACCAGTGACCACTCTTGGCTTCTCTGGGTACTGAGTCTCAGCTGTTTTCCAAACCAGTTCCCTATAGAAGAGTCTTACACTTGCCAATCTCAGCTGCTAGCCTGAGATGCAGCATTAATTACCTCTAGACCACAGCTTCTCTGGGCTGACCCTGAGGAAATCCTTCCTGGATTTCACCTCAGTTATCCTGCTCTTTTAATCACAGATGAGTTTTCAGTCCTGGATAACCAGCACCCATTATCCCAATAAAACAAAAAAAGGTTTGACTTCTGTGGTTCTGGTTTCTTGTTAATCGCAGCTGATTTTTCAGCCTCCAAAAAGCCAAACCCCACAAATTCTTGATATAATATAGCACAGGAGCCACCTCTGTAGAGTCTTGAGGAACTTCAAAACTTTACAAGTCAGGTCTCCATCATCTGTATTTCTTTCAATAATCAATGGATTTTCTAGCCCATAGCTCCAAAGTCCTTCCACTGCCCTTTTAAAAACAGCATGGCCAAACCCTAACTAAGACAGTTACTTTCTGTTGCCAAAATAAAACATTGACTAAAACCAACTTAAGGAAGAAAGGGTTTATTTCATGTTACAGCTTATAGTCTATTATGAAGGGGAAGCCTGGGCAGGAACTGAAGGCAGGAACCACAGCAGAGCCCACGGAGGAGTGCTGGTTTTAACTGCTCCCTATAGCTTGCTCAGCCTGCTTTCTTGTATTACCCAGGACCACTTGCCTGTGGTAACACCCACAATGGGATGGCCCCTCTGACATCAGTAAAAGACAATGGCCCCACAGACTTTCCTGCAGGCAATCTGATGAGATGATCCCTCAGTGAAGGTTTTCTTCTTTCACTTCGGTTCTGTTGACAGAAACGAACCAACACAACACTAAAACTTGGTGTTAACTATGTACTTCATGCTTTCCTTCTGAGACTTTTTCCCACTACCTCAATTTTCTCAAATATATTACCATAGGTTTTTTTCTTTATGTTTAAATTTTTATTTATTTTATTTTAAGAAAGAATCTCAAATTTGTAGTTCTTCCTGGCCTTGAGCTCTCATTGTAGTCCTCCTGTCTCAACCCCCAAATGGTGGAAATATAGGTGTGTGTTAGTTTAGTTTGCTATGTTAAACAACATGACCACAGAGCACCTTTTGGAGGGAAGAGTTTATTTTATCTTATAGTTTTTTATGAAGGGAATTCAGGACAGGTACTTGGGGCTGAAAACTGGAGGCATGACTATAGCCTCTGGAGCTAGAGACTGGAGCAGAGACTATAGAAGGGCATTGCTACTGGCTTGCTCCTCATGGCTTGCCATCCATAGCTTACTCAGCTTATTTTCTTGTACAACACAGGACCACCTACCCAGAGGTGGTACCACCCAGTGAGCCAGATACATCGATTGTTAATCAAGAATGTGCTCTGTAGACTTGCCTACAGGTGATCTGATGAAGGCATTTTCTCTGTTAAGTTTATGTCAAGTTGACAAAATCCAACCAACATAGGCATGAACCTCCACCAGGAATGAGTATATGGTATGGCTATAGAACCTTGCTCCATTATCTGGGCCATATTGTATATGCTAACTGGATGTTTTCCCTTTGAATTTGGGTAAGTGTCCATGTTTTGTCATGCCACCAGATATTGTACATAAAAAATTGTAGCAACTCCAAATGATGTTAGCACTGTTTGGAAAAGATCTTACGGTATTCTCTAGGATAAGGAGGACCACCTTAAGGCAGTCAGGGTTGGGCTGTGACAGGACTGTTGTACCTTGTGTGCCCCGGTTTACCATTTTTAGCTTCATATTCTCTCTCCAGATGAATCCTTTTGAATTCCCCACTTACTGAGGAAAGTCACACTATAACCTTTCTTTGGGTAGAGTGGGTCATTCCTTCCCCACAGAGCCATGGGTTTGTCTTGAGGCAGTACTTCAGTATTTAGTTCACGTCGCCAATCATATCACCACTTCTTAGCAATTAACTGTTCCATGTGTTCACAGTGCTTTTCTGAGCATCACACCAGCATTTTTCGATAATTTATTTGACTGTTTTCATTATATTGAAATATTTTTAATGTCATAAGATTAAACCAAACTTTCTTTTGTTTTAAGCATTGAGTATATGTGATGAGGTGCATGTGTACCATGGCACAGATGTGGAGACCAGAGAAGAGGCTGTGAGAATCGATTCTTTTTTTTTTTTTCCACTGTGTGGGTTCCATCTAGTGCCTTTACCTGCAGAGCTATCTCACCAGCCCCAGGTTCTTTTATAGCATCTTATTTTTTTGTTCTTATTAGAAAGTTTTAAAACTAATTTTTATTTTTGAGATTATAATATAATTACATCATTACCCTTCTCTTTCAACTCTGTACCTGCCTCGATCTCTCTCAAATAAATGACCTAGTTTTCTGTAATTGTTGAAATGGAGAGCTAGTTGTTTCAGCACTGTGGTTTAGATCAGGAATCAGAAATTGTACCAGCCTATCTTATTAATAAAGTTTTATTGGATCACAGCAATCTATTCAAATAATCATTGTGGGTGGTTATCTTCATATTTTACCAGCAGAATTGAATAGATACCCTGCTACCCTGAATTATAGACTAGTATACCCTGAACTATAGACTTACAATATTTCTCATGCTAAATCTATATGATCAACTATCATATTCATTAGGTCAAGGTTTTCAGTTTCCTTTAATTGTCTTTTAAATGTAAACTTAAAAATGTTTCTCATTATGCTTCAGTCTCCTAGACAAAAGAAAAAAAGCTCTTCTTGCTCCTTCTGCACCATGAAAGGTTTTTTTCTTCTTTAAGCTCACCTTAAAAAAATGTTCATGTTGTTAACAAATTTATCTCTTTTGTAAACTTATAAGCTACAGGAATCCCACTCAGATCTACCTCTCTTGGACCAAATAGACTCCATCCAGATAAGTACATTTGCCAATCAATAGCCTAAGTTCCCACTTGCTACCTATTCCAAAAGGGTGAGATTCCTCTCCTCTCCTGTGCTCTGAGATTGGGACTCCCCTCATGCCTAACCAAGAAGACCTAAGGATTACAAATGTACACCTAAAAGTTTTTTCTCCCAAAAATACTTAACTTTATTCTTTACCTGTAATGTGTGTGTGTGTGTGTGTGTGTGTGTGTGTTTGTGTGTGTGTGTGTGTGTGTGTGTGTGTGTGTGTGTGTATTTCGGCATCCTGCCAAGTCCAGGGGATTACTCAAAATCTACATCCAGGACAACTCCAGAGAAGCAACCCACAATTGCTGCAATTGACTCTCACAGACACAGATGCTTCTACTGTACCTGCCCCTTCATACCCACAGATGACTGACCCTGGACAGCAAGAAAACATCCAACTTTCCTAAGACTGGTCCAATTCCCTGTCCTCATTTTCTTAGGTTTCCCAGAGTCATATGGCTCCATAGTTATTAGGAAGTAGATAAAGATCATGACCTTATTCCTGCTTCACCCTCTCCTCTTTCTAATTTTCCTTTTATAAATTTAAACCAAAATGGAGGAATGTTAGCATTCCTTCTAGGCTCCATCTCACACCTTCTCTCTCTCTCTCTCTCTCTCTCTCTCTCTCTCTCTCCCTCCCTCTCTCTCACCACATCTCCCTCTCTCTTTACTTATCCCTCTCAACTCCCCTTCCAATACCCTAAATAAACTCTAATCCATACTATACCCACCATATGACTGGTACCTCAAGGGAAAGAACGCCTCATCAAAGGCCCACAGAGGCACCCTCCCACTCTTGCACCACACCTCACTTCTAACAAACATATTGTTGGCCCTCTTTTCTGTTTTATAAAACACAACAGGGGTCAATTGTGCTGGTTAATTTTTGTCAACCTGACACAAATCTAAAGTTATTTGGGAAAAAAAAAAGCTTAATTTTGAGATTAGCTCCATGACAGTGTCTACAGGTAAGTCTGTAAGCACATTTTGCTGATTGATGACTGATGTGGCAGGGCCCAGCCCACAGTGGACAGTGGCACTGTAAAGTCTTCACAAAAGGGAGGAACTCCCCCTACTCAAACCTCTGGAATCCACGGCCACCCAATAACTCACAAGACACCAAACTCAATGCAATCAGCAAGAGGTATATTTTGATCAGCATGCTGAGGTCAAGACCCATAACCCACACAGGGGCAGTGGTGTCTGACCTTGGACTTTGGAAACAGAGGGAATTTAAAGGCAAAAACCACAAGGAAAAAACCACAACCCAGGGGGAAACCACAACCTAGGAGTAGTGAAGGGGAGTTATTGGAGAGTACCTGTGGAAAGTCCCAACCCATTATTCAGTTTGTGACAGGGTCCAAGGAACAGTCATGGGGAACATTTTGTATAGGCTATTCTCAAGAGCCTCTTCATACTCAACCATCTATCTTGTGGTCAGTCAAGTTCCTGAAACACAGAGATCATGACCAAACTGACTTGCACTCTTGGTTCTGCTCATCCTGCTAAGAGTTTTTGAAAACTTTTAACCCTTTCAACACCACTGGGCTATGGACTTGGATGGTAGAGCAAACTGAGCAGGCCATGAAGAGGAGCCAGTAAGCAGTGTTCTTCCATGTATGTCATTTGACTTGACTTCCCTTCCTGATGGATTGAATCATGAAATGAACTCTTTCTTCCCTAAGTTGCTTTTGGTCATGGTATTTATCATAGCAACAGAAAGCAAGTAGGACAAATACCATCTCAAAAAATGGCAAAATTTATCATCTTTATTAGATAGAGTATAGCAAATGTGCATGTAGTCTCAGCTATCCACCAGAAGAATAGCAAATAGATAAGAGAAATAAAAAATAATTAAAATTTAAAATAATCCATAAGAAGGCAAGAATGAAAAAAAAAAGGACATGAAACAGGACAATCAGAAAATAAATAGTGACATGGAACAGACCAACTCCAAATGATTTACCAAACATAAAGTGTCCACTTCTTAAACAGACACATGTTAAAAATAAAAATACATACCAAGGGTAAAACAGTTGCAGAAGTTATGCCAGTTATAAGAAACACCAGTCCATAGGAAAGCTGCTGCAGCTACACTACTGTCAGACAGAGACAGCTCCTCTAACTACTGTGATCAGACTCAGTTTATAGTGACACAGGACAAAGCCATAAGGAAGACAAAATAACTCTAAATGAATTAAACAATTTAGTTTAAGATATATAAAAAAGAACTGTTTACTGCTCTAAGAGGCAGTGGGGCCTCAGAGAACGGAGTATAAAAATGAGACTGATGAAAGTCTCATGCAATGGCCAACTTTATTCAGAGCATCATTTATACCCTGAGGGTTAAGAAGAATCCCATAAGTAAAGTTCCAACAGAACAACCAGATGAATTAAAGATAGTGGAAGAATTAACATTCTTTAAATAGTACCAATCAAAACAAGCAACAATTTGAAAATGCTGGCACATGCCTTCAATTTGAGCACTCCAAAGAGTAAGGAAAAAAGATTTTGAGACCAAGGCCAGCCTGGGCTTCAAAATAGTCTTAGTTATGGTTACTAATGCTTCGATGAGACACCATGGCCAAAAGCAGATTGGGGAGAATAAGGTTTACTTCAATCACATTTTCAAATTAAAAGTTCACTATCAAAAGCAGTGAGGGCAAGAACATAAGCAGGGCAGGAACAACACTTGAAACAGAAAAATGGAGTAAATAGAAAACAGAAACACAATGTTGGATTTATGCCCAGATATTGCAAGTAAGTATGTTAGATAGAAACAGATAGCGTACTGTGTTGTAAGTAAGATCAATGGTGTTGCTGGGCAGTGGTGGTGCATGCCTTTAATTCCAACACTTGGGAGGTAGAAGCAGGGGGACCTGAGTTTGAGACAAGCTTGGTCTGCAGAGTGAGTTCCAGGACAGCCAGGGCTATACAGAGAAATTCTATCTTGAAATCCACCCCTACAACCCCAAAAAGGAAACCCCCAAATCTCCTGTATCTGTATTCCATGTCTACTATGGCTGCATGGGGACCCTGTCAAACCACCAGCAGACCAGCATCAGACATGGCCATCAATGGATCAAAACCCTCCCAATACTACAACAGCCTTGACTCCTCCCAAAGACTAACAGATTATTACTCATACTCTGTTGAGTCTTTAGTGTCAAATGTCTTGCACATAATACATATTCAGTGAATAAAGATCCAAATTGTCAGTTGGACTTGTTTATCAGAAAAAAAAATTTACATAGGGTCAGTGAGCTGGCTCAGTGGATAAAGCACATGACATGTATTGTAAGGACCCGGGCTGGGTCCTAGAACCCATGTAAAGCCAGATGTGGTATCAAGAGTCTGTAATCCCAGTTCTCTACAGCAAGCTGGGAGGTGGGAACAGGAGAATCCTTGAAGTTTGCAGGCCAGCCAAACTGGCATAAACAATGTTGAATAATAAGAGACTCTGGCTCAAACATGGTAGAAGGTAAGGGCCAACACCCAAGGCTGTCCCCTTAGCTGTTACATAGATGTGGTATAGCACTTAAACATGATGTGGACACTCTTTCCCTCTCCTAATTTAAAAAGAAAATCATCTAGGTTAAATTCACAGAAAGGTTAAAGTCAAAGGAATAAGAAAGTTTTACAAGGTTTAGAGCAGACAAATTCTAATTAAAAGGAAATTGCTGAAGTTGCATTAACATTAAACAAAGATTAAAAAAAATCAGAGTAGAAGAGATATGAACTCTTTAATGACAGACTTCATTTAGATGTTAAGACTTTTGATTTGTATGCACCTAGCAATGTGTCTTTAGTCATAATCATAAACATCAAATTCATATAACCTCAATCTAATCATAAGGACACATCAGACAAATCCACTCTGTTAGGCCAAGGTAATAGAAATGAAGGCTGAGCCCATTTCTGACTGTGGACTCCTATACAACTCCATCTCCCTCTTTCCATTCCATGTTATACATCATAGAAAAGGTGACAGCTAACATTTTCTCCCTCCTTTGGCACAAAAAAACAAAGCAAAACATTGCTACATTTGTCTCTGTGCAAGAACTCCCATCCTGGCTGCACCTCTAATCATAATAAAAGCCTGTCCCTTTTTCTTGCTTTCTAATCAAGACATACTCACCCCTACCCTATGCTGGCCTCCTTATAGTTTCCTTCTGTAGCCTAGGCTGGCCTGGAACTTACTGGAAGGAACTGAAGGACCATGTACACACAGCAAATTTATAATGGTTATGACACGGTAAGACATAAAGAAAGCTATCAATTCTTAAAGATCAAAATCACAAGAGCACCAACCACCATTCCATTAGCAAGATAGCCCCAGATCTAATACCTGGAAGCTAGGAATAAAACGCCTATGTAACAAAAGGGACTGTGCAGGCTTGAATCATAAAAATTTGAGAGTGTATTTTGCATTGCATTATCCAGGCAGTTTAATAAAGCAGAAGGGTAAAAGGAAGGCAGAAGGGCAAGGGTTAGAGAAGTGAACACAGAGCAGAGGTGTGTGAGACAGAGGCTCTTTGCTGTCTTTCAAGAGGAAAGAAGAAATGGAGAACCAGCCTGCCTCGTCTTATGCTTAAAAGTCACCTTAAAAGTACAGCTCATGCTTAAAGCTTGTTTCTCAAGGATTAGGCTATGCCCCACCTGTAACCTTAACTGTAAATGGTTCTACTCAGGAACAGCAATCATGTCTTTGTTTCAAAAAAGTTGTTTATCATCATCTTGTAAATCTACCTTTGTTTTGAAAGAGTTAAATTTTTTTTTTTTAACTTTCCATAGATGGAGTCAAAAGTGCAGTTCAGCTTGTTCTGCGCTTTGGGTCCTGAGAAACACTGACCACAAGATGGATTAGGTAGAGTTTGAGAGGAATTCAAGTCAGCATGCCCTTACACCCTGGATACCAGAGACAAATTGAATAGGGTTTGAGTCTTAAGAGAACAAAGAGATATTCCCTCCTGACCGTTTCTTGAACCTGTCACGGAAGCTGAACACTAGACAGGTACTTTCTATAGGTACTTAATCATGATCACCCCCCCCCATCTCCCCTGGGCTGTGGCTTTTCTCTATAAAAAGCTCTTCCTCTTTCCGGAGGAGGAGGTCGGACTTCATTGGTTGCCTCTGTGTAGGACAGGCTGGAAGTGCGACCTCAACACATTGATTTGAAATATACTTTTGCTGTTGCATCAAGTTCAGTGTCTTTGCAGTTATTGGGGTGGCCGTGAATTCCCGAGAGCAGGGAAAGAGTTCCTCCCCTCCTGTCGGGCCTTACAGTTTCAAAGGTTATCTGACTACCTATGAAGACCTTGTTAAGACTACCTCTTGTTATGCCCACCTTGAAACCATGTGATTGTTTCAGGAGGTCATTAGGACTAAGTTTTTATGCTGATGCTCTGCTCCTGTGACTCGATCTATTTTGCCCATCAAATCCTCCTATTTGGAAACCTCCTCCCCCTGAACTATAAAACCCTTGTCTTCCTCACGTTTAATACTGACCTCTTCAACCCCACTTTAGGAGGAGGCATCCCATGTAAATGAATAAAAAGGCTTGCTTTATTTAATTTGGTCATGATAATTTGGGTTGGTGGTCCTCTCACATCTTTGGAATTAACATTATCCCTCAGAGAATACAGATTGCTGGAAACGCCAAGGAAACGTTCTCTACAGACAGAACATAGCCCTGCCAACACCTCGACTTTGAAACTTACATCCTCCAGAACTAAAAGATAATTATATTTTGGAGGGTCTTTTTAAAACATATAAAAAATTGTATTGTTTAACTCACTAAATCTGTAGCCATTTTTTTCCCTAACCATCAACAGAAAACAAAAATATTCTCTATGTGGAAATTAAGTACTCATATATAACCTACTGAAAAGAAATCAGAAGCTGGGTGGTGGTGGCACACACCTTTAATCCCAGCACTTGAGAGGCAGAGGCAAGCGGATTTCTGAGTTTGAGGCCAGCCTGGTCTACAGAGTGAGTTCCAGGACAGCCAGCCAGGGTTATACAGAGAAACCCTGTCTCAAAAAACAAAACAACAACAACAACAAAAAAACAAAACAAAAATAAATAAATAGCTGGGCGGTGGTGGCACATGCCTTTAATCTCAGCACTTGGGAGGCAGAGGCAGGCGGATTTCTAAGTTCGAGGCCAGCCTGGTCTACAGAGTGAGTTCCAGGACAGCCAGGACTACACAGAGAAACTCGAAAAACCAAAAATAAATAAATAAATATTAAAAAAATAAATAAATAAAATAAAAAAATAAAAAATAAAAATCAGAAAACTTATAGGACCAATTGATGACAGAACTGCTTCCTGCTATGAGCTGGATTTGTTCTCCCAAAATTAGCATAAAGAAATTCTAAACCCCAATCCTCAGCACGTGACTGCATTTGTGAATTTCAATTGGCCATTCAGAGGGTCTCTAATCCAACCTGCCTGGTGTCCTCACACCTCCCTCCCCAAAATTTGGACTCACAAAGACATACCAGAAATGTGCACACAGAAGGAAAAAAAAATCAAATGAGAACATGGTAAGAGGGTGGAGATCTGCAAACCAAGGAGAAAAGCCTCAGAGTTCAATTTGAGAAATTAACTTCTGCTTGTTTAAACCAACTGATGCCTGCTTCTCTGCTTTTGCAACCCTGGCAATTAAGACATTTTTCTACTAATGGATACACCTAGGAAATAATTGAAACAAAAATTTCCAGTCTCAAGTGTGCATACAGGAGGAGGAACCTTAAAGCTACAGGATGAAGCACCTGAGGGTGGAGAGGAGGCTCAGCAGCTATAGCATGAACTGCACTTTACAGAGAACCAGGGTTCGAGGGAAGCCACCTGAAATTCAGATCCAGGGGATTCAATGCCTCTGGCCCCTCTAGGGAACTGGTACTTTTGTGCACATGTGCTCATCCACATTCACAAAAATCAAAAATCTTAAAAAAGAAATTAGAATGAAAACAGTAAACTAATAAATTAAAAACTAAAGAAAAAATTTAAATGTATGAATTTTACTGAATATCCAAATCAAAAATTACTTTTTTTTCCAAATAAAAGACCAATAAACTCACCAATCTCTGGTGAAAATGATCACTATTTAACAGTGAAGGGGTTACTATAAATTAGGTACAAGTCACCAACATCTAAAATGAGTGGCTCAGTGGCAGAGTTTTGTCTTGCCTGTGTGAGAGTTTAGTTTCTCAGACCTGAAAATTCAGGATTGGACTAAATATATCTCAAAATCTAAGATAAAATTGATGTAAAATATATATAAAAATTTTGATCAAAGAGATAACTTTCTAAAGAAGTATAACTTAACCAAACTTATTGAGAAAAACTAGAATTGAGCTATGACCATAAACTAAACCTTAAACTTTTTTTTTTAGTTGGAGCTGAAGAGACAAGCTAAGTGTTTAAAAGGTTACAAGCACTTGCTGCTTTTCTAGAGAAACTTGATTCAGTTCCCAGCACCCGAACAGCAGCTCACAGCCCATGGTCACTCCAGTTCCAAGGAATGTGACACACAATTCCCCCTCCATGGACACAGCACACACATTATGTAGGGACACACACAGAGGCTAAACACTCAAAAACACATAAAAATCATCCATCATGATCAAGTAGGCTTTATCCAAGGAATCCAGGGATGGTTCAATGTTCGGAAATCCATCAATGTAATCCACTATATAAACAAACTCAAAGAAAAAAAAAAACACATGATCATCTCACTAGATGCTGAGAAAGCATTTGACAAAATTCAACATCCCTTCATGTTAAAAGTCTTGGAAAGATCAGGAATTCAAGGCCCATACCTAAACATAGTAAAAGCAATATACAGCAAGCCAGTAGCCAACATCAAACTAAATGGAGAGAAACTTAAAGCAATCCCACTAAGATCAGGTTCTAGACAAGGCTGCCCATTCTCTCTCTCTCTCTCTCTCTCTCTCTCTCTCTCTCTCTCTCTCTCTCTCTCTTTCTGAGACAGGGTTTCTCTGTGTAGTCCTGGCTGTCCTGGAACTCACTCTGTAGACCAGGCTGGCCTCAAACTCAGAAATCCGCCTGCCTCTGCCTCTCAAGTGCTGGGATTAAAGGCATGTGCCACCACCACCTGACAAGGCTGCCCATTCTCATACTACCTATTCAACACAGTACTGGAAGTCTGAGCCAGCAGAATTAGACAACAAAAGAAAATGAAAGGGATACAAATAGGAAAGGAAGAAGTCAAAATTTTACTATTTGCAGATGATATGATAGTATACCTATGTGACCCTAAAACTTCCACCAGAGAACTCTTAAGCCTGATAAACAACTTCAGCAAAGTGGCTGGATATAAAATTAACTCAAACACATCAGTAGCCTTCCTCTACTCAAAGGATAAACAGGCTGAAAAAGAAATTAGAAAAATGACACCCTTCAAAATAGTCACAAGTAATATAAAATACCGTGGAATGAATCTAACCAAGCAAGTAAAAGATCTGTATGACAAGAACTTCAAGTCTCTGAAGAAAGAAATAGAAGAAGATCTCAGAAGATGGAAAGATATCTTATGCTCGTGGATTGGCAGGATTAATTTAGTAAAAGTGGCCATTTTACCAAAAGCAATCTACAGATTCAATGTAATCCCCATCAAAATTTCAAATCAATTCTTCATAGAGATAGAAAGAGCAATATGCAAATTCATTTGGAATAACAAACAAACAAAAAACCAGGATACTGAGAACTATTCTCAACAATAAAAAAACTTATGGAGGAATCACCATCCCAGACCTCAAACTGTACTACAGAGAAATAGTGATAAAAACGCATGGTACTGGTACAGAGACAGGCAGGAAGATCAATGGAATAGAATTGAAGATCCAGACATGAACCCACACACCTATGGTCACTGGATCTTTGACAAAGGAACTAAATCCATCCAGTGGAAAAAGGACAGCATTTGCAACAAACGGTGCTGGTTCAACTGGAGGTCAGCATATAGAAGAATGCAAATCAATCCATTCTTATCCCCTTGTACAAAGCTCAAGCCCATGTGGATAAAGAACCTTCACATAAAACCAGATACACTGATACTAATAGAAGAGAAGGTGGAGAAGACCCTTGAATACCTAGGCACAGGGGAAAAGTTCTTGAACAGAACACCAATGGCTTATGCTCTAAGATCAAGAACTGACAAACAAGACTTCACAAAATTGCAAAGCTTTTGTAAGGCAAAGAACACTGTCAAAAGGACAAAATGGCAAGCAACAGATTGGAAAGAGATCATTACCAATCCTAGATCCAATAGAGAGCTAATATCCAATATGTACAAAGAACTCAAGAAATTAGACTCCAGACAATCAAATAACCCTATTAAAAATGTGGTACAGAGCTAAACAAAGAATTCTCAACTGAGGAAACTTGAATGGCTGAGAAGTACTTTAAGAAATGCTCAACATCCTTAGTCATCAGGGAGAAGAATTTTATAAAAACAAGTGCCTAAATAATGCCTGTCAATAGAAAAAAAATCTGTTTTCTAATTAATCTGTTTTCACACTGCTTCCTTAAGGACCAGGTTAGCTGTATAGCTATTCTGATACAGGCAATGAGATGCTACTAAAATAAAACTGGACAGCAGCTTCTAGCTTTTGGTAGACAGTGCAAAAACAGAGAAGAAAAATGAACACTGAATAAGCACCAAGCCAAACCACACAATCTGTGTGCTAGAATGTATGCTCTACACGACTTATTACTTATATTCTCTGGAGGCAGAGCCAAGAGTTCTAACTTCAACATGCTCCTCATCAAACCTTTATGCACACTAAAGCTTGAGACTCAACAGTACTAATGGACACTTAAACACAGAGTCAAGATGGCAGAAGCTTAGGCTAGACTGATCCTCAGACTAGATGATCAAAGTATCAATAAATACACTAAAAAGGCCTTTTTCTTAAAAAAAAAAAAAGGCAGTTTGAGAGATAGCCCAGCTGTTAAGAGCAGTGACTTGCTTTTATAAAGGACCCAGGTTCAAGTCCCAGCACCCACACAGCAGCTTATAACTGTCTATAATTCCAGTTCCAGGAGATACAACACCCTCACACAGACATCTATGGATGTAGAACACCAATGTTAAAAAAAAATTCTATAATGTTAAACCTGGGTTTAAACAATAGTTTCAACTTGGGCCTAACTCTAATATTGCAATATAGGCAAATACTAGAGTTTATCAACTGTAAAATTAGAATTATCTTGAGACAGTAAAGTTTTTAAAAAATATCTAAGCAGTAGTTAACTTTTAATGTTTGATGTAGCTTTTCAGTAAAAACTATGACAGAAATCTATTATGAATATGTTAAAAATAGTCATATATATAACTACAAAATTCACTAAAATAAGCCTCCCTTTA
Source organism: Rhabdomys pumilio (assembly GCA_030674055.1). Classification (NCBI taxonomy): domain Eukaryota; kingdom Metazoa; phylum Chordata; class Mammalia; order Rodentia; family Muridae; genus Rhabdomys; species Rhabdomys pumilio. The sequence continues at coordinate 14,810,646 of JANHMN010000003.1, forward strand.
AGCCCTCTGAAAGGAAGGCTATGATTTTGTGAGGCTGTTAGACTAAAAAGCAAGCACTATCCAGCCCCCATACTCTCAAAGAAACAATGATCTTACTCTTAAGAAGCAAGATTCTGATTACATCTGGAGACAAGATCCTTCTCTGTAAAAGGGTAGAATCTGACAGGCAGCATCTTGCTCTAATTCTACTGAAGAGCTCGAAAGTAAAGCAGAAGGTGGTGTCATAGCAGTCTGTATCTCACAAAAGCGGCGAGGAGCCTTTTTCTAAGGAGACTGCATCAAAACCCTGTGTAACAATGACATATCAAAAATAAGAGAGCTTCATGTGCCATCTGGTGGTGAAAAGAAGACGAGCACTTGATCCCTTAAGTTTAGAAGGAATTCAAGTTCAATCATCTTAATCCGATGACACTTTCTCTTAAATTTCCACTAGTAAGTATGACCAGGAACTACAAAAGCAGCCTTCAAGCAAAAATTACAAACTTTCCACCTAGTTTTAGCTCTCAGTCTTCCAAGACTAGCTGTAAGAAAACAACAGGTTCTCCTGTGTGACCCTTGGTACCTAAAATAAAGAGGAAAAAACCAAACCCAACCGAAAACAGCAAAAAGCCCATAGAAAGTTGTCAAAGCAAGAATCAGAGATTGTGATCAACTGTGCAAGGACAGTGATTTCAAAGAAAGCAGAGGAAAAAAATTACAGAAGCAGAAGATCAGGACAGAAGTCATCTTTGTTTTCACCAATGTCAATGTACAGACAAAGAAATAGCCAATGTATGAGGGAAAATCTTTGGTGCAATTTCATAAGTATAGAGAGTAAAGCAAGATATATTTTCCCTCATCAGCAATTCTGATCATTTCTTCACCTTTCAGAAAGTACTATGCAGAAAGATAAAGTATACAAAGACAAACAGGATTTTCCTGTGGTCATGTTTGTAGAAATACTTAAAATCTTCAATGAGGAGGGTACAGTTATATATAAAACTGTATTATTCCTGACAAAATACAACTGTCCATTTGAAATAATCCAATGACAACCTGAAACTTTTAAAAAGCAAGGCAGATTTATGTATGACATCAAGATATGACAAAGGATGTTATACAAAATACAGAACAGTGTTTACCATATGGAATCAGCTTGCTATACTAAACCATGTTTACAGAATCACTGTAACTGCTCCTTAATTTTCCAATAAAGTTTTGTTTGAAGTTTTCCTTGATTTTTTCATATCAACTAAATCTGAGTTGATTACATAAATAACATATGTATATAAGAGGGATGGTTAATCATGGTTACAGCAGGGAAGAAGGGAGACTGTTGTATATTGTCAGAGTAGTCTATATATTTGTGGCAATGACGGTTAGTCATTCAGGAACTGCCTTTGGCCAGGACCACAGTAACAGAAAAGACAAAAAATGGGGAACACAGTGGTATAAGCTTTGGAAAGTTCACATTCTGATTTTTTAAATTTTCTCTGTGGAGTGCTGGGCCTTTCAGAGATAAGATGTGAAGTTAGTAATTTAGAAAAGTATGGCTTCTATTTTTTATCTGTCCTGTAATGGAAGCAGATGGACACCACCATTAGCACCTAGAAGTGTCATCAGCTGTAAGTCAAATTCCTGATCCAAGGGCCACAGCTGAACCTTCCGGATCTCCAGAACCAAAAACTATGGAGCTTTCTGATAGTGACCATCCCATTAGGTTTGGCTCCACTTCATCCTTGGCCTTCTCCAGGGACAGCCATGGTTCCTTTGGTAGCAGAATGACTTTGGTTTCAAATAGCCACTTGGGCATATTTCACCAGGATAAAAAAGCTGGGGCCATAAAGCTAGAGATGATATCAGCCTGACCATTTTCCAGCAGCGAGCTGCAGAAGGACAACCCTGCTGGGCCACTGAACATGGATGAGGTCAGCGAGAAGCAGCCCAGGATTCTATGGAGAGTGGACACGAACACGAACGGGGCAACCCAAACCACTGCAGACTCAGCCTCCAGCCCCAAGCTCCTCTATGTGGATAGAGTTGTAAAGGAAATCCTGGAGACTGAGAGGAGCTACGTGCAAGACCTAAAGAGCATCGTGGAGGATTACCTGGCATGCATCCGGGAACAAACCACACTTCCCCTGGGGACAGAAAATAGGGCCGCTCTTTTCAGAAACATACAGGACATCTACCACTTCAATAGTAAACTTCTTCAAGACCTGGAAAGCTGTGAAAATGATCCTGTGGCCATAGCAGAATATTTTGTGTCCAAGAGTGAAGAGTTCCACATTTATACTCAGTATTGCACCAACTACCCAAGGTCTGTGGCCATGTTAGCTGCGTGCATGAGAAACAAGATGCTTGTCAAGTTCTTCCAGGAGCGCCAGGAAACTCTGAAACACTCACTGTCCCTAGGGTCCTATCTTCTAAAACCAGTTCACCAGATTCTCAAACATCATCTTCTTCTACATGAAATAGAGAATCACCTTGATAAGGACACAAAAGGCTACGTTGTTGTACTGGATGTTATACACATGATGCAGTGAGTAGCCTGGCACATCAATGACATGAAACGGAAGCATGAGCATGCTGTCCGCTTGCAGGAGACCCAGAGCTTGCTAACTACCGGACCTCACCAGCTATGAGGAGCTTGTGCTTGAGGAAACCTTCCACATCCAGAGGGCTAAAAATGAGAGGACACTCTTTCTCCTGGACAAGCCGCTGCTCATCACAAAGAAGAGAGATGACACGTTTACACACAAAGCTCACATCCTGTGTGGCAACTTCATGTTTGTAGAGGTCATACCAAAAGACCTGCTCAGCTTCAGTGTCTTCGATTACAAGAACCCCAAGGTTCAGCACATGGCTCAGGCCAAATCCCAGCAAGACAAATGGCTCTGGGTTCTGTACCTGAAGAGACTGATTCTGAAAAACCACCCAGCAAAGATTCCAGCTAAGGCCAAGCAAGCACTTCTTGAAATGGATGCCATTCACCATCCAGGCTTCTGTTACTGTCCTGAGGTAGTGATGAAGACACCATGTGGTTCTGGGTCACATCGGCTAAGACAGAAGTCAGAACCTTCCTCAAGATCACACAAAGTGTTGAAGACCAGTGAAACCACAAGATATCTAGAAGGTTTCTAGAGAGGAGAGCTCTTCCCAGATGAACTCTGTCATACTTGCCATAGAGATACTGCCAGCCCAGCAGTGCTGCAGTTATCAATATGCTTTGCGAGGGAGGCGGTGTTAGAAGCCTGTGGATGGATCACCACATCCGATGGCCCTTGTTTCCAAACTGCCGCTCTCCACAAGAGAATGAGGACAATGACAATGATTATCGGATGTTCGTCCCGTCCTTTTCTTCCTCGGATCTCAACTCCCACTAGGTTGTGTGAAGAGAATGAGTCGAGTTGCCCTTGCAGCTGGCATCTGGGACTGATAGAGCCCACAGATATCTCTAGCTCTGGTCACAGGATACTCTGATGGACCAGTAGTGCAGGTGAAAGCAAAGCATGTCCTCCTGAAGTAAGAATTAGGGACAGTATACTGTCTCAGTACTGTCCTGAAAGAAAGCTGCAGAGAAGTCCTCAACCAGGAGGAGAGGGAGGGATGACTCCCTTTGGGTCACCTGTAGAGTTGACTATTGACAATATAGACCATGTCTATGATAACATAAAATTTGAAGACTTAAAGTTAATGGTTGCTAAGCTGGATGAAACTGAATGTTCTTTCTCTAAATCATCCAGACAATCTGTTTGCCCCAAGAGCATCTCAGAGTTAGCCTTCTCAAAGAGACAGGTCAGCCACAGTACAAGCTCTCTCCACTCAAAGAAAGAGGCAGGCTCCAGTGGTCAAGAAGCATCCAACCAAAGCATACATGAACACCAGGAAGTAAAAGAAAACATCTATGACACCATAGGTCTTCCAGACCCACCATCTTTGAATGCACCAGCCTTAAGCAGCCCAAATGAAGCACCTTCTTGGGTCTGGAAGCTGATTTTGCATGCTGTGACAGCTTGAGACAATTTGTCTCCCAGGAAAGCCTCAAGTTCAGTGAGGATGACATATCTTACCACTAGGGACCCTCTGATACCAACTATTTGAGTTTGTTATATGACTCTCCCCAATGTAACCTGCCTATTGCAGATAAGGCTCTGTCGGACAAATTGTCTGAAGAAGTAGATGAAATCTGGAATGACCTGGAAAATTACATCAAGAAAAATGAAGACAAATTGAGAGACCATCTCCTTGCAGCCTTTCCCCATGAGCAAAGATAATGCACCAGAGAGGCTGCATGTTGAGAGAACCCGTGAGCTGAGCAGAGACACAGGACATGCGACATCTATGCTGGCCCTTCCTCAGAACCAGGCTTTCCTCGTGCCTGAGAAAAACAGGATTGTGAGAGCTAGCAGAGCCAACTGCTTTTTGGAGGATGACATTATTTCAACAGAAGGCTCCTTCCTGAGGACCAACTATTTCTGGCCAGTGATGTGTCTCCTGTGGACAATCTCTATGACTTAGCCAACTGCATCCTAGCCCTAACAGACCCAGAAAACCCTGACCCTGGGATGGAGGTCACAGACAAGACCAAGAGCAGGGTCTTTATGATGGTCAGACAGTATAGTTAAAAGATTAAGAAGGTAAATCAGTTTTTGAAAGTGAAAAACCCAGAGTTGGAGCAGCTACTGTCCAATCAGCATAGGGCCATCCACAAAGACCTGGTGGCCATCTTGGAAGAGAGGAGGCAAGGAGGGCCTGACATAGGTGCCAGAATTTCTGAATATTCCCAACTGTATGACCAGATTGTGTTCAGAGAGATACCCCTTAAAGCTCAGAAGCATGGCTGGGACAGCCCCCAAGAACCCACCCTCCACAGGCCTACATCAGCTCCCCAGGACCAGGGCGCTGGTGAGGACTGGCTTTGGCATTCACCCTACAGTAATGGAGAGTAAGTCAAAATACCCCATCATGTTAGAGAGCATTACAAAAATTACACCTAGACAGTTGTCAGCCACTTGTTCAGTGCCTTCTCTCCAAGTGTCAGACCATCTGCTGGGCTCTGTGCAGCAGAGATGCAGTGTGGTGGTCAGCCAGGCCCACAAAGAGGACTCTGGTCAGGGTTATCTTTACAACTTGCTGGGTCACAAAGCAATCAGCGCTAAACCCAAGCTTATAGCAGACCTCAGTCATCTTCCTCAATCTTGATAAACAAATCTCTGGACTCCATCAACTACCCCAGTAAGACAGAAAACAAGCACTTGTTCTCTTCTCAAAATGTTCCAGAAGTGTGAGCCAGCAGGACTCGCTGTCAGGGCTGGTAGACTCATATCAACAGGACACTGGCAAATGGTCCAATATCACACTCCAAGACTCACAGAAGGTTCTGGTAGTAAATAGAAATGTTGCCCAAAGAGCGACACAGAACTACTTTTCTAATTTCAAAGAGATCGAGGGAGACGAAGATGACTATGTAGAAATCAAGTCAGAAGAGGATGAAGTGGGGCTGGATCTCTTTCCAAGGTGGGACAGGAAGTCAGACCCAAAGATCCTGGACCCTGACTGTTCTGATAACATCTGTAGCCACAGCACAATTTACTCTTTGAAGGAACCAGTGAGTGGCAGGCTTGGGCTTTCTCCTTACCTGACAGCATGTAAGGACTCTGATAAACTGAATGATTATCTGTGGAGAGGGCTGCCACCCAATTAGCAAAACATTGTCCAATCTCTGAGAGAGAAATTCCAGTGTCTTAGCTCAAGCAGCTTTGCCTAGGTTTCTAGAACTGTCCAAATTAGCTTGCAAGTTACCATATGAATGAGGTTGGTTTTGCTGTGCTTTTTTTTTTTTAAATATATGTACCTGTTTAAAACAATTTTGTAATAGCAAGAGGATAAAATGTGCTTTTGTTTATAGCACAACTCTTTGAGCTGGCTGACCATGACATTTACCCCCCACCCCCCATATCCTGACAGTAGTACCCATTCTTAGAGTACCTTCCCCCCACACCCCAAGGGGTTTTATACTGTGACTCAGAGGCACCACCAGTGAGTCTCTCTCACAGTTTTGATGGCAGAGCCCTTGTCTCATGGTCTGAGACCCTGACTTTTCTCCAGCACTGAATGACATAGCTCTGAAAACATGCCCCCTTTTGTCCATTGCTTTTATTTAAGCAGGACGAGAGGTTTCCAGATTGAGCAGTAGCAGAAAAGATGAGAATTCTGCCCTTTGAATTTGCTAGATGAGTGTAAACACATTTGTATCAATAGTGTTTGATTGGTTGTTTTGTTTAAGTTACCTGACTCTTATCCAAAATTGTAGTTTCCTGATTTTCTTTTTCATTTGAGTCTATATGACCCACATTCCAATACAGTTCATGTTACTGTTCTGTCTGAGTCTCGGAAGTTAGTAATTCTTCACACCAGTATTTTGTTGCATGATTTGGTGTCACCTGTAAAAGGAAATGTCATGTTGTACAAAATGTCTTATGTAAGTGGTTTTTTAGGTTCTAGGATAAATCTGTAGCTTTATTGATCATGTCTGTGGACCAAGCTGCAGACTTTGAGAGCCAGTGTGTGTGTGTGTGTGTGTGTGTGTGTATGACTGTGTGTGTGAGTGTGTGTGTGTTTTCATGTACGTGCTTAGATGCTCCCTCAATGTTATCAATTCAGTGCTTGTGTTTAAAATAGTTTCTTTTTAAGGTGGTGGTGGGGATGTATATAACTGGGAACATTTTATGTACTTAATTGTTCTTACTGGGTTCCTGTACTGAAAATTCCAATTTTTAAAATATATATACATAAGTTTACATTTCATCTACCTTTTTTTCTTTGTGGGGGAAAGCAATGCATTGTGGGAAACATAGTTTAAATACTGTATATAAGACAATGAAAGTTAGTAATGCCCATTATTTAATAAAGTTTGTAAAGTGGAAAAAAAAAATGAAACTGATTAGATTAAAAGTGCTTAAAGGGACCCACCCTCACAAAACCCAGAGGAAGCAGGGCTCCCAGAAGCTCTAACCTGGGCAGTATCTCAGGTAAGGAAACAGCAACATTCACCCCAAACAGGGAGCAACCGGGACACACAGGGACCCAGGAATTGACTCCTGGCCTGGAGCACTGGTACCTTCCGGTCTGGGCCCAAGTGCTCAGCAGATTCTGGGAGATAGCTCTGCACTCAATCTCACAGAACCCAGAAGAACCAGGGGTAAGGTGGGGATTCCCAGGAGCTCTAATCCGAGCAGTATTTTAGGTAAGGAGGCAGCAACACACACATTAAACAGGGAGTAACTGAGACCCACTAGGACCCAGAAATTCACTCCTGGGCCAGAGCACTGGTTCCTTCCAGTCTGAATCTGAGCACAAACTGGATCCCTGGAGGCAGCTCTGCACCCAACCTCACAAAACCCAGAGGAGGCAGGGCTTCCAGGAGCTCTAACCTGGGCAGTATCTCAGGCAAAGAGACAGCAACATTTGAGTAATCAGGACCCATGGGGACCCAGGAACTTATTCCTGGCCCAGAGCACTGGTTCCTTCCTGTCTCCACCTGAGCACTGAGCAGATCTTGGGCCTCAGCTCTAACCCTAGCAGCAACACCCATCCCAAACAGTTCTGACACAACCAAGACACAACCAAGAAAGACTCCAGTCAGAGACAGCTCAGGTAGCACCAAGGACATCCAGATGGCAAACGGCAATCGTAAGAACATAAGCATCAGCAACCCAGGGTACTCGGCATCATCAGAACCTAGTTCCCCACATTAGAATGTCCTGAATTACCCATACTGCCAGGAAAGCAAGATTCAGAGCGAAAATGACTTCTAAAAATGATGACAGAGAACTTTAAGAAGGACATAAATAACACCCTCAAAGAAATTGAGGAAAACACAAGTAAACAGGCAGAAGCCCTTTAAAAGGAAACACAAAAATCCCTTAAAGAATTACAAGAGAACACAAACAAACAGGTGAAGTAATTGAACAAAACCATCCAGGATATAAAAATGGAAGTAGAAACAATCGAAAAACCAACAATGGAGACTACCCTGGAGATAGAAAACCTAGGAAAGAAATCAGGAGTCATAGACTCAAGTATCACCAACAGAATACAAGAGATAGAAGAGAGAATCTCAGGTGCAGAAGATACCATAGAAAATATTAACACAACTGTCAAAGAAAACACAAAATACAAAAAGTTCTTAACACAAACATTCAGAAAATTCAGGACACAACAAGAAGACCAAACCTAAGGATAATAGGTATAGAAGAGAATGAGGATTCTCATCTTAAAGGGCCAATAAATATCTTCAACAAAATTATAGATGAAAACTTCCCTAACCTAAAGAACTAGATGCCCATAATCATACAAGAAGCCTACAGAATGCCAAATAGACTAGAGCACAAAAGAAATACCTCCCATCACATAATAATCAAAACACAAAATGCACAAAAAAAGAGAAAGAATTTTAAAAGCAGTAAGGGAAAAAGGTCAAGTAACATATAAAGGCAGACCTATTAGAATTACACCAGACTTCTCACCAGAGACTATAAAAGCCAGAAGATCCTGGACAGATGTCACACAGACCCTTAGAGAATATAAATGCCAGCCCAGGATACTATACCCAGCAAAACTCTCAATTACCATAGATGGAGAAACCAAGATATTCCATGACAAAATTAAATTTACCCAGTATCTTTTCACAAACCCAGCATTACAAAGGATAACTCCAGTTGTGGTGAAACAGCCACTAGGCAAGAATTGCCTCTCTCCATCTACAGACAAATTACTGTCCCAAAAAGGACACACTCGCAGAATAGTCAACTGATTTTATCTGCCTAGACAAAGTAATTAGCCCTTAATAATTCTGCATCACTAAGGTCTGTCAGATGAGTTTGGGTTAGAAGGCTGAAGATTTAATGCTCCAACGTTTGGTAGTATAGGGGCTGTCCAGGTATTCAGCAGTCTCTATAAATTGGCTAAGTTTTAGAAGCTATGCTTAGTGCTTCCCATAACTTCAGTTAACTCAGTCATTCTGGATTTCTGATGGGGTTGAAGACCTATAGTCTCAAAGCCAATCCTGGCTATTTGTTTTGAGAGAAAAGAATTGAGTGGATGATTTTCAGCTGACATTCATTCTAAAGCCAAGAAAAAAGCCAGGTTCAAAACTAAATGTTTTAGTCAAGAGAGACGACAGAGGTTCTGGTTAGTCAACAAAAGGATGGACTGGGTATTAAGACTATCTTGTACCTCACTGGTACAAATAGAAATAATTATGCTTTAATTGTATTTTGAGAGAAAAGTTTTATTTTAACAGGAAGGGTGATATGTAGGAGGAGCTAAGGGGGAAGGAGCACCGAGAGGAAAAGACGGAGTAAGGAGAGGAGAAGATGAAGTAGAGGAGAAGCTAGGTGATGAGAGAGAGAAAGAGAAAGAGAGAGGGGGCATGGAGGCAGAAGTTCACGTGTCTCCACCAGTTAAAGATAGTTTATGTATCTAGGTTGGGTATTGGGTTACACTTCTGATTGAGCATTACCATACTTATAAAGCCTTTGATTAACATTTAAAAAAATTGTATAAAAACAAAATGGAAAAGGGGGCACAGGATAGGGGTTTTCTAGGGAGGAGAAATAGGGAAAGGGGATGACATCTGAAATGTAAATAAAATATCCAATAAAAAAATAAAAAAAAATAGCAGGAAAGCTCCAATACAAGGAGGGTAATTTTACCTTAGAAATAACAAGAAAGTAATCCTCTTCCAATAAACCGAAAAGATGATAATCACACAAACAATGCCTCCACTATTAACAAAAATAATAGGAAGCAACAATCTCCTTTCCTTAATATCTCTTAACATCAATGGACTCAGTTAACCAATGAAAACACATAGGCTAAAGGACTGGATATGCAAACAGGACCCAGCAGTTTGCTGAATACAGGAAACTCACCTCAGTAACAAAGACAGACACTACCTTAGAGTAAAAGGCTGAAAAACAATTTTTCAAGCAAATGGTCCTAAGAAAGAAGCTGGAGTAGACATTCTAATATCGGACAAAATCAACTTTCAACTTAAAGCTATCAAAAAGGATAAAGAGGGACATTTCATACTTGTCAAAGGAAAAGTCAAACAACATGAACTCTCAATCCTGAACATTTATGTGCCAAATACAAGAGCATCCACTTTCATAAAAGAAACCTTACCAAAGCTCAAAGTACACATTGCACCTCACACAATAATTGTGGGAGACTTCAATACCCCACTCTCAGCAATAGATAGATCAACGAAACAGAAACTAAACAGAGATACAGTTAAACTAACAGAAGTTATGAAACAAATGGACTTAACAGACATTTGTAGAACATTTCACCTTAAAACAAAAGAAAATACCTTTTTCTCAGCACCTCATGGTACTTTCTCCAAAATAGACCATATAATTGGTCACAAAACGGGCCTCAACAGATATAAAAAAATCAAAATAATCCCCTGCATCCTATCAGATCACTATGGTCTAAGGCTGGTTTTCAATAATTGCCGGGAGCCAAACCCAGGAAATTACCTGCTGTTCTAGAAAGTCTAGTCAGTACAAGGTTAAGAAAGGACGTTCACAGGTCTCAGGTTTCAGGAACTTAAAGAACATCTGGCATTTCCTTAGAGTTGGTTATGACAGTGGGATGGTCTAGGGCAATAAGGATATGACAGTGGACTGGTCTTAGACAATAAGGATTCCATAGTGGGATAGCCCTAAGCAATGACCCTCACCCAAACTTCCTGGATTGCTGTGTCTTTATAACCTGCCCCCAAAATTAAAGTTTTAGAGCTTGATCAGAACTTCAGACTTGCTCTCATTCTTTGTGTCTCTTGTCCTTTCATTCGTTCGCCCCCTTCCCTAAGGTCTCCTCAAATCCCCACGGGCTGGGGCAAATAATGACAAAGACAAGGAAAAGCCCACACTCACATGGAAATTGAATAATACTCTACTCAATGATAATGTGATCAGGGAAGAAATAAGGAAAGAAATTAAAGACTTTTTAGAATTCAATGAAAATGAAGACACATCATATCAAAACCTATGAGATACAATGAAAGCAGTGCTAAGAGGAAAACTCATAGCTCTAAGTGCTTACAAAAAGAAACTGGAGAGGGCATACACTATTAGTTTGACAACACACCTGAAAGTTCTAGAACAAAAAGAAGCACCCAAGAGGAGTAGATGGGAGGAAATAATTAAACTCAGGGCTGAAATCAACCAAATAGAAACAAAAAGAACTATACAAAGATTCAATAAAACCAGGAGCTGGTTCTTTGAGAAAATCAACAATATAGATAAACTATATTAGCCAGACTAATCAGAGGGCAGAGAGACAGTATTCAAATTAATAAAATCAGAACTGAAAAGAGGGATATAACAACAGAACCCGAGGAAATCCAAAAAATCATCAGATCCTACTACAAAGGCCTATACGCAACAAAATTGGATAATCTGGATGAAATGGACAATTTTCTAAACAAGTACCAGTTACTAATGTTAAATCAGGAGCAGATAAACCATCTAAACAGTCCCATAACCTTGAAAGAAATAGAAGCAGTCATTAAAAGTCTACCCACCAAAAAAAGTCCGGGACCAGATGGCTTCAGTGCAGAATTCTATCAGACCTTCAAGGAAGACCTAATACCAATTCTTTTCAAACTATTTCACAAAGTAGAAACAGAAGGAACAATACCCAATTCATTCTATGAAGCCACAATCACGCTCATACCTAAACCACACAAAGACCCAACAAAGAAAGAAAACTTCAGACCAATCTCCCTAATGAATATCGACAAAAAAATACTCAATAAAATTCTCGCAAACAGAATCCAATAACACATCAAAATAATTTTCCATCATTATCAAGTAGGCTTTATTCCAGGAATGCAGGGTTGGTTCAATATACGGAAGTCCATCAATGTAATCCACTATATTAATAAACTCAAAGATAAAAACCACATGATCATCTCACTAGATGCTGAGAAAGCATTTGACAAATTTCAACACCCCTTCATGATAAAAGTTTTGGAAAGATCAGGAATTCAAGGTCTATATCTAAACATTGTGAAAGCAATATACAGAAAACCAGTAGCTAACATCAAACTAAATGGAGAGAAACTTGAAGCAATTCCACTAAATTCAGGGACTAGACAAGACTGCCCACTCTCCCCCTACCTATTCAATATAGTACTGGAAGTCCTAGCCAGAGCAATTAGGTAACAAAGAGAGGTCAAAAGGATATAAATTGGAAAGGAAGAAGTCAAAATTTCACTATTTGCAGATGATATGATAGTATACTTAAGTGACCCCAAAACTTCCACCAGAGAACTCCTAAACCTAATAAACAACTTTAGTAACATGGCTAGGTATAAAATTAATTCAAACAAATCAGTAGCCTTCCTCTACTCAAAAGATAAACTGGCTGAGAAAGAAATTATGGAAGCGACGCCCTTTACTATAGTCACAAATAATATAAAATACCTTGGTGTGAATCTAACCAAGCAAGTAAAAGATCTGTATGACAAAAACTTCAAGCCCCTGAAGAAAGAAATCGAAACAGATGTCAGAAGATGGAAAGATCTCCCATGCTCATGGATCGGCAGGATTAATATAGTAAAAATGGCCATCCTGCCGAAAGCAATCTACAGATGTAATGCAATCCCCATCAAAATTCCTAACCAATTCTTCATAGAGATAGAAAGAGCAATTCTAAAATTTATTTGGAATAACAAAAAACCCAGGATAGCGAAACTACTCTCAGCGATAAAAGAACTTCTGGGGGAATTACCATCCCTGATTTCAAGCTATACTACAAAGCAAAAAGTTAAAAACTTAGTTAAAAAGTTTTTTTTAACAAAAAAGTTAAAAACAAAGTTAAAAACTGCATGGTATTGGAACAGAGGGAGGCAGGAAGATCAATGGAATAGAATTGAAGACCCAGAAATGAACCCACACACACCTATGGTCACTTGATCTTCGGCAAAGGAGCTAAAACCATTCAGTGGAAAAAAGACAGCATTTTCAACAAATGGTGCTGGTCCAACTGGAGGTCAGCGTGTAGAAGAATGCAAATTGATCCATACTTATCTCCTTGTACAAAACTCAACTCCAAGTGGATCAAGGATCTCCACATAAAACCAGCTACATTGAAACTAATAGAAAAGGAAATAGGGAAAAGCCTTGAACACATGGGTATAGGGGACAAGTTCCTGAACAGAACACAAATGGCTTGCGCTCTTAGATCAAGAATTGACAAATGGGACCTCATAAAACTGCAGAGCTTCTGTAAAGCAAAGGACACCGTCAATAGGACAAAGCGGCAACCAATGGATTGGGAAAAGATCTTTACCAATCCTACAACTGATAGAGGCTAGTATGCAAGGTATACAAAGAACTGAAGAAATTAGACTCTAGACTATCAAATAACCCTATTAAAAATGGGGTACAGAGCTGAACAAAGAATTCTCAACTGAAGAATCTCGAATGGTTGAGAAGCACCTAAAGAAGTGTTCAACATCCCTAGCCATCAGAGAAATGTAAATGAAAACAACACTGAGATTTCACCTCACACCAGTCAGAATGGCTAAGATTGAAAACACAGGTGACAGCAGATGCTGGCGAGGATGTGGAGAAAGAGAAACACTCCTCCATTGTTGGTGGGATTGTAAGCTGGTACAACCACTATGGAAATCAGTCTGGCAGTACCTCAGAAAATTGAACATAGTATTACCTGAGTATCCAGCTATACCACTCCTGGGCGTATACCCAAAAGATGTCTCAACATACAACAGGGACACATGCTTCACTATGTTCATAGCAGCCTTATTTATAATAGCCAGAAATTGGAAAGAACCCAGATGTCCTTCAACAGAGGAATGGATACAGAAAATGTGGTATATTTACACAATGGAGTACTACTCAGCTATTAAAAACAATGGGTTCATGAAATTCTTAGGCAAATGAATGGAGCTTGAGAATATCATCCTGAGTGAGATAACCCAATCACAAAAATACATACATGGCATGCACTCACTGATAAGTGGATATTAGCCCAAAAGCTCACAATACCTAAGACACAATGCATAGACACATGTGGGTGCTTTGGTTTTATTTTAGAAGGAGTAGCAAAATACTCAACCAGAGCTCCCAGGGACTAAAACTCCAGCCTAAGAACATAAAGGGAGGAACTCATGGCTCCATTTGTATAGGTAACTGAGGGTAGCCTCATTAGGCAACAGTTGAAGTGGAGGGCCATGGTCCCCGAAAGTTTGAATCTCTAGTGTTGGGGAATATGAGAGCAGGGAGGTGGGATTGGGAGAATGATGGGAGCACATCCTCATAAAAATTGGAAGAGGGGATATGAGAAAGGGTTTTGGGGGAGAAAGGAAGAGGAGATAATAGTGAAAGGTAAATACGTAAAATATCCAATAAAAAAGAAATAACAGATAATTGGTCTGGCAAAAAAAAAAAGAAAGAAAGAAAGAAAGGAAGGAAGAAAGAAAGAAAGATAGTTTACTTATTTCAAACGATTTTCAAAAGTTTCCAGGAGATGTTTATTGGTTAAGATCTTATTTTAAGCTCTTCACAAAGGAATTTATGTCTCTGTTTAATAATCTTAAGAGAGATGCAAATCTTAATTTCCTTCAACAATTAATTGACAAAAGAGGAGTAATTTTACAAAAAGTAGAAGAAGCTCTCACTAATTGATATATTATATAGATTGATTAATTGTTGGTTGTTTTATAATAGTCCTTTGATAAAAGAGATTATTAATAATGTATTATATTTCTTTAAATTGTGTCTTTATGATTCTTTGAGGGTGGAAGGAGCATGCCTTGTTTACTCTTAACTTTCTAAAACTGAAAGCTCACAGCAAATCTGCTGCTGATTGCCTCTGGCATCGCTGAGGCCAATAAAAACTGTGCCACAACTATGTGGAAGGACCTTTTTACCCTTAAATGGAATGGCCAGGACCCAGTTCCTATATGGGGCTGAAGATTGATATGACTGTTTAATACCACAGAAGGCACAACTAAATGGCCACCAACAAGATTAATGAATTAAATAGACACCTCCCCCAAACCAGGCCCAATTATAAATAAGATGAATAAAAATTGTCATCCAGGGAGGAGAAATTTCCCTGAGAATTCCTTTCTTTTTTTCTCTTCCAGGTAAAAATTAATCACCTGTGATGTCTGCTATTAGGAGTTTTAATCCTGATGCTGGCCTCTGGACTTATACTACTCAGACCTCCAATGGGCCTTTGACAAGTACATCAAACAGCTGTAGATTGACATCACTAATTGAAAAAATCCCTCATTTCGCTGTTTGATGCAATCTCCCCAAATTCCAAAGGACTTAATTGGACCTGATTTTCTCTTTTACAATAGAAAAGACTGTAAACAGCTCTAGGCTGTGTACAGCCCTTAAAGAAGAATGTTGCTTTTACATAGACAAAACAGTGATGATTAAAGAGAGCATGAAAAAGGCCAGAGATGGTCTTGAGAAAAGACAGAGAGAGAAAGAAAAAGGAGAGCTTGTACAAGAATTGGTCTTCAACCTCTCCATGATTGTTAACCCTACTTCCTTCCATCTTGGGATTATTAATTGGGTTATTTTTCCTTATTTCCTTTGGTCCCTGAGCCTTAAATAGGCTGACTAACTTTGTGAAACAACAGACAGATAATCTGATAGCAAAATCTATTCAGATACATTATCATATGTTAGCTTTGGAGGACCATGAGACTCTAGATGATGTTGTTTCTCTATCCAGGACGTTCCTAAGTTCCATCTCCACCCATCCTAAAAGAGGGGGCTTCCACCCCTAGACCAAGCAGAGAGGGGCTACCCAGAACCCCCTCTGTCTGGCTATCTGAATTCTTGCTGAGGCTGTGAGGCTAAGCACTGCAAGGGAATATAAATAAAAGTTAAAAATATGTTTCTGGGTTCCCTGAGGGACAAACCTGACTGCATAGGGGTAGATGTCAAAAGTATCCCCTCTCCAGGAAAAAGACATCGTGATGGGTATGGCCCTCATGCCTCACTGGACAACGACAGGAGGACTGGAGCCATTACAATGTCCCCTTTAATTACTGGAGGTCAGGCCTCTATCTCCACCTTGGCAAGATTGGAATTGCCACAGCCCTTCTATACTTGGAGAAGGGAGAAGATGTCAGGGGTAGCCCTGTTTATACACTGAAGGCCTAAAATCAGCCATAAGCCTAAAATCAGCAATAGGCCGGATATATATGCCTGCTAACATGAAGACTTGTGTCTCTATGGAAAAACATTGAAACAGAGGGCTATAACCATTGCAAACAGTCAGTTTTTGTTGAAATCTACCAGCCTGAGTAGTCATAAACCTTGTAAATAGGCAGCCTTTGGCAGATAGTACCAAATTCGATCATGACAAGGGAATCATAGGAAGAGTCATAGTGACCTGACCCCTGAACCTTCACCCAGATGATACCCTGTTCTGAAAGATATCTGTACTCCCCCTGAACATCTATGTTCCTGTGTCATCCCCTTCCTCACATTCTGCATTTTTGTGTTTATAACCCCTGTGTTAAAAAGTAAAAATTATGATTTGATAAAACAAACAAACAAACAAACAAACAAACAAACAAAAAAATTAACACACAGTGTACCCCTGGTTCTGCTGACTTAGTTCCTGACAATCTATTTTCTTGTTCTCAGAAATACTTTGAATTATAAAACGTTATTGTGGTTTGTGTTAGTATGCTGGGTGAAATAATTTTTTATTGATCTTATTTTGAACTTCAAAGTTTGTAGTGAGTTGAGGTGTCCTTCAACATGGTTGTAGGTCATATTTGATTTCATATGGTGAAGTGCTGGTTGGTCTGTTGAACATTTTGAAAAACTGGATTCCTTTTTGAGAATTTCATATATGAACACTATATTTACCTAACTTTCCCCTTTCTCTCCTTCCTCCCACTCTTCCCAACCCCCCATACTTTTTGAATGCATTTTATTGTTTGATTATCATTTATATGTGTATGTATATATGTTTGCATGTATGGGTATATGTGTTTATACAAATATTGATAAATAAAATGTTTTAAATTAAAAAAAACTAAGGTAGTTTTATAATCACTTTCTGTTCCTCTCTCTCTCTCTCTCTCTCTCTCTCTCTCTCTCTCCTCCTCCTCCTCCTCCTCCTCCTCCCCTCACTCTCTTTCTCCCTCCCCGCTCTCTCTCTGGGTGTGTATGTGTGTGTGTTTGTGTGTGTTTGTCTGTCTGTCTCTGAAGGGTACAGGGTTTCACTCTAGCCTAGGCTAAAAACCTCACTCTGGGCTGGGCTGACCTTGAACTTAAATAATCCTATTTCTGTCTCTCTAGTACTGGGATGTCACTGGAAATAATGCATCCTTAAGTGAGACCTCCCATTAAATTAGTCAAAGGAAAAGGAACACTTTAATCATAGGTTAAATCCTCACCAAAATTAAAGTGCAAGATTATATCTCATCATTCTGAGTATGGCCTTTCCATTTAGCAACAGCATTTTCTTATAAATCCTGTACGCCATCTCTCCCACATATGTCAAGTTATTTAGCACAGGAAGTAAAGTTACAACATCACAGCTAATTACCATAAATTCTTTTTTTGCATATTTTAAAATAGGATATGATATTTACATTTCAGATTTTATCCCCTTACCTCATTCCCCCCACCACCCAGGAAACCCCTATCCTATCTACCCTTCTCCTGCTTCTATGAGAATGTGTGCCTACCTACCCCCAACTCCTGCCTCCTCACCCTTAAATTACTCCCCACTCGGTGTTCAGCCTTCATGGGACAAAGGATCTTCTCTCCCACACTTTGGTCTTCTTTCTTCATGAGCTTCATATGGTCTATGAGTTGAATCTTGCCTATTTCAAGCTTTGGGGCTAATATCCATGTATCAGTGAGTAAATACCATCCATGTGTGTTCTTTTGTGATTGGGTTACCTCATTCAGGATGATATTTTCTAGTTATATCCATTCATCTAAGAATTTCTCAAATTCATGATTTTTAATAGCTGAGAAATACTCCATTGTGCAAATGTACCACATTTTTTTTTGGTATCCATTCCTCTGTTGAAAGACACCTGGGTTTTTTGCAGCTTCTGGTTATTATAAATAAGGCTTCTATGAACATAGTGGAGCATATGTCCTTGTTATATGTTGGAGCATCTTCTGGGTATATGCCCAGGAGTGCTATAGCTGGGTCATCAGGTATGCTATGTCCAATTTTCTGAGGAACCACCAGATTGACTTCCAGAGTGGTTGTACCAGCTTGCAATCCCACCAACAATAGAGGAGTGTTCCTCTTTCTCCACATCCTTGCCAGCATCTACTATCACCTGAGTTTTTGATCTTAGCCATTATGACTGGTGTGAGGTGAAATCCCAGGGTTGTTTTGATTTGTATTTCCCTGATGACTAAAGATGTTGAGCATTTCTTAAGGTGCTTCTTGGCCATTCAAGTTTCCTCAGTTGAGAATTCTTTGTTTAGCTCTGTACCCCTTTTTAAATAGGGTTTTTTGGTTGTCTGGTGTCTAATTTCTTAAGTTCTTTGTATATATTGGATATTAGCCCTCTATCAGATGTAGGATTGGCAATAATCTTTTCCCCATCTGTTTGTTGCCATTTTGTTCTATTGAGAGTGTCCTTTTTCTTACAGAAGCTTTCCAATTTTATGAACTCTCATTTGTCAATTCTTAATCTTAGAGCACAAGCCACTTGTGTTCTGTTCAGGAACTTTCCCCCTGTGCCTAGGTATTCGAGGGTCTTCCCCACCTTCTCTTCTATTAGTTTCAGTGTATCTGGTTTTATGTGAAGGTCCTTTATCCACTTGATTTGAGCTTTTTATAAGGGGATAAGAATGGATTGATTTGCGTTTTTCTACATGGTAACCTCCAGTTGAACCAGCACCATTTGCTGCAAATGTTGTCCTATTTTCCACTGGATGGTTTTAGCTCCTTTATCAAAGATCAAATGAAGATCAGTGTGTGGGATCAATTCTGGATCTTCAATTCTATTCTGTTGATCAACCTACCTGTCTCTGTACCAATACCATGCGTTTTTTAATCACTATTTCTCTGTAGTACAGCTTAAGATCAGGGATGGTGATTCCCCCAGAAGTTCTTTTATTGTTGAGAATGGTTCTCGATATCCTGGGTTTTTTGTTATTCCAAATGAATTTTAAGATTGCTCTTTCTATCTCTTGAGTAGGAATTTAATGGGGATTGCTTTGAATCTGTAAATTGCTTTTGGCAAGATGGCCATTTTTACTAAATTAATCCTGTCAATCCATGAGCATGGGAGATCTTTCCATCTTCTGAGATCTTCTTCAATTTTTTTCTTCAGAGACTTGAAGTTCTTGTCACACAGAGATTTCACTTGCTTGATTAGATTCACACCAACGTATTTTATATTATTTGTGACTACTGTGGAGGGTGTCATTTCCCTAACTTCTTTCTCAGCCTATTTATCCCTTGAGTAGAGGAAGGCTACTGATTGAGTTGATTCTATATCCAGCCACTTTGCGGAAGTTGTTTATCAGGTTTAGGAATTCTCTGGTAGAAGTTTTAGGGTCACTTAAGTATACTATCATATCATCTACAAATAGTGAAATTTTGACTTCTTCTTTTCCTATTTGTATCCCTTTGACTTCCTTTTGTTTCTAATTGCTCTGGTTACAACTTCCAGTACTATACTGAATAGGTAGGGTGAGAGTGGGCAGCATTGTCTACTACCTGATCTTAGTGGGATTGCTTCAAGTTTCTCTCCATTTAGTTTGATGTTGGCTACTGGTTTTCTGTATATTGCTTTTACAATGTTTAGATATGACTTTGAATTCCAGATCTTTCCAGGACTTTTAACATGAAGGGATGTTGAATTTTGTCAAATGCTTTCTCATCATATAGTGAGATGGTCATGTGAATTTTTTTCTTTGAGTTTGTTTATATAGTGAATTACACTGATGGATTTCTGAATATTGAACCATCCTTGAATTCCTTGGATAAAGCCTACTTGATCATGATGGATGATTGTTTCGATGTGTTCTTGGATTCGGTTTGAGAGAATTTCATTGAGAGTTTTTGCATCAATATTCATAAGAGAGATTGGTCTGAAGTTCTCTTTCTTTGTTGGGTGTTTGTGAGGTTTAGGTATGAGCATAATTGTAGCTTCATAGAACAAATTGGATAGTGTTCCTTCTGTTTCTATTTTGTGGAATAGCTTGAAAAGAATTTGTATTAGGTCTTTTTTGAAGGTCTGTTAGAATTCTGCACTAAAACCATCTGGTCTGAGACTTTTTTTGTTGGGGAGACTTTTAATGACTGCTTCTATTTCTTTAGGGGTTATAGGAAAGTTTATATGGTTTATCTGCTCCTCGTTTAACTTTGGTACCTGGTATCTGTCTAGAAAATTGTCCATTTCATCCAGATTTTCCAATTTTGTTGAGTATAGGCTTTTGTAGTAGGATCTGCTGATTTTTTAAAAATTTCCTCAGTTTCTGTTGTTATGTCTCCCTTTTCAGTTCTGATTTTATTAACTTGGATACTGTCTCTGTGCCCTTTGATTAGTCTGGCTAAGGGTTTATCTATCTTGTTGATTTTCTCATAGAACCAGCTCTTGGTTCTGTTGATGTTTTGTATAGTTCTTTCTGTTTCTACTTGGCTGATTTCAGCTCTGAGTTTGATTTTTTCCTGCAGTCTAGTCCTCTTGGGTATATTTCCTTCTTTTCGTTCTAATGTTTTCACTTGTGCTGTCAGGTTGTTAGAGTATGCTCTCTCCAGTTTTTTTGTAAGCACTTAGAACTATGAGTTTTCCTTTTAATACTGCTTTCATGGAGTATTATGGAGTATTCATGGAGTCCCACAAGTTTTGGTATGATGTGTCTTCTTTTTATTAAATTCTAAAATGTCTTTAATTTCTTTCTTTACTTCTTCCTTGACCAAGTCAACATTAAGCTGGTCATTGCTCAGTTTCCATGTGTATGTGGGCTTTCCGTTGTTTTTGTCATTGTTAAAGACCAGCCTTAGTCCATGGTGGTCTAATAGGGTTCAACGAATTATTTCAATCTTTTTGTATCTGTTGAGGCCTGTTTTGTGAGCAATTATATCATCTATTTTGGAGAAGGTACCATGAGGTGCTGAGAAAAAAGTATATTCTTCTGTTTTTGGATGAAATGTTCTATAGATATCAGTTAAATCCATTTGGTTCATAACTTCTTTTAGTTTCATTGTGTCTCGATTTAGTTTTTGTTTTCTTGATCTGTCCATTGCTGAGAGAGGGGTGTTGAAGTTCCCCGCAATTATTGTGTGAGGTGCAATGTATGCTTTGAGCTTTAGTAAAGTTTTTTTCATGTATGTGGGTGTCCTTGCATTTGGGGCATAGATGTTCAGAATTGAGAGTTCTTCTTGGTATATTTTTCCTTTGATGAGTATATAGTGACCTTCCTTATCTTTTTTGATTACTTTTGGTTGAAAATCAATTTCATTTGATATTAGAATTCTACTCCTGCTTGTTTCTTGGGACGATTTGATTGGAAGATTGTTTTTCATTTTTTTATTGTCTGTCTTTGTCACAGAGGTGTGTTTCCTGTATGCAGCAAAATTCTGGGTCCTGTTTATCTATCCAGTCTGATAGTCTTTTTATTGGAGAATTGAGTCCATTGATATTTAGAGATATTAAGGAAAAATGATTGTTGCTTTCTGATATTTTTATTATTAGAGGTGGAATTATATTTGTGCAACTATCTTCTTCTGGAGTTGTTGGAAGACTACTTTCTTGCTTTTACTTGGTTGTAGTTTTCCTTCTTCTATTGGAGTTTTCCATCCATTATCCTTTGAAGAGCTGAATTTGTGGTAAGATATTGCGTAAATTTGGTTTTGTCATGGAATATCTTTGTTTTTCCATCAATAGTGATTGAGAGTTTTGCTGGGTATAGTAGTATGGGCTGGCATTTGTGATTTCTTGTGGTCTGTATAATATCAGTCCAGGATCTTCTGGCTTTTATAGTCTCTGGTGAGAAGTCTGGTGTAATTCTTATAGGTCTGCCTTTACATGTTACTTTGCCTTTTTCCCTTACTGCTTTAGTATCTTTTCTTTGTTTTGTATATTTAATGTTTTGATTATTATGTGACGGGAGGTATTTCTTTTCTGGTCTAATCTATTTGGGGTTCTGTAGGCTTCTTGTATATTTAAGGACATCTCTTTCTTTAGGTTGGGGAAGTTTTTCTTTATAATTTTGTTGAAGATATTTACTGGCCCTTTAAGTTGGGAGTCCTCACCCTCATCTATACCTATTATCCTTAGGTTTGGCCTTTTCATTGTGTCTTGGATTTCCTGTATGTTTTGGGTTAGTAGTTTTTTGCATTTTGCATTTTCTTTGACTGTTTTGTCAATGTTTTCCATGGTATCTTCTGCGCATGAGATTCTCTCTTTTATCTCTTGCATTCTGTTGGTGATGCTTGCGTCTATGACTCCTGATCTTTTTCCTCCGTTCTCTATCTCCAGGGTAGTCACCCTTTGAGATTTCTTTATTGTTTCTACTTCCATTTTTTTTATCCTTGATGGTTTTGTGTAATTCCTTCACCTGTTTGGTTGTGTTTTTTTGCATTTCTTTAAGGGCTTCTACCTCTTTACCTGTGTTCTCCTCAAATTCTTTGATAATGTTATTTATGTCCTTTTTAAAGTCCTCAATCATCATCATGAGAAGTGATTTTAATTCTGAATCCTACTTTTCCTGTGTGATGTGGTGTTCAGCACTAGCTATGTTGGGAAAACTGGGTTCTGATGATGCCAAGTAACTTTGGTTTCTGTTGTTTACATTCTTACACTTGCCTTTCACCATTTGGCTTGCTCTAGTGCTATCTGCACTCACTGGTTCTGACTGGAGTCTGCCTTTCCTGTTATCTTGGTTGTGTCAGAACTCCTCAGGGTCCAGATGTCTCTGTGATCCTGAGTTCTAGCTGTTTTGGGTATATTGGCTCTTCTAGAATATCTCAGGATATGGTGTCTCCATGGTAGTAGGCCAGCTAGGTGTTTACTGCTCTGAGTGTAGTTGCTCCTTTAGGATGTCTTAGGATATCATGTCTGCTGCTCTGAGTTCAGTGGCTCCTCTAGGCTGCAGCTCTGAGGGCAGTGGCCTGTCTAGGATGTCTCCAGACGCGTTTTCCACAGGTGAGCAGGCCAGCTGGGTTTCTGCTGTGGCCACTGGGATCTGGGCAAGGGGCAGAAGAGGAGTGGTATTCTGCAGGGGCAGGACTTGGTTGCCAGGTGTGCCCTGGAGGCTCTCTGTTGCCAGTTGTGCCTCTAGGGCAAGGGCTGTGGTCCAGTGATCCTACCTGCAGTTCTGAGGGCAGTGGTCTGTCTAGGATGTCTCTGGATGCATTTTCCACAGTGGAGCAGACCAGCTGGGTGTCTTCTGCGGCCACCGGGATCCAGGCGAGAGGCCGGATATGAGACTCTTAACAGACAAATGTCTCACAAATATTTTTCTCCTGTCAGTTTTCTTTTAAATTATTTTATTGTCTTTTCTCAAGATATATTTTAGGACACTGTATTATGCTCTTGATTTTAGTTGTGACCACACACCACTTCTACATGAAAGAAGTAGATTCTAGAATGTTGTTTGTTTTTAGGAAATCAGTAGCTCCCTAGCAATAAATAACAATGAAGATCATGGCAGCTCTCTCTTTTTCTGTTCTGAAATAAGAATGACCAATAGAAAAGGCAACCACTGACTCATGCTGAACATATATCATAAGAATATACTAATTGCAAGCATGTGGTGGTGCAGCGCTTTAGCGCCTGCCCTCTGGTGGCAGACGTGCCCAAGTTTTCGTGCTTGAATCCAACCCATTCTGCCCATGTCACTCATTCACTCTCAGTGAGTGTTTCATGGGGGAAAAAAAGAATATACTAATTATTTGTTGCTGTAGGCTATGGAGATTTGGAAGTTGTTATTTCAATGTAAGTTAACCTTTCCAGAATACAACACAAGATCAAGTAAATCTTGAGCTATTGTCTTAGTCACTGTTCTGTTTCTATGAAGAGACACCATGACCACAGCAACTCTAACAAAGGAAAGTATTTAATTGGGAGCTAGCTTACAATTTCAAGAGAGTTAGTCCATTATCATCATGGCAGAGAGTATGGCAGTACATAAGCAGACATAGTACTGGAAAAGAGCTAGGAGTTCTACACCCTAGGATAGAGAGAGAAAGAGAAAAAGAGACACAGAGAGAGAGATGTGGGGAGGGAGTTACTCAACAGTGACACACTTTCCAATAGTCTACTCCAACAAAGCCATACCTCCTAATCCTTAAACAGTGACTAACCTGACACCTGGATGATAGCCATTCTTATTCAAATTACCACAGTAACCATAGCTGGCAGTTAAATGCCCTGCAAGGTATGTTATGTAAATGAAAACAAGATAAAACAAAGATGTACATATTGCCTGTGCTTTTGCCTGTGTTTTAAATTGCTAATTATATATTTTAGAAACCATGCAATTGGAATGGGGAAACTGGCCTCAGTGGTACAGTGCTTGCTTAGCATGCAGGTCTGTGGTAATTTGAATGAAAATGTCCCCCATTGACCCTCAGGTATTTGAACACCTGATTGCCAGTTGATTGCCCTGTGTGGGGAGGAATTGTAATAATATAGGAGAAGTTTTAGACAAATTTCAGATAGATCAATATGTGACTGTCATTCCCTGAAGGAAAGGCCAGAGTTGGTGGAGAAGGGGCAAAAGGGAAGTAATACAAGTCTACCTGGATTGTATAGAAAGACAAGCATTTACTCTATTCCCAGCTGACCTGAATTCATTATGTGGCCCAGGCTGCCCCCAGACTTATTACCTTCCTGCTACAATTTCTATGTTCAACTCAGAAAGAATTCTAAACTAACATTATAAGAACATCAATATTATAGTCTAAATACAGTCAATGACTGATACCTGAAGCTGGGGGCAGGGCAGGGGTAAGGAGATGCCAGGGATTAGGGTTTTTTTTTTTCCTAAGCTTAAAAAGTTATAAGCCACTTATTTGGAACTAATTATTTGTTTTCTATTTTTTAAAAACTTATTCTATTTTTTTATGTGTGTAAATCTGAGCATATGTATATGCACTACATACATACAGGAATGCGTTCAGGTTAGGTGAATTGTTAGATCTTTTAGAACAGGAGTCATTGAAAGATTAGTTGATGTTTCTAACTTAAATCCCAGAATTTTTACAAGTTGATTTTATTGAGTTATAACAGTCTAAAATGGGACTGAAGAAATGGCTTAGCAGAGTAGTCTACTTTTCCATATGACCCAAGTTCAGTTCTCAAGACCCATGCCAGAAGGCCCCCACCTGTAACTCCAGTCCCAGATGATCCAATGCCCTCTTCCTCCCTCCAAGGGCATTGCATACACATGATGCACAGGCATACATGCTAAGCAAAACAGATATATAAGTGTAAAATACTATGAAATTGAAGATAAACTAATTTGGCCAGGTATGGTTGCACACAACTTGACTCCTAACTCTAAGGAAGCAAAGGCAGGCAGATCTCTATGAGTTTAAGGATAGTATGGTCTACATAGTAAGTTTGAGACAAACAAGAGTTATATAGCTGAGATCCTGTCTCAAAATAAACAAAATTAATAAAATGCCCTAATGCAAGTCTTGATTTTTAAAAATGGTGGTACTGTGAAATTTCATCTGTCATTCCATGAATGAAGCAACATAAAGTTAACCTTTATTGTGTTAATTGAGCAAAGAAAAAAACTAGTGTCTAAGAGCCAACTCTGGGATCAGGATGGATTTTGTGATTGTATAGGCATGTGGGTTACCGGTCTGGAGGTCCAGGACAGCTGTGAGTGTGACCAGTGTAAAAATCATAAACTTAAAACATTATGAGGGTGTGGGGGTGTGCAATTGCATTAGCAACTATCAGGAATGAGCTGTGTAGGTA
This sequence comes from Rhabdomys pumilio, assembly GCA_030674055.1. Classification (NCBI taxonomy): domain Eukaryota; kingdom Metazoa; phylum Chordata; class Mammalia; order Rodentia; family Muridae; genus Rhabdomys; species Rhabdomys pumilio. The sequence goes on from JANHMN010000003.1 coordinate 14,836,621, forward strand.
ACTACATCATATCACCACATTACAAATATTAGGCATACTGTGAGACTACTTTTACACTGGGATCTTACTCATTAACTCTACTATGTAGTAGAATAGAATCAAAACCAATTTATGTGTAATGCTGTAAGAGACTTACTCCTCTTCTGGAGAAAACCCCAGTTGGCCCTTCTCTTCAGTCAGACTTGGTGGCATATGCCTACAGTAACATGATTCAGACAACTCCATATTGAAATCCTGTCTTAAGGGGGATTCAAAAACAGAGGTGAGGAGCAGAGAGTGCTCAGTAAGTAAACGTGCTTCCTGTGCAAGCTCGGCTCCTGAGTTCAGTCCCAGAACCCATGTTGAAAGAACAACAAAACTCTAAAATTGCCCTCAGTCCTCCACACAAGGGTCATGGCACACATATGCAAATAAATAAATAATTTAAAAACTTTTAAATTAATTATGTTTTGTAAAAGAGGAAGTTATAAAAAGCCACTCAGGGTTTTATAATTTCCTTTACTTGTAAAATTACAAAGCAAAAAGAGAGATTTGGAAGATGTCTCTTACAAGAGAAAAAAAAACTTCCATTTCACACATGTTGATTGTTAGTTTTTTCAGTCACAGTAGAGTGTTGTGAAATTGTTGACCTGTGCATATCTCATAGAGACACAAAGTAGTGGTATTTATTAGGCATTCTACTTTGATTATGTGTGGTTATGAGTTCTTGGCATACCATATATATGCAATGTGGGCAAAGCACTAAGTTTATAAAAAGGAAATACCTTGTGACTAACTCCAAAGAAGCAGACCTATGTTTAGAGAGTTGGGAGAAAGGAGAAAGTTATGGCTGCTTGGGCTATGCTGAATACTAAGAATAGAACTTCTTTCCTACTCTTTCTCCAGCCTCACTTCTGTCTGTCATAACTACATGCAGAACTGAAGTCCTTTAATCTAAGTGTAAATGTAAACTACATATTGAATTTCAAACATTTTGCTCTCCCACTTAAAAAATTTTAAAATGTTATTTAAAAATAGATTCTATGTTTAGGATTATACAGCTAGCATAGCTCAGCAGTTAAGAGCACTGATTGTTCTTCCAAAAGACCCAGGTCCAATTCCTAGCATCCTAATGGTAGCTCCCAATTGTCTATAATTCTAGTTTCAGCATATGTGACACCCTCTTCTGGCCTCCTCAGGCACTCCATGCATGTAGTATACAAAGAGGGGATTCCATTAATTATCTATGGTATAAAATAAGTCTACAAAGGGTTAAGCCACAAAAGGTACAAATCAGAAGAAACCAGTTAAGGATCCTTAATGATTTTTAGAAGCTACTTGGAGATATTAACTGGCTGTGGCCAGCAATTGGCTTGGCCACTCAAGAGCTAAGTAATTTATTTCAAACCTTAAAAGGTGATAAAGATTTAAATAACCCAAGGAAACTGACACTTGAGGCTGAGAAGGAGTTAGCCTTGGTAGAAAGAAAATTGCAGGATACACATCTAGATTGTATTGGTCCAAAGATAGCCTGCATCTTAGTTATCTCACCTTCTACTCATTCTCCTATAGGAGTTCTTATGCAGAGAGAAGATTCTATCTTAGAATGGGTATTTTTAGCTCATAAACAGAGTAAAAAGTTAAAAACCTACATTAAGAAGGTTTCTGAACTGATACTAAAGGGAAAAATGAGACTTCTACAATTAGTTGGAATGGACCCAGCTAAAGTTGTTGTACCTTTTACTAACACAGAAATTGCCTCGTTATGAGCACAAGATGAACATTGGCAAAGAGCGTGCAGTAACTTCTTGAAAGAGATTAACAACAGATACCCTAAAAGCAAGCAGCTTCAGTTCATAAAAAGAACTAATTGGATTATCCCTCATATACTAAAGGGAACTTCGTATTTGGAGCCCCTACATTTTACACTGATGCTAGTAAATCAGGAAAGGCAGGATATAAATCAGAAGACATAAGTAAAGTGGCTGAGAGTCCCTATAAGTCAGTTCAAAAATCTGAATTATATGCAATAATCATGGTGTTGTCAGATTTTCAAGAGTCCCTTAATATAGTAACTGACTCTCAATTTGCAGAAAGGGTTGTTTTACACATAGAGACTGCTGAACTTATTCAGGATGATTCTGAATCGACCTCACTATTTATTCAACTACAGAAAATTATCAGAAATAGGAGTAACCCATTATATATAACACACATAAGATCCCATACAGGTCTGCCAGGCCCTCTAGCACAAGGTAATAATAAAATTGACCAGCTAGTGATAGGAACCGTGCTAGAGGCTTCAGAATTCCATAAAAAACACCATGTTAACGGCAAAGATTTAAAGAAAGAGTTCTCTATTACTTGGCAACAAGCAAAGAAAATTGTGAGGCAATGCTCTACTTGCTCATTATATAACCAAACTCCCTTGCCTACAGGAACTAACCCTAAGGGTACCCAAAGAAATGACATTTGGCAAATGGATGTCTTTCATTTTACAGAATTTGGTAAACTGAAATATGTGCACCATACTATAGACACATATTCAGGATTTCAATGGTCAACTGCCTTGGCAACAGAAAAGGCTGATTCTGTAATTACACATTTTTTAGAAGTCATGGCTATTATGGGAATACCATACAAATTAAAACAGACAATGGTCCGGCATATATCTCTAATAAGATGAAGAAGTTTTTTATATATTATAATATAAAACATGTTACAGGCATATCGCACAATCCTATGGGACAAGCAGTTGTAAAGAGATCTAATCGAACTCTAAAGGAGATGCTTAATAAGCAAAAGGGATCAATAAGAACCCCCAAAGATAGATTACATAGTGCTTTATTAACCTTAAATTTTTAAAATGCTAATGAACAAAACACCACAGCAGCTGAGAGACATTGGATGGTGGAAAAAACTACTGAACTAAATCAACACGTTTATATTAAGGATATTCTGATGTCAGAATGGAAAGTGGGAAATGTGTTATCCTAGGGGAGAGGTTATGCCTATGTTTCCACAGGAAAAGAAAAGCTGTGGGTTCCTTCCAAGTTAATAAAAATCAGACATGACAAAGGGAGACCCCCTGAAGACCTCGTCAACACAGAAGAAAAGGGAGACTAACACAACCAACCAAATAGGTGATATATATATGGTGTTATTTATGTCTCTTATATGGAGACAGTTCTGGAACTGGCTGGGACTAACATGTCTATACAAAGCCAAGAACACTTAATTGGGTACTAATTTCTCATGACTTAATACATGCCATCCTTTCTGAGGGCATGTATACAAAGTTATATTATAGTTTGATTAAGTGATCAAACTAACCTGAAGAAGGGCAGTTGCCTTTCTATATTGATCTTCATAGTCCAAGTTGTGTGCCCTGCATGCTCCATGTGAATGTCTTTATAAAACTACCTGCTGCTTTTAAGTTTTATATGTTACAGGATGAAAAAAGAAGAGAAACATAGCCCTAGCAAGATTCATACTTGGGGATGCTGAGACCCCGGAACCTCCTATTCCAGATTTGTGCTTGATTCTACTGCAGCTACCTAGAAGCTGTTTCTTTTAAGGACTTGCTTCCAGAATTTTTCCAGAACAGCTAGATTGCCTGTCCAGCCTTTCTGAGTGTCACAGTCATGGTGTCAGCTAAGCAATGAACTTTCTCAGCACATAGTGACTTCAAGGCAAATGATGCCAACTAGCTCTCCTTTGACTAAACCAATTTTCCTATTTCCCTTTGGGCTCCCAGATGCGAATTCTTCACTCCAATTCAGCTGGAAGCAGACAAAAGGAGATCATCGTCCCAGTTCCTTATGTTGGGGTGGATGATTCTGGTTACTTTAGAAATTATACATGTGTTGTCATTTAACAAATACTTTACAAATGTAGCTTCGGACAGGGAGGGAACTAGGGAGCTTAAACTCAGGGATTTCTACCTTTCCTGTCCTCTTCTCTATCCTTCCTTCTTAGGTAAAAGGGAGGGAGGAAAGAAAGGGGGAGACATAGTAATATCATAGAAAGAGACAAATAACGTTAGGTTAGCAAATTTACTCTTAAGTGAAACATTACATAGGTATATCTTAAATTGGTAGAAATCTTTATGATTGTTACAAGGTTGAAGTTATAATCTCTTATACTGGTATAGAATTTATTTTGTACAAATTTAGGGTTTTCACTGATGTGAGTTTCTTATTGATATAAAAGTGGGATTAATATTTTTACTCTCATATAGGCATTGTGCCTGTATAACTCATTTAGAAATGCAAGGCTTAGACCCAGTCCTTATTAAACATTTAAAAAAACTGATTTGAGATGGTTGGCTTGGGAGTCAGGGGTCTATAGTAATTGCATGGCTCAGAGCTTACTGTTAGAGTGTTTTCTAGATTTTAATTAGCGATAGTGGAAAGGAATTAACAGACAAAAGTTCAGATTGCTTTACATAGATAGTTGGTTTTCAAAAACATCAGAAGTCCACAGAACTGGCGTTACAAGCATTCCTGTTTAAACATTCATTTTATTGGAGACCTATCTGCTTCTGACAGCTTCCCTGTCTTGGATTCTAAGAAGACATTGAGCATCTTTGGAATTACTCCAGTTGTGGTGAGACAGCCACTAGGCAAGAATTGCCTCTTTTCATCTACAAACAAAATACTGTGCAGAAAAAAGACACACTTGCGGAATAGTCGACTGATTATATCTGCCAAGACAGAGTAATCAGCCCTAAGTAACTCTGCATTACGAGGTCTGTCAGACTATCCTGGGCCAGAAGGCTGAAGACCAGATGCTCCAATGTTTTGAAATAAGGGACTGTCCAGGTGTTCAGTGGTCTATTTAAATTGGCTGAGTTTTGGAAGCCATGCTTTGTGCTTCCCATATCTTCAGGTAATTGAGTCATTCTGGATTTCTGATGGGGTTGAAGATTTATAGTCTCCCATCCAACCCAGGCTATTTACTTTGAGAGGATGGTTTTCAGATACTATTCATTCTGAAGACAGGACATAAGCCTGGTTCAGAACTAAGTCTTTTAGTTGAGAGAGATGGCAGAGGTTCTATTTAGATAACAAAAATAATGCACTGGGCATTAGGTCTATCTTGTACTTTAACAATTACAATATGATAATATAGTTTGTGTTCAATTTATATCTGAGAGAAAAGAGACTTTTAATTGGACAGAAAGCGGGAAGTGTTGTGGGTAGCCCCAGCCTTTTGTTTTCATGGTTTTTCCACTTTTGGGAGGGGTTACAGAGGAGAAATGAATCTTGTGAATGTTCTGTCCAATTGAATTTGTAAAATAAAGGCTAGAGCAAGTGATTGGGCAGTAGAAGGTGAGGTGGAGAAAAAGGCTTAGGGGAGGAGTCAGAAGAGGAGGAGTCAGAAGAGGTTGTTGCCAGGAGAGAGGCTACATAGGCGACAGAGAGTCGGAGGAGCCAGAGGAGCGGTTGGAGCGTGGATGGAATGAAAAAAGGAAGGAGAAGAACATGGCTTAGAAAACTGCAAGTTGTAAGGGATCTCATAGCTGGGTAATAGAGTAGTGAATGGTAAATTTGCCCAATCTAGGCTTGCAGTTTATAATCATAATATTGAGTTCTGCTTTCCTTGACCGGACTTGTTTGGGTCAGAGATTTACCACAACAAAGAAGCAAATACACCTAAGAGTAGTAGGTGGTAGGAAATCATAAAACTCAGGACTGAAATCAATAAGTAGATTCACGGCTGTTTCAACAAGTGGAAACAGAAAGAACTGTACAAAATATCAACAAAACCAGGAGCTGGTTCTTTGAGAAAATCAACAAGATGGATATCCCCTTAGCCAGACTAACCAAAGGGCACACAGACAGTATCAAAATTAATAAAATCAGAACTGAAAAAAGAGACATAAAAACAGAAACTGAGGAAATGTAAAAAATCATCAGATCTTATGACAAAGGCCTATACTCAACAAAATTGGAAAATCTGGATGAAATGGACAATTTTCTAGACAACCAAAATTAATTCATGAGCAAATAAGCCATCTAAACAGTCAAGCAGAAACGCATGTATACTTTCTGTGTAAAAGACAAGTCTTAGAATGTAGAAAACACTAAATACATGCTACTTGTGCAATTTGAGTGAAGTCGTGTTTTTTGGTTTTTGATATAAACTCTGTATTAGCCAGCCAAGCATTCTTCTTAGTTTTGTATACTGTATTTTAAAAAGTACCTGTATTACAGCTAAAACGCATGATAAAATGTACTGCTCTACCAGTCTTCATGAACACAAAAGCAGAAACGCATGTGTACTTTCTGTGTAAAAGACAAGTCTTAGAATCTAGAAAACACTATAATACATGTTACTTTATGCAATTTGAGTGAAGTCGTGTATTTTTGTTTTTGGTATAAGCTCTGTATTAGCCAGCCAAGCATTCTTCCTAGTTTTGTATACTATGTTTTAAAAAGTATCTGTATTTCAGCTAAAACGCATGATACTATATACTGCACTACCCGTCTATATGAACACACCAGCAGAAATGCATGTGTTCTCTCTGTGTTAAAGACAAGTCGTAGAATCTAGAAAACACTAAATACATGTTACTTGTGCAATTTGAGTGAAGACATGTTTTTTGTTTTTGGTATAATCCCTGTATTAGCCAGCCAAGCGTTCTTCTTAGTTTTGTATACTGTGTTTTAAGAAATACCTGTATTAAAGCTGAAATGCATGATACAATGTACTGAACTTCCCATCTGTATGAACAAACAAGTAGAAATGCATGTGTACTTTCTGTGTTACAGACAAGTCTTAGAATCTAGAAAACACTAAATACATGTTACTTGTAAAATTTGAGTGAAGACATGTCTTTTGTTTTTGGCATAAACCCTGTATTAGCCGGCCAAGCATTCTTCTTAGTTTTGTATACTTTGTTTTAAAAAGTACCTGTATTACAGCTAAAACATATGATAGCATTGTACTGTACTACCCATCTGTATGAACACAGAAGCAGAAAGGCATGTGTACTTTCTGTGTTAAACACAAGTCTTAGAATCTAGAAAACACTAAATACATGGTACTTGTGAAATTTGAGTGAAGACATGTTTTTTGGTCTTTGGTATAAACTCTGTATTAGCCGGTCAAGCATTCTTCTTAGTTTTGTGTACTGTGTTTTAAAAAGTACCTGTATTACAACTAAAACGCATGATACAATGTACTGCAGTACCCGTGTGTATGAACATACAAGCCGAAATGCATGTGTACAAAGAACAATGGTTGCCTGGCTCATACAATTTTTTTCCAAAAAAAAAAAAAAAAACCAGAAGAATATGGCTTAAATCAAACTGTACAAGTAACGTGCATTTAGTATTTACAGATCTGTTCCAGTTGTCTTTAACTCAGGTAGTACAAACCCTTTTGATTTTGTGTGTTTATGCAGAGAGTTAATGCACTACATTGTAAAATGCTTTGTAGCGATATTACAGATACTTATTTTTTCACAGTATACAAATCAAAGAACAATGATTGCCTTGGTAATACAGTTTTCATAAGGAAAACAGAACATGTCTTAACTCAAACTGCACAAGTAACTTTCATTAAGTGTTTACAACTCTGTAGCAGTTGTATTTAACTCAGGTAGTACAAATGATTTCTCCTTGTTTATTTATACAGATAGTAACTGCATTACATTGTATAATGCGTTTTAGCTGCATACAGGTACTTATTTGTACATACTATATAAAACAATGAACACTGCTTGCCTGGCTAATAGAGTTTTCCTATGGAAAACAGAAGAACATGTATTAAGTCAAATTGCACAGGTAACTGTACTTAGTGTTTATATGATATAGCTGTCTCCTTAAAAATCTGCCTGAGACAGACAGATTCAGAGGACGATGCTCACAGTTAACCACTGATATGATCAAGGGTTTATCAATGGAGAAGTTAGAGAGAAGACTTTAGGAGCAGAAAGGGTTTGTGACCTCATGAGGAAAGCAACAATACCAACCAAACCAAGCTCCCCAGGGTCTACACCACCAGCCTGGGAGAACATAGGGAGAGGCCCATGACTCCAGCTGTATATGTAGGGGAGGATGGCCTTGTCTGGCAAAGGGGGTAGTGGGGGCTGAGCGTAGGTAAGGGCACAGCCTCATCGAAGCATGAGGAGGGGGGATGAGATAGGAGGTTTCTGGATGGTGGGAGGAAGTGGGGTAAGGGGATAAAATCTGAAATGTAAATATAATACCCAATTTTAATATTTTTAAAAAATTTAAATAAAAAAGCAAAGAACGGAAAAAAATTTAGTTTGATACTAAAATTTGTTTTGAGAATTGTATATTGCAGAATACACAGCCTTGGTGTATCTACTCATCAAGCAAGCTCAGCAGACCTGCTCAAATCTCCAATGTCCTGGGATTCCATTTGGATGCAGTGAAGACCCAGTGTCAGACACTTATCAATTTACTCTTCCCCCCACCCCTCTTCCAAAATGTCAACGCTCGTAATTGGCTTGAAGAAGTTAATGATGAGTCAGCACCCCTATTCCCTAAGCTTGGGGACTAAGGTGGTTAATATTGGGCTGTCTTTCTAGGGAAAAGTAGTGATTTTGTTGGAACAGGGAGGATTAGCTAGGATTTATTTCAGAGCTATAACCTATTGGTAGAAATCTGTATAATTATTCTCAAGATGAAGTTACAATTTCTTAAATTGTACAAAATTTACTTCGATTTCAAATTTAAAATTTCCATTGGTATGAGCTTCTTATTGATATAAAAGTGAGAAGAATACTAATACTCACATAGGCATTGTGCCTGTATAACACATTTAGGAATACAAGGTTTAGACCCAGTTCTACTTTAACATTTTTAACTGATTTGACATGTCTAGCCTGTGAGTTAAGGGACTATAGCAAATTCATGGCTTTGAGTTTATTGTTAAGGTGTTTTCTGCATTTTATTTATAAATAGCTGAGAGGAGTTAACAGTCCAGACTTCCTTACATGGATAGTTGGTTTTCAAAAGTTCAGAAGTACACAGAATTGATGTTACAAATATTTCTGTATTAATTTTCATTTTGATTAGAGACCTGTATGCTCCTGACAGCTTCCTGTCTTGGATTCTAAGAAGAAATTGAGCATCTTTGGAGTTACTCCAGTTGTGGTGAGACAGCCACTAGACAAGAATTGCCTCTTTTCATCTACAAATTACTGTCCAGAAAAGGACACACTTGCAGAATAGTCGACTGATTCAATCTGCCTAGACAGAGTAATCAGCCCTTAATAATTCTGCATCACTATGGTCTGTCAGATGATCCTGTGCCAGAAGGCTGAAGATTTGATTCTCCAATGTTCGGTAGTATTGGGGTTGTCCAGGTGTTCAGCAGTCTCTATAAATTGGCTAAGTTTTAGAAGCTATGCTTAGTGCTTCCCATAACTTCAGTTAATTTATTCATTCTGGATTTCTGACCGGGTTGAAGACCTATAGACTCATAGCCAATCCTGGCTACTTACCTTGAGAGAAAAGATCTGATTGGAGGGTTCTCAGCTGACATTCATTCTAAAGCCAAGAAAAAGCCAGGTTCAAAACTAAGTGTTCTAGTCAAGAGAGATGGTAGAGGTTCTGGCTAGTGAACAAAAGGATGGACTGGGTATTAAGACTATCTTGTACCTCACTGGTACAAATAGGAATAATTATGCTCTAATTGTATTCTGAGAAAAAAGCTTTATTTTAACAGGAAGGGTATGTATGTGTATATGTAGGAGGAGCTAAGTGGGAAGGAGCACTGAGAGGAAAAGATGCAGTAGGAGAGGAGAAGATGAAGTAGATGAGAAGCTAGGTAATGAGAGAGAAAAAGAGAGAGAAAGAGAGAGGGGGCTTTAGAAGCTATGCTTTGTGCTTCCCATAATTTCAGTTAATTCAGTCATTCTAAATTTCTGATGGGGTTGAAAACTTATAGTCTCATAGCCAATCCTGGCTATTTACTTTGAGAGAAAAGATTTGAGTGGATGGTTTTCAGCTGACATTCATTCTAAAGACAAGAAAAAAATCCAGATTCAAAACTAAGTGTTTTAGTTAGGAGAGATGACAGAAGTTCTGGTTAGTCAACAAAATGAAGGACTGGTTGTTAGGACTAACTTGTACCTCACTGGTACAAATTATTCATATTAATTATGCTCTAATTGTATTTTAAGAGAAAAGTTTTATTTTAACAGGAAGGATGATATGTAGGAGGAGCTAAGGTGGGAGGAGTACGGAGAGGAAGAGAAGGAGTAAGAAGAGGAGGAGAAGAAGGACAGGAGAAGCTAGGTGATGAGAGAGAAAAAGAGAGAGAAAGAGGGGAGGGGACATGGAGGCAGATGTTCACGTGTCTCCACCAGTCAAAGACAGTTTATATATCTAGGTTGGGTATTGGGTTACATTTCTGACTGAGCATTACCAAACTTATAAAGCCTTTGATTAACATTTTTAAAAAATGTATAAAAGCAAAAAGGAAAAGGGGGCATGGGATACGGGTTTTCTGGGGGGGGGGATGGAGAAAGGGGATGACATCTGAAATGTAAATAAAATACCCAATAAAACATAAAAATTAAAAAAAATACAGCATCAAAGACAGGAAGGATAGAGTTTATATAGTTAAAAAAAAAACTGCAAGGCTAGTGAATTTTTCAAGAGTCAGGAGATATCCAGAGATATTTTGGTTACAAAGAATACAGCTAAACATTTTTAAATTATTTTGGCAGTAAATCTTCTCAGTGTATTTTCAAAGTGTGAGTCAAACTCCACAGGATAGGGAGCTTGTCAAATTCCACATATAGGTTAGAGTGTACTGCCAGTGAAATGTTAGTGATGCCCAAAGAACCAGGAAAGAGCCAATCTGATGCAATTCACAGCAGGGTCTTTATTCTATTCTGTCTAGCTCAGGACCCCACAATGTACCACTGTCACAAAGGAAGGTTTTGTTGGTGGTGTGAGCCCTGAATGTCTACTGGGGCAAGGCTTTATAGTAAGCAGCAAGCAAGCAGTACAGGTGCAAGCATCTAATTGGACAGTTACTGTGGTTTTTAACATAACTGGCTGGTGTTAGGAGTCATACCATAAACTTACTTTCTGCTCCCCTCTGCATTTGTAGTCATTAGGCAGGGGGTGAGCTTGTAACCTGGGGATGCAGGTTTGTTAGGGGAATAACCTGGAGATGCTGGCCTTTCTGAGGTTATAACCTGGAGATTCTGGCTTTGTTAGAGATTAGCCTAGAGATTGGAGCTAGGCTCAGGTTTTGGAGGGGGGCAACTTGGAAACTAATGCTTGGTACCAGCCTGTTAGTTTACCTGAGTTCAAACTTAGGTGAGGGTCGCTAAAATGTATTCCAAATTTAGAAGATAAAGCATCTCATCACACCCTTTCTCTTGTAGCTAGAATTCCCAATCATGGGACTTAATAAAACTTCATGAAAACAGTAACAGAACTATGATTTTGTGGTGTCCCTGGGGCATGGGTAGGGGCCCATCAGTGGAAAATAGGAAGAAATCTTGAGGATGAATTTTCCTACTGTCTAGGATCTACATTGTAAATCTGTAGCCCAGGAACCATTTTAGGAAACCTTTACTGACTCATAGAAGTGTCTCTTGATTTAGTTCCAATCTCCAGGCTAAAGTTGATGGAGCTCCAGAGGTGGCCCTGTTTTATGGAAAGCAAAAAGTTTAAGCCAAATAAATTTGTGTACACATTGGACGCACTTGAGATTGTGTAATAATTAACAAGTATCTGTTTCTGTAATATCTTTGATCAATAGGTGAACCAAACATATTCTGTAAAGGATGAATGGGAGAAGAATCATTCTGTCACCATCAGTCTCTAAGGTCAATTGAGTTATGGTCTCTTTTAGGGTTCTGTTTATCTTTTCTACCTATCATGAACTCTGGGTCTGTAAGAACAATAAAGTTTCTAATCAATCCCCAGATTATTAGCCAATCTCTAACTTATCTGGAACACAAATGTAGGTCCACTGTCTGACCCTATGAACTTAGAAAAATCATACCTTGGAAGAATTTCTTTCAGTAGTTTTTTAGTTACTGTCTGTATAGTCTCATAATTGGGACTGTATGGGAAACACTTAATCCATCCTGAAAAGGTATCTATAATTATGAGCAAATATTGAGTCCCTCGGGGGTTCTTCTTATTGACAACTGCATTAGTCAATTGACAGGCCTTACAATTTTAACAATTTCATCTATTTTTTAAATTGGCATCTCTAATTTTGAGGTGGGACTGCAATCTCCATGGTCCCAAGTGTGATGAAGGATGGTTCTTTTTCAGTATGTCTACACCCATTTTCTCTGATACAATTAGATCTTAGTCAGCTGTACTCTATCATCTTTTATAACATTGAGAGGACAGGATTTTGGCCCAGAACAAATCTTCTATTGCCCTGTAGTATAGATTAAAGTCAGGAATGATGATTTCCCACATAAGTTTTTTTTTTTATTGAGAATAGTTTTTGCTATCCTAGGTTTTCTGTTATTCCAAATGAATTTGAGTATTGCTCTTTCTAACTCTGTGAAGAATGGAATTGGAAATTTATTGGGGATTGCATTGAATCTGTAGATTGCATTTGGTAAAATGTTCATTTTTACTATATTAATCCTGCCAATCCATGAGCATGGGAGATCTTTCCGTCTCCTGAAATCTTCTTCAATTTCTTTCTTTAGAGACTTGAAGTTCTTGTTTTACAAATGTTTCACTCGCTTGGCTAGAATCACACCAAGGTATGTTATAGTATTTGTGACTACTGTGAAGTGTATAATTTTTCTAATTTCTTTCTCATCCCTTTTATCCTATGAGTAGAGGTAGGCTATTGATTTGTTTCAGTTAAATTTATATCCAGTCACTTTGCTGAAGTTTTTTAACAGCTGTAGGAGCTCTCTGGTAAAATTTTTGGGGTCACTTGTGTATAGTATCATCTCATCTGCAAATTGTAATGACTTGACTTCCTCCATTCCAATTTGTAGCCCTTTGAATTCTTTTTGTTGTCTAATTGCTCTGGCTAAAACTTCAATTTGAATAGGTAGGGAGAGAGTGGGCAACCTTGTCTAGTCCCTGATTTTAAAGGGATTATTTGAGTTTCTCCCCATTTAGTTTGATGTTGGCTATTGGTTTGCTGTGTATTGCTTCTAATATATATATATATAAATATGTACCTTGAATTCCTGAACTTTCCACTATTTTTACCAATGGGGGTGTGTTGTATTTTGTCAAAGGCTTTTTCTGCATCTAATGAGATGATTATGTGGTATGTCTCTTTCAGTGTGTTATATATTAAATTACATTGATGGATTTCCATATATCGAACCTGAGATGAAGCTACTTGATCCTGGTGAATGACTGTTTTACTATATTCTTGGATACGATTTGCAAGAATTTTATTGAGTATTTTGCATCGATATTTATAAGGGAAATTGGTCTGTAGTTCTCTTTCTTTGTAAAGTCTTTTTTGTGGTTTAGGTATAAGTGTAACTAGAACTTCATAGAAAGAATTGGGTAGTGTTCCTTCTGTTTCTATTTTGTGGAATAGTTAGAAGAGTATTGATATTAGGTCTTTGAAGGTTTGATAGAATTCTGCAGTACAACTATCTGGTCCTGGTTTCTGTTTGGTTGGGAGACTTTTAATGCCTACAACTATTTCCTTTGGGGTTATGGGACTGTTTAGATAGTTCATCTGATTCTGATTTAACTTTGATACGTGTTATTTGTTATCTGTCTATAAATTCATTCATTTCATCCAGGTTTTCTAGGTTGTTGAGTACAGACTTTTGTTGTAGGGTCTGATTATTTTTTAAATTTCCTCTGTTTCTGTTGTTATGTCTCCCTTTTCATTCCTGATTTTGTTAATCTGAATACTGCCTCTGTGCCATCTGTTTAGTCTGGCTAAAGGTTTGTTTATCTTGTTGATTTTCTCAAAGAACCAGTTGTTGCCTTTGTTGATGCTTTGTATAGTTCCTTTTCTTTCTACTTTGTTGAATTCAGTCCTGAGTTTGATTATTTCCTGCCGTCTAATACTCTTGGGTTTATTGTTTTTTTTTTTTTTTTGTTCTAGTGCTTTCAGATAAGCTATTAAACTTCTAGTGCATGCTCCCTCCGGTTTCTTTTTGGAGACACTCAGAGCTCTGAGTTTCCCTTTTAGTGCTACTTTCATTGTGTCCCATAAGTTTGGTTATGTTGTACATTCATTTTCTTTGAAATCTAATGTCTTTTATTTATTTGTTTGTTTATTTATTTATTTGTTTATTTATTGTTTCTTCCCTGACCAAGTTGTCATTTAGTAGATATATGTTCAGCTTCCACGTGTATATGGGCTTTCTGTGACACTATTTTGATACTGATGACTGAAGACTCACAGTCAGAAAGGAGGGATATGGAAGACTTCTGCTATAACAGCTATTCATATGCCAACTCACCCACCTTCCAAAAAAGTAGCATAGTTATCATGGAGGCACTGAAAAAACTCTTAAATTAGTTGGGCTACTAAAGTATACCTGTAAACACTTGATGGCGGATGGAAGGGATAGGAAGGAAAGAATATGTTCTATTAATGGGGGAGTCCATGAAGGTTATGTTCCCATACTTCAGGGAGAATATAGACTACACAAATCTATCTATTTTATAATTTTTTATTTTTTCACTCTGAGAGAAGAGGTCACAAGTTTGGGTAGACATGGCAGGGAAAGGAAGTACATGTGATGAGGTGATATCTGATATAAAAATATGAGAGAATCAATTCAATTGTAGAGTTGGTTGAATATGTTGAATAAGTATCTGTATATTTTTGATATATTGAAAATCTTCCTTGAAAATTTTCTACTGAAAGACCTCCAAAGGTAGACTCTCACTGAAATCCGGATCAGTGCGCACCCAGGGACACACGAGAGACCATCTTGATGCAATTGCAAACAGTAGTTCAATGGCAAGAGCCCTCGGGTCTAAACGTATCCCATGCAAGTGATAGAGGCTTTGACAAAGACCCCCAAGAAAAGTGGGATATTTATAGATAGAAGTTGGGGAGAGGAGGAAAATTTCTTGTGGTTACATGTGATTGGATATTTTAAACATCAGCAATTTGCATAAGCAATCATTTGAGCTGGCAGGATGACTAGTTATTTTTTGACCATGAAACCTTGGACCTCCCAGACAGGAGGGAGAGAAAAGTAAATGCCAGATAGCCCATTACTCACTTGGGCTTGTTTGGACTTGTCTGGGCACATCTTTGCATACCTTTTCATTTCTTGCTCACCCTGCCTCTGGAGGGACTTAATATTTCTATTATGGCTATATTTAATATTTTGGTGGTGGTCTTTGTTGACCATAAATTTTTGTTATGTGTTTCAAACTGCTTTCAAATTTTATTCTCACATTTCGTACTCCTCTTGTTTGGAATAACTTTAATCTTAAAGTTAAAGATAAGTATCTTCTATTTCGTTCTCCACAATTTCATATTCATGTCTTAACACCATTAACTGAACAGAATCTATCCTAGTCTGAACAAAAGCTATTGATTTGTTTATCACACACTGCCCAAAAACTAAAAGCAAAAAAATTATTATTAAGGGACCAGCTACGACATAGAGCTGTGTCGTCATCCAAGGAGACCTATTGAACAAACCCTCAAACCAGTTTTGTTGTGCCTCTCTATCTTTTTGTCTCTAGTCTAACCTTTCTCTGAGTTTATTCATAGTCTTTAATCACTCCTGAATGGTCTATATAAAAGTAATATTTTTATCTTAGAGCATCACACAGACCCCCTTCTAAGAGGAACAGCAAGTCTAATCCTCTTCTGTTCTGTAGAACAATCTCTGAGAGGGAAGTCAATGACTCTTCTAACTTTGATACTGATTGTTCTAGGGCTCTCAAATCTACATCAATGGCAGCCCTTAGCTCATGGAAATAACGGGGTGTCTGTATTAGTGCAGCAATACATGTTCCCACACCTATGGCCACTCCAAGTCTGAGTATGACAGCTAGGGTCAAGGAAATAGGCTCTCTGTGGAAGCGTCTAGGGTGTATCTCAAACTCACGCTCAAGAGTATCTGTAGGGTGGTAGTAGACCCCGGGAGATTAACTAAACAAGTACACGGTAATCTTTGTTTTTATCAAAGACAGAAGTGGATATATAAAGGGCTAATCTTGAACTGCAAGCTCACAATTTATCAATCTTAGGCACTAAGTATCTGTTAGTAGGGGTCCTCATGCTCTATTCTATTGGCTAGGGGGTCTCAAAAAATTTCTATTTATTTCAAACACACTTTCAAAGTTGTCTTCTGACTTTTACATATTTTGTGGCACATACTTTTCTACATACACATAAAATCACATATATAATAAAGAGAAATTGCAAAAGGAACCAATCTATATAACTCTAAATTCACACTTCGATTTCAATCTTGGAATCACAACCTTGGGTGTATATACCCTGAGTCTCATCCTCTAAGGCAGCATTACCCCTGTGGTGGGGGATGTCTTAGGAGTCAAGGCCTGCTGTTTTTTGGCCTTGTAGAAATGCAGGTGATCTTGAGCTAAACAGCAGGGGTTTGCTCAGGCGTCTGGATCTTCTCTAGTTGGCATCAGGCACAGGTGTTGGTCAACTTCAATGAGGTCAGATGGTCAACAGCTCCAGGTACAGTCTCTTAGTAGCCTGAAAACTCATTTCTCACAGAAGAGGGACTTCTGGGTGTGGAACAAGGACAAGGTACACTCTAGCCAGCACCAGCTCCTGAGGACAATTAGTTTTTTAGGGTTCTGTTTATTCTCTCTACCTGTCCTGAGCTTTGGAGACAGTACAAACAATGGAGCTTCTAATTAGTCTGTAATATTTCTGACTTTTCTTAGAAACAAAGGCAAGGCTGTTATCTGATCTAATTATCTCACTTACTTGAAAGATCTCTATTCTAGGCTGTTTTCTCCTAGGTATTTTCTTATTTACTCTAAGTCTCATAAGCCTTTATTTGCTGGCATATCCTACACTGACTTATTATTTCTCTGGCCCAAAACCTGAGGTCTGTTATAAGCTTTAAATCTCTTGGCTGTTTGGTTGTACTCATATCTTAAGAGTCCATATGTGCATTTAGTCTGGTAAGTCTTTTGCTTTCTGGGGAGTATAGTTCTCCCTTCTTGTGTGCACCATTGTCTCTTTTCCTCTAGAAAGTAGTTGACAGGATGGCTAGCAATCTGAGTTCTTTCTCTTACTCTGTGCTTTAAGTGAGGCCATCTCTTAGGCCCACAACCAGAACAGGCTCCCGTATCAAGCCACTTGATCTGTCTGATTATTGCCTCATGCCACAGAGTCTCTTCCCTTTTGGTGTCCTGAGTAACGAGTACTCACAGTTGCTAGCTTCATCTGGGTTTCCTCTCTTTGGTGTATAGCCCTGCAGACATGGGCTGTGGCAAAAGCATACCTGCTGTCTGTGTAGATGTTGGTTTTCTTGTCAGCCCCAAGTTCCAAGGTTGTTCTCTGCACCAATGAGCCCAGGGATGGGGAGTCAGCCCAGATGACATTTGTATCATCCAGTACAGCAGTACTGGCTTGTCTCTGACCAGCATGGAGAAAACTGCTCCCGTCTGTTACCTCAGCTCCCGGCTGGAGTCAGTAGGAGAAGCCTTTTCTCTACCTGTGAGTTCTTGTCAGCTAGTTGCAGCCCATCAGGTAGGAAGTGTATCTGGGCCCCCATCCTGGGGAGTAAATCTCAACCCGACAAAGGGTAGGAACAGTCCAGGATGACCATAAATGAATGGAATATCCAGCCCATCTCTTAGTATACATTTTGGCCCATTTGCCTGGAGAAGGAGGACCCTGTCTATCTTAATTGCTGTCTTCACACAGAGCTAATATCTTCTCCATTTGGGGTGTTTTTCAAGGCCTGGGATTTCCTTGCCCTGGCTTCTGTTTGTTAGGGCCCTCTTGGATCCCGAAGCTGGCTACTTTGCTTGCAATGTGCACACTGGTTTTTTTCAAGGAGTTGATCTCCCTCTGATTGGAGTCTCTCTTTTCTGTTTTTTTTCCTATTATAGCCAAGCTTTTCTGTAAATTTCTTTCCTGAAATCTTTCTTTTTCTTCACCTCTCTCTACTCTCAGCAACTTACACTAAACATTTTATCTTTTCCACTCCTTTCCTCTAGACTATCCCAGCAACTTATCTCCACTCTTCTTCTCCACTCCTTTCTTTTAGACTTACACTAAACCTTCTCTATCACTTGCTATTACCGTCAATAATTTTAATCTTGTCTATGATCCCATCTATCTTATCTTTCTTTTTTCTCTACTTTTTTCCTTTCTCCCTGATATAGTATACTTCCTAAATCTTTCAATGACTTATCTTGTAGTCTCTTTAGTCTCTGAAGCCTTGTCTACACTGACAGAATGTCTCTATAAGCTAGTTTAGAAAGGCTGTGGGTAACTTATCTGATCCCTGCTTAACCTCATGTGTCTTGATCAAAATGAGTGGGGTCTCATGTAGCTCTCTCAAGATCTGTCAATGGGATCTGGCGTGGGCTTTTGGGTGTCTCTTACCTTCTGTAACCCGCTGTTGACCTCGGCCTGATCAATTGATGGGGTCTTATTATTTCTGAGGGAACATTCTTTTTCCAGAATATTCTCTCATTCCTGAAAATTACTTCTGAAAACCAGAACCTGTGATGGTCTTGGGAAGGAAAGGCTTTTATCTTATTTATTGTTTTGATGACCTATAAAAGCAGTAAGTAATCTTTTAGAACTCTTGTGTAGAATGATGTATTTGTGAGGCTGTATGACTGATATTTACATCACATTAAAGACCACAACCTAGTTCAGTCTGCAAACAGTACCTTGTCCACAGTTGTAATGTGAGATCACCTGAACCTCCAAGAAAGGAACCAAATCGGAATGAATAGCCTTACCTACAGCATTTCACAGCAAGGAATATTAAGTTGTTATTAATAATTTGACACTTATTTGAATTTAACTTTTGACAAAATAGAAACTTTGGTCATAGTTCTATAAAAACCTTTTAAAGAGTTATTTCTGATTAGAATACTATTTTAGAAGTGATACACAACAAGAACAAGGAAGTAAATATTTTTATATCTAACATAAGAGCACAAGTCTTCACCACTTCTTAAATTTTATCTTGTCTGAACTCTCATCTTTGAACCAAATCTTGATGAAAGTCTCAAACAGCAATGGCTAGAAAGTCTAGCAAAACCATATATATATATATATATATATATATATATATATATATATATATATATATATTCTGATTCAGGACTGCCTGTAACTTTTTAGCTGTAATTTAAAGAAAGTATTCTTTTATTTATTAAACTGGGAAAAACCACTATCAACTTTCTTATTACAGAAGCCAAAAAACTGCTGGCCCCCTTCCAAGAGCCACTTATGAAAACAGTAAATTCTTTTCAAGGTTCTTTCTGCTGGTGTCCTTATCCTGGCCACAGAGCAGGGCGAATTATCAGTTTTTCTCATGTAAATTGAGACTATCTCTCAAGTAAGTTTTAAACTAAACTAAGTAAGCAGATTTAACCAGTTTTTTTTTTCTTTTAAAAAACAATTATAACTCTCAGGACTGTTTGCCTAGCTGTCCTGGCTCTACTGCCAGGTTTTAACCTCCTGGGCCCTATCTATCTTCATGGGCAGCAGGTAGAAAGCTGCCAATTTGTTACAGCAGCGATCCCGGGGCCCCCATCAGAGCCATGCACACCATGTCATGTCGCATGCTGCCTCCTCCTCTGTAGCCTCTGCTATCAGCAAAAGAACAAAGTTTTCTTCTCTTGGTGGCCAATTTGCAAGGGCAGGTGTGTTGGGGAGCCACAAGCCACAGCCCGCCAAGTGTGGGCTGGGCAGGACCACCCTACCGGAGGCTTCATCTTTTTTTTTAACTTAGGATGTTAAACACAGTAGATTAATGGCTAACACACAGACAATTTGCCAAGAAAATGCACACACACACACACACACACACACACACACACACACACACAAACATAGATAGCTACACATAAAACATAAGCAGAATAGACACACTTGCCCACGTTTGGTCTTATAGTACCAACCAAACACAACCTCAGATGGGGAAAAATTTCACATCTTCCCCTCAAGGGCAGCCAGACCACTCTGACTCCCTTCCAACTGGGAAGGATTCCACATCTTCCCTTCAAAACCGAAACCAAGAGCTCAGATGGGGAAGGATTCCACATATTCCCCTCCTGCAGGAGCACTCTGTCTCCTTTGTTCCAGAACAGAACAGTCAGACCTCTCTGACTCCCTAACCCAGATGGGGAAGGATACCACCTTCCCCTCCCGCCCTCAGAACGTCCCCTAGGGCTGCAGGCTGCGGATCTCAACACATCTGTCCATCCGCAGTCCTTGGGCCCTTACGGTCCACAATGACAGCTGTACTCGGTTTTTGATGGGGAAGACTCCCCTCACCAAAAAACCGAAACCAAAACAACCAAAACACAAAGACAAAGACATTGGAAACCAAAACACAGAGACAAAGACAGCAGCGCTGCACTCTGACACACACAATTCATACAGACCTACCTCCAAGGGGTCATTGG
This sequence comes from Rhabdomys pumilio, assembly GCA_030674055.1. NCBI lineage: Eukaryota > Metazoa > Chordata > Mammalia > Rodentia > Muridae > Rhabdomys > Rhabdomys pumilio. Next base: position 14,857,167 of record JANHMN010000003.1, read on the forward strand.
GGTCCTGGATGGTCGCGCAGATCCTGGACGAGTATTTCCAGGACAATGCACCAAAATGAAAGACCCCCAAAAGGAGACTCTCACTCAAATCCGGATCAGCGCGCACCCGAGGACACACGAGAAACCTTCTTGATGCAATTGCAAAAGGTAGTTTAATGGCAAGGGCCCTCAGGTCAAAACATATCCCACACAGGGGATAGAGGCTTCCACAAACACCCCAAGAAGAGTGGGATATTTATAGATAGAGGTTGGGGAGAGCGGGAAAATTTGTTGCGCTTACATGTGATTGGATATTTTAAACATCAACAATTTGCATAAGCAATCATTTGAGCTGGCAGGATGACTAGTTATTTTTTGACCATAAAACCTTGGACCTCGCAGACAGGGGGGAGAGAAAAGTAAACACCAGATAGCCCATTACTCACTTGGGCTTGTTTGGACTTGTCTGGGCACATCTTTGCATGCCTTTTTAATTCTTGGTCACCCTGCCCCTGAAGGAACTTCATGTTTTGTTATGGCTATATTTAATATGTTGTTGGTGTTCTTTGTTGACCATGAATTTTTGTTATGTGTTTCAAGCTGCATTCAAATTTTATTCTCACTCTACCTCAGGTGTTCAGACTATCAGTCACCAAATTCCATCCATATACTTTGGTAGATGGAGAAAGGAGAGTTCTAATCTTCTGGATGAACAATTCTTAAATGACATACAGGAGTCAGAAGTGCTCAGTGAAGTCAGGCAGTGAAACTTGGTCTAAGACAAAATGAAAGTCATTGAGATGTTCAAGAAATAGCTGGTCTTATATGGCAGTCCAGTCTTGAACATCTTCTGTGAGTATAAGTGTGTTGAGCAATGAAGTTTCTCTTGGATTTCCAGATGCCAAAGCTGTGCTAGAATGTGGAGATTCTATGGCTGGATCTTGGGCTGCAGTTGGTTGTGCAGATATTGGACAAACTGATAATCAACCTAGAATACTCTCTCATGTTGCTGGGTTTCAGTCAGCCTGTACAGAGACCAGGGCATAACATAAGAGATTCTCATTGATCTGAATAATGGAGAAGATTGACTCTGGGTAGGAGAACATACTTGAGGTGAAAGGAGGAGAGTTGACAAGAGACATCCCCTCTCATGTGAAAAGTGTGGACTCTTGAGTATAGAGATATACTTGATGGGCTGCATGTAAGAGACCTGAAAACAGACTGTCTCTCACACAAGGCATACTCACAGGCAGAGGTTTGTAGAAAGACAGTGCCATTAAGGCTTTGAGTTTTAGCACAGGCATCCTGGTCTTGCTTCCAAATTTGTACTATGGCCTTCTCCCTCTGCTTCCTTTGCTTCTTAGACCTTGTATTCTCTTGGTAGATTTCAAAGGCCCAATCAATATTGGAGAAGATGGCCATCTGGTCTAGGGAATTACTCAAGGGGCTGATTTCAGAATGATGGCTCACACCTGGTGGTGTCTGACACATAAAAAAGGTGGGTTTTGGGTAATAATTTGGAGGTCTGAGTAGAGGAGGAGAGCTTAATCCTAAGGGTCTCTCCAAGGTAGAATCGGCACTGGCTGACACATCAGGAGGGGAAGGAACATTGTAACTGCCAGATCTATCACTAGATATGTGCCCCCATTTCCTGGGAAGTTCTCTACACTTCTGCCTCTGATGATCCCGGATAAAGTGGCTCTTGCTGAAACACATCTCTTCTAAAGGCTGATCATAGAGAAAGAGGTTGGATTCCTGGTGAGGGGAGTTCCTAAATGGTCTAAACTGAGGAGGACAGCTAGCATCCAAATATCTCTGGCACAGAGAATCTGGACTGGGAGAGAAAACAAGAACTTCACCACCATTGTTGGAGGTAAGCCTATAGTAAGTTCCACTTCCAATTCTCCCAAGGAGTTGTGAACCCTTCTTCTGAATTTCTTTAGCATATCTACTGTTGAACCAGATCTGAGAAAAAGGAGGCTCCAGAAGAATACCTGTTCACCTTTAACTGGACCACAAGGTGCTGCTTTTGGATCAGACAAGTTTCTATAGCAATACTGCAATACTGCAGGAGTCAGAAACAGAGAAATCTGAAGCTCTTGATCCCTAAGAGATTTTAGTAAGGTACAATGTGTATGACTTGACACCAAAATCTAGGGAAGATTCAGGAAGCTATTGTGTCCTGTGTTGTAGTAGGAGCTCTGTTGTTTGGATCTCTGAGGCCCTGCATGAAAATAATCTTGATGCATATTTGTACCAGGTTGAAGCAGAATGAGAGGTCCAGCCCTGGGGGGGGGGGCTAAATAACCATCATTCACAAATCTGCAAGGTGTATTAAACATTTAAGAAACAGAGATTTCAGGTAACTGATTGGTGAAGAGACCCTTTTTGGTGTTGGAGAGAGGGAAGAGAGAGAGAGAGCCATGCTTGGATTTCATACTTTGTGATTCCAAACAGTAATGCTAGTGCCACACTTTGCTCCAGGTCCAGGTACTTGTACTGATCAAAATGTTCTTACAGCAGGCATTTTGTTCTTTGGAGTAAGCAGTGTGTTCCTTTTGCTCCTCTTTTGGAGCCATAGGGCCAGATTATTTATCACAATATTTATCTGACATTAACATAGGTCCTATAGGAACCTGGAAACCAGATCTCACTGAGGGTCTTGAAGGTATCTGATGACTTAGATGCCCTCAATGTCTTCTCAAAGTTGGTAAACATTGACCCATTACAGGACCCAGTTTCATTTGGTTACTTAAATTTCTTGATGGTTTTTGGGAGTCATGCTGACCTAGGTCCCATTCAGGGAGTGAAAGACTTGATTGCATTTGACTTCTTGGGGTAACTAGGGGACTCTGACACATTTGAAAAGGTTTAAGTTCTTTGTAGGCTCTTTAGGCACTAGGGAACTGGTTTTTATGTGTGTATTTGAAGACATTTGGAATTTTCAATGCAAGGAGGAACCTTTATCCATATATATGTTCTGAACTGATTGGAGTTTGTTCCTTTACTGGAAAACCTGGAAAAAAGAAACACATCAGAAAAACTCCAGAGAGCACCCATCTAACTCATTATTGCCTAGCCAGCATTTGCTTTGAACTTCTTATCATGCAGGGATCAGTCAGGAACTACAGTCTTCCTGACCAACTGACCCTGTTTCCCACTCTCAATTTCTCAGGACTGCAATAAACATGCAATTAACTCCTGTGTTAATATCAGACTGTCAGCACAGGGAGGAGGGCAATTACATGTCCTCTCCTAAGGTTTAAAAGTCACAGATTCTCTTCATTTACCCTGGTGCTCTCTCTCTCTGAACAAGGAGTCAAAGGCCATGGAACAGTCAGTGTCCAAGTAATTCCATCCCACTCCTATCTCCTGCACAAGGCCATTGATAGTATAAGTACTCAATATATCCTAAGGCTTTCACACCTAACCCAGACCACCCTGGTATTTAAACTCTATTCCAAGGAATTGGCCTTAATGGAATCTCCACCTAGGACCCTCTTATAGGCTCCTCCTTTTATTCCCTCACATTCATCAGACATTATGACCCTTATGTAAAGTCCACCTTATGGAAACTTGGACAGATGGAACATAGCTTTTTTTGAGACAAGTTTTGTCTATATGACCCTGACTGTCCTAGAACTAGATTTGAGGATAAGGCTGAAGTTGAACTCACACAGATCCACTTGTCTGTGACCACTCCATCCAGTGCCTGGAATAAAGGCATGGGAACACCACAATGCAGCCATACTTTGGGGACTCCTGCATCCTTTGGGATCCATCAGGAAGACATTTGTCCTTCAGTGTTATGTGACCATCTCAAGAAATTTGTCTCTTCTCATGCTGCTGCCAAAGGGACCTGCTCATGCCTGCCCACTGCTGTCACCACCTTGTAATTCCCCTCTTTTGTTCTCTCTCTCTTTCTCTCTCTCTCTCTCTCTCTCTCTCTCTCTCTCTCTCTCTCCCCCCCCTCTCTCTCTCTCTCTCTCTTTCTCTCTGTCTTTCTTTCTTTCTTTCTTTCTTTCTTTCTTTCTTTCTTTCTTTTTCTAAATAGAGACAGTTTCCTTGTACATGTTCCTGACTTCTTGGATCTCACTATACTGACAATCCAGCCTTTAAAATCACAGAGACACACTGCCAATGGCTCCTGAGAGCTTAGACTAAAAGTGTGGTCTACACGCCCAATATGGTAACCACTTCTTGTTGAATGAGGCCTGTTCAGCAATAAACCTTCATAGGTGGCACATTTTTCAACCAAAATACCACCAGCATGCCATACCTTGGCAGTTCCAGCCATCATTTTGATCCTCCTATTCTTTCTCTAGGGGTTATAAGAGCATTCAGATAGTTTACAGGATCTTGACTTATTTTTGGAAAGTACTATCTCTCTAAAAATTCATCCACTTTATTTAGATTTTCCTCTGCTGTGGAGCATTAGCTTTTGAAGCAAGGTCTAATGATTTTAAGAACTTTCTCATTGAAAATTACTTCCTCTCCCATTTCATTTTTGATTTTGTTGATCTGTGTATTTTCTACCTTGGCCAAGCCTTTCTTCATCTTGTCTATTTTCTGTAAGAATCTGGTTAACTTAATTCATTGTAATTTTCTTTTTGTTTCTACTTGATTCTTTAGAAACAGCCTTGAGTTTGATTATATCATATCAATTACGCCTCTTGGGTGTCTTTCTATTTTTTACCAGTGTGTTCAACTATACACTTAAATTGTTAGTATTAAAACACCGTAATTTCTTTTTTTTAACTCAAAACACTTTATTTATCACTATTTGTATATACATATATACTTATACATGTATATATAAATATATACATACACACACACACACATATATATATATACATACATACATATAGGAACAATAATTAAATAATAAGATGTATTTGAAAAGCATAGGTGATTGGGAAGAGTGCGAGGAAGGAGAGATTGAAAAGCATAGGTGGTTGGGAAGAGTGCGAGGAAGGAGAGAAAGGGAAAAGTTATGTAAATACAGTGCTCATATATGAAATTCTCAAAAAGGAATCCAGTTTTTAAAAAATGTTCAACAGATTAACTAGCATTTTACAATATGAAAATAAATATGATCTATAATTATGTTGAAGGACATTTTAATTCACTACAAACTTGAAGTTTAAAATGAAATCAATAAAGATTATTTTACCTAGCATACTAACAAAAACCACAATAACATTTTATAATTCAAAGTATTTCTGAGAACAAGAAAATGGATTGTCAGAAGCTAGTCAGCAGAGCCACTGTGTGTTATTTCTTTTTTTTCTTTTCTTTTATTATTATCAAATCATAATTTTTACTTTTTAACATGGGAGTTATAAACACAAAAATGCATGATGTGGGGAAGGAGATGACACAGGAGCATAGGTGTTCAGGGGGAGTACAGATATCTTGCAGAACAAGGTATCAGCCGGGTGAAGGTTCAGGGATCAGGTCAATATAACTCTGTCTATGATTCACTTGTCCTTATCTAATTTGGTACTGTCCACCAATGCTGCCTATTTAGAAGGTCTACGACTACTCAGGCTGGTAGATTTCCAAAAAAGTAGCCTGTTTACAATAGTTTATAGACAACTGTTTAAGTTTTTTCCCATAGAGACCCAAGACCTTGTCTTAGCAGGCATGTATGTCAGCCCTATTGCTGATTTTAGGCTTATGGCTGATTTTAGACCTTCAGTGTATAAGCAGGGCTGCCCCTGACATCTCCTCCCTTCTCCAAGTATAGAAGGGCTGTGGCAATTCTTATCTTGCCGAGGTGGGGATAGAGGCCTGACCTACAGTAATTAAACGGGACCTTGTAATGGCTCCAGTTCTCCTGTCGTTGTTCAGCGAGACATGAGGGCCATACCTGCCCTGATGTCTTTTTCCTGGAGAGGGGATACTTTTGACATCAACCCCTATGCATTCAGGCTTGTCCCTCAGGGAACCCAGAAACATATTTTTAACTTTTATTTATATTCCCTTGCAGTGCTCAGCCTCGCAGCCTAAGCAAGAATTCAGATTGCCAGACAGAGGGGGTTCTGGGTGGCCCCTCTCTGCTTGGTCTAGGGGTGGAAGTCCCCTCTTTTAGGTTTGGTGGAGATGGGACTTGGGAGCACCCTGGATAGAGTGACATCCTTGTCTAGATTCTCCTGGTCCTCCATAACTAAATTACAATAATGTATCTGAATAGATTTTGCTATCAGATTATCTATCTGTTATTTCACAAAGTTAGTCAGCCTATTTAAGGCCAAGGGACCAAAGGAAATAAGCAAAAATAACCTAATTAATGGTCCCAAGATGGAAGGAAGTAGGGCTAACAATCATTGAGAGGTTGAAGACGAATTTTTGTGCAAGCTCTCATTTTTCTCTTTCTTGCTCTTTCTTTTCTCAAGACCTTCTCTGGCCTTTTCATGCTGTATTTAATCATCCCTGTTTTGTCTATGTAAAAGTAGCATTCTTCTTTAAGGGCTGTACACAGTCTAGAGCTGTACAGTCTTTTCTATTGTAAAAGAGAAAATCAAGTCCAATAAAGTCCTTTGCAATTTTGAGGGATCGAAACAGACAGTGAAAGGAGAGATTTCTTCAGATTAGTGATGTCAGTCTATAGCTGTTTAATGTCTTTGTCAAAGGCCCATTGGAGGTCTGAGTAGTGCAGAGGCCAGCATCAGGATTAGAACTCCTACCAGCAGACATCATAGGTGATTAATTTTTACCTGGAAAGGAAAAAAGAAGAGAATTCTCAGGAAAATTTCTCTTCCCTGGATGTCAATTGTTATTCATCTTGTTTATAGTTGGGCCTGGTTTTGTGGGGGTATCTATTTAATTCATTAATCTTTTTGGTGGCCATTTAGCTGTGCTTTCTGTGGTATCAAACAAGCATATCAATGCTCGGCCCCATATAGAAACTGGGTCCTGGCCATTCCATTTAAGGGTAAAAGGGTTCTTCTACATAGTTGTGGCATAGTTTTTAATTGATCTCAGTGATGCCAGAGGCAATCAGCAGCAGATTTGCTGTGACCTTTCAGTTTTAGAAAGTTAAGAGTAAACAAAGTGTGCTCCTTCCACCCTCAGAGAATCATGAAGACACTGTTTAAAGAAATATAATTCTTTATTAAGAATTTCTTTTATCAAAGAATTATTATAAAACAGCCAACAATTAATCAATCTATATAATATATCAATTAATGAAAGATTCTTCTACTTTTTGTAAAATTACTCCTCTTTTGTCAATTAATTGTTTAGGGAAATTAGGATTTGCATCTCTCTTGAGAATGTTAAACAGAGACATATATTCTTTTGTGAAGAGCTTAAAATAAGATCTTAGCCAATAAGCATCTCCTGGAAACCTTTGAAAATCGTTTGAAATAAGTAAATATATATATATATAATTACCAGACCCATTATCTGTTTTTTATTGGATATTTTATGTATTTACCCTTCACTGTTATCTCCTCTTCCTTTCTCCCCCAGAACCCCTTATCCCATAGCCCCTCTTCCAATTTTTATGAGGGTGTACTTCCACAATTCTCCCAATCCTGCCTCCCTGCTCTTGAATTCCCCAACACTATGGATCCAATCTTTCAAGGACCATGGCCCTCCACTTCCAATGCTGCCTAATGAGGCCACCTTCAGTTACCTAGACAAGTGGAGACATGAGTCCCTCTCTTTCTGTTCTCAGGCTGGAGGTTTAGACCCTGGGAGCTCTGGTTGAGTATTTTGATACACCTTCTAAAAAAAACCCAAAGCACCCACACATTGATCTTCCTTCCTCCTCTTGAGTTTCATGTGTTCTATGCATTGTGTCTTAGGTATTGTGAGCTTTTGGGCTAATATCGACTTATCAGTGAATTCATGCCATGTATGTTCTTTTGTGATTGGGTTACCTCACTCAGGATGATATTCTCAAGCTCCATCCATTTGCCTAAGAATTTCATGAACTCATTGTTTATAATAGCTGAGTAGTCTTATTTATAATAGCCAGAAATTGGAAAGAACCCAGATGTCCTTCAACAGAGGAATGGATACAGAAAATGTGGTATATTTACACAATGGAGTACTACTCAGCTATTAAAAACAATGGGTTCATGAAGCTTTCAGGTGTGTTGTCAAGCTGCTAGGGTATGCCCTCTCTAGTTTCTTTTTGTAAGCAATTAGAGCTATGAGTTTTCCTCTTAGCACTGATTTCATTATGTCCAATAGGTTTTTGGTATGATGTGTCTTCATTTTCATTAAATTCTCAAAAGTCTTTAATTTCTTTCCTTATTTCTTCCCTGACCATATTATCATTGAGCAGAGTATTGTTCAATTTCCATGTGAGAATGGGCTTTCCCATGTCTTCCTGTTTGTGTGTCCAGCCCGTTAGCCTATGTCTTTTTATTGGGGAATTGAGCCCAGTGATATTAAGAGATATTAAGGAGAGGAGATTGTTGCTTCTTGTTATTTTTGTTAACGGTGGGGGCATTGTTTGTGTGATTATCTTCTTTTGGGTTTGTTGGAAGAGGCTTACTCTCTTGCTCTTTCTGGAGTATAATTGCCCTATTTGTATTTGGTGCTTTCCTGCTATTAATCTTTGTAGTGCTGGGTTTGTGGAAAGATATTGTATAAATTTGGTTTATCATGGAATATCTTGGTTTCACCATCTATGGTAATTGAGAGTTTTGCTGGGTATAGTATCCTGGGCTGGCATTTATGTTCCTTTAGGGTCTGTATGACATCTGTCCAGGATCTTCTAGATTTTATAGTCTCTAGTGAGAAGTCTGGTGTAATTCTGATAGGTCTGCCTTTATATGTTACTTGGCCTTTTTTTCCCTTACTGCTTTTAAAATTCTTTCTTTGTTTTGTTCATTTTGTGTTTGGATTATTATGTGATGGGATGTATTTCATTTCTGGTCTAGTCTATTTGGCGTTCTGTAGACTTCTTGGATGATTATGGGCATCTCATTCTTTCGGTTAGGAAAGTTTTCTTCTATAATTTTGTTGAAGATATTTATTGGCCCTTTAAGATGGAATCCTCACTTTCTTCTATACCCATTATCCTTAGGTTCGGTCTTCTTACTGTATCCTGAATTTCCTGGATATTTTATGTTAAGAACTTTTTGCATTTTGTGTTTTCTCTGACAGCTGTGTTAATATTTTCTATGGTATCTTCTGCATCTGAGATTCTCTCATCTATCTCTTGTATTCTGTTGGTGATGCTTGCGTCTATGACTCCTGATTTCTTTTCCAGGTTTTCTATATCCCTGGTAATCTCCCTTTGTGATTTCTTGATTGTCTCTACTTCCATTTTTATGTCCTGGATGGTTTTGTTCAATTTCTTCACCTGTTTAGTTGTGTTCTCTTGTAATTTTTTAAGGGATTTTTGTGTTTCCTCTTTAAGGGCTTTCACCTGTTTATCTGTGTTCGCCTCAATTTCTTTGAGGGTGTTATTTATGTTCTTCTTAAAGTTCTTTATCATTGTCATTAGAAGTGATTTTAGATCTGACTCTTGCTTTCCTGGTGATATGGGTAATTCAAGACTTTCTAATGTGGGAGAACTAGGTTCTGATGAAGCCGAGTACTCTGGGTTGCTGGTGCTTGTATTCTTGCCCTTGCCTTTTGCCATCTGTATCTCCTTGATGCTACTTGAGCTGTCTCTGACTGGAACCTTGTTTTTTCTATTATCTTGGTTGTGTCAGAACTGTTTCGGATGAGTGTTGCTGCTGGGATTAGAGCTGAGGTCCTAGATCTGCTGAGTGTTCAGGCAGAAACAGGAAGGAACCAGTTCTCTGGGCCAGGAGTGAATTCCTGGGTCCCTGTGGGTCCCAGTTACTCCCTGTTTGGGTAGAGTATTGCTGTCTCCTGACCTGAGATACTGCCCAGTTTAGAACTCCTGAGAGCCATGCCACCTCTGGGTTTTGTGAGGTTGGATACAGAGCTGCCTCCTGGCATCTGCTCTGTGCTCGGGGCCTAGACAGGAAGGAACCAGTACACCCACCTAGGAGTGAATTTCTGGGTCTTACTGGGTCCCAATTACTTTCTATTTGGTGCGAGTGTTGCTACCTTCTTACCTAAGATACTTCCCAGCTTAGAGCTCCTGAGAGCCCCGCTTCCTCTGGGTTCTGTGAGATTGGGTGTAGAGCTATCTCCCGGGATCTGCTGAATGCTTAGGCCCATACCTGAAGGTACCAGTGCTCTGGGCCAGGAGTGAATTCCTGGGTCCCTGTGTACCCCAGTTACTCTCTGTTTGGGGTGAGTGTTGCTGATTCCTTACCTGAGATACTGCCCTTGTTAGAGCTCCTGGTAGCCCCGCTTCATCTGGGTTTTGTGAGGTTGGGTGCAGAGCTGCCGTCTGTGATCTGCTCAGTCCTCAGGCCCAAACCGGAAGTCTCCAACTCTCTAATTTTTTATGAAGGCTTTTAGTGACATGAACTGGTTTAATCCCATAAAGTTTGGGATGATGTGACCTCCTTTTTATTGAATTCTAAAAAGTCTTCAATTTCTTTACTTTTTACCCTACCCAGAAACCATTTAATAGACAGTTTTTTTTCAGTTTCCATGAATATGTAGGTTCTCTTTTATTTCTGTTCCTCAAGTCCAGCTTTAATTTATAGAAGTCAGATAGGATAGAAGGAGTTATTATTTTTATCGGTTGAGGCTTGCTTTGTGAGCAAGTATGTGGTCAATTTTGGAGTCTGTTCCACGCAGTGAACAAGAAGGTAGAATAGAAGAAGTTCTATTCTTTGTGTTTGATTGAAATGTTCTCTAGAACTATTAGGTCCACTTGATTTATAACCTCTGTTAATTTCATTATTTCTGCTTAGTTTATGTCTGGATAATCTGTCTGTTGATGACATTGGGGTGTTGAAGTCTTCCACTGTTAGTGCTTGCTGTTTGATGTATAATTTGATCTTTAGCAATGTTTCACTTATTAATGTATGTGCACATGCTTTTGGAGGATAGATATTCAGAATTGAAATGTAATCCTGTTAGATTTTTACCTTGAGGTGTATGAGATTTCCATGCCCATCTCTATTGATTACTTATGGATGGAAGACTATTTTACTAGGTATCATTATGGTGACTCCAGCAGTTTTGGAATCAGTGTGCTTGAAAAACCTTTTTAAATTTATTTACTCTGAGATAAAGCCTATCTTTGTTGCTGAGGCTCTAAAGAAGATCCCTATTGGTATTCAATGTCTACTGCTAGGATTTGGCTGTAATTGAATTTCCACCCAAGAACATCTCAGCAGCTCCATTTTCATCCCTCATTTCCAGCAGATACTCTCTCTGTCCAACACTAGCCCCACTAAGACTAGCTTGGTAGAAGACATCAATCAATTTTTGTTTTCTTTGTTGTTTTCTATTTGTTTGTTTCTTTGCCGGTTTGTTTCTTGGGACAGTATTACACTGTATAATCTACCTGTCTGTCCTGTAAATCAACTGATAGACAAGGCTAACAGAAAACTAGGTAAGTCTTACCTGCCTCTGATTTCCTGAGGTGAGATTAAAGGTGTGTATAACCACACCTGACTTTGAGGACATCATTCTTAATTGACAAGATATACTCAACTCAGGTTTGTTTCAACTCTGAGAAATTATCAAAGCCTATCACTTTTGGTCTCCTGTACTTTGGAGCTCCAGTACAGTAGAAATTAGGCCTTCCTTAGTCAGTAACCATAGCAAGAAATGGGTGTCTTCTCATTCTGTTGTGCAGGAGTTACCTGCCCACCAGGATGACTTCTTAATTGTTCCCTCCCTTCTAAATAATTCATGTAGCCACCAACTTGAAGAAACAAATGGGCTGCTGCAGCTTGCCCAAACCACTGTCTGTTTGACCTCTAATCAAAGGACCTGCACTTACATATCTCTACAAACTTGAAACTCAGTTGTCCTCCCAATTTTTTTATCCACCCACTCCACAGAACCTCAGATCCATCATGCTCACCCACACTTTAGCACCACTCAGGTTTGAGCCTTACTTCCTGTAGGCCTAGTCTTGTAGATTCCTCTTTACTGTCTTTTGTTTTAGTTTTGAGATGAGGAATTTCTATTGTCCTAGCCTGTTCTACAGATAACCATGGGTCTGCATCCTGAGTTTTAGGTGTGGGCCAGTAAAATGTTCAATATTTGATCATTGTTCCAGAGCAATTAAAGGGTGTTAATTGGTTAGTGTGAAAATTGAAAATAAAGAGAAAATTGGCCTTTGTCTCATAAAGCTCTAGCCTAGAAGACATTGGAGCTGCATCTCTAGTCACTTTCTCAGGTAGTAATTTTCTACTCACTTTTATTCCATGGTGCCTAACCGTTATTCCTCCTACTAAGCACCTATCCGTAGAGACCAACATCTTGTTCAGTCTTGAACCACCTTGTTTGCTTCCCTGATTCAAGCACCCTCTCTGTCCTGGCCATCTCCACTGTCTAAATGGCCCTTCAAGCTCTCTGTGAACGTTGTGGTATCTATGCAGATACTCCAAGGCTCCTCAACAGAGGACTTAAGGTTTTGATGTATTGGTGCCTGGGTCTCTGCTCCCAGATTGTCTCTAGGCTAAATGGTATTAACTATAGAATGCTGGTGTCTATTTGTGAAGGAATGACTTTTTTTTATCAATACCTAGGGACCCCAGTTTGTTACTCAGGAGTCCAGCCACTTCCAATTGCAGGAACATAGTATGTCCAGTTGGTCCTTTACTTATTCTCAAAAAGTTTATTAGGTGTAACCTTAGATTACTAAAAAGCATTCTTCACATCTACAGAGGATTAAAATTAATCACAAAAGCAACTGCAAATTCTTCAAAAAAGGTCCAAGTGAGGTTCTTTGTCAGCGTATTTGTCTACATCTGTGTGAGACTATGGGAACAAACCCCAATGTTATGTAGTAAATTTTAAAAAAAGGAATAGAGTTTAAATTGTTATGCCATGTCTTATTTTGTGTATGACTTTGGTCTTTATTTATCTTACCAGAGTCCACATGTGGATATTAGAGAAGAACATGTGGAAACTGGTTTTGCTTTCCAGTATGTGGACATAAAACTTGGGGTTGATGGCACAGTGTGTTGTACTATCACACTAGCCTCAGATTTTTTTACTTACTGGCTGAACTCAAACTCACTGTTTGAATGAAACTCTCATTTGACTGCTGACCAAATGCAATAATTAGAGGCCATGATCTCTTGTGTGAGCCTTTATAATACCCTGTGGCTGACAATAAGTAGTTCATTCTGCCCTAAATGCATATTTTATCTATTTTGTTTGAAAACTTGTGTCCTCAGGTTACAATATGTTCTGCTTGATTTTATTGTCACCATATCTTTGTCTCTGTCTCTCACTCTCTATCTCTCACTCTGTGCGTGTGTCTGTCTGTGTCTGTCTCTCTCTCTTTCCTTAATTTTTTAAAATTTTTTTAGTTCGATATATTATTTATTTACATTTCAAATTCCATCCCACTTCAACATTCCCCCAACCCATTAATCCCCTATTCCATTCTACCTCCTCCGTTTTTGCTTTTATACTGTTTAAATTACATGCAAGTATTAAGATCAGTTCTAGGTTGAGAAACTAGCTTTATAATAAATACAAATAGTCCAGGAACCAGGAAGACAATGAACACAGACAAGCAAAGAACCTGCATAACAATAAACAGAGTCCTGTGATCACTCCTGTGATCACTATTTCTAAGAGCTTATCAGAATATTCAAAATATCTGAGCCTACTTTTCTATCCTAAACCAAGGTCATTTTCATGCCAGAGGCCAACTTCTTTGTTCTAGCTTAAGATTTAGATTTTTGCCTATAATTATTTCTTTGTTCTAACCTAAGATTTAGATTTCTGCCTGAAATTTCTTTTCTGCTCTGGCCTAAGATTTAGATTCCTGCCTAAAGCTAAAACGCAAGATAAAATGTACTGCAGTGCCCGTCTGCATGAACACACAAGCTGAAATGTGTGTGACCTTTCTGTGGTCAAATTAGTCTTAGAAGCTAGTTAGCCCTAAAATACACTTACTTGTGAAGTTTGACATAAGGCGTGTTTCTTGGTTTTGGTAGAAAGCCTGTATTAGCCGGACTAGCAGTGTTCTTAGTTTTGGAAACTGTGTTCAATGAAGTACCTGTATCAAAGCTAAAACGCAAGATAGAATGTACTGAAGTGCCCGTCTGCAGGAACACACAAGCTGAAATGTGTGTGACCTTTCTGTGGTCAAGTGAGTCTTAGAAGCTAGTTAGCCCTAAAATACACTTACGTGTGAAGTTTGACTTAAGGCGTGTTTCTTGGTTTTGGTAGAAAGCCTGTATTAGCCAGACTAGCAGTGTTCTTAGTTTAGGAAACTTTGTTCAATGAAGTACCTGTCTCAAAACTAAAACGCAAGATAGAATGTACTGCAGTGCCCGTCTGCATGAACACACAAGCTGAAATGTGTGTGAACTTTCTGTGGTCAAGTGAGTCTTAGAAGCTAGTAAGCCCTAAAATACACTTACTTGTGAAGTTTGACTTAAGGCGTGTTTCTTGGTTTTGGTAGACATCCTGTATTAGCCGGACTAGCAGTGTTCTTAGTTTTGGAAACTGTGTTCAATGAAGTAACTGTCTCAAAGCTAAAACAGAAGATAGAATGTACTGCAGTGCCCGTCTGCATGAACACACAAGCCGAAATGTGTGTGAACTTTCTGTGGTC
>JANHMN010000003.1:14883599-14895002 GCA_030674055.1 Rhabdomys pumilio
TTTTTTTTTAAGAGTAGGTAGCATCAAGTTAATGAGTGAATTAAAACATCTTCACACATCTTTAAGGTATAGCTAACATATGGCACACAGCATGGCATTTTGATACATGGCTACACTGCAGAGAGATTCGATGAAGCTAGTTCTACATTCGTCTTGACTTTAATGTCTCCATTTGCATTCCCTGTCTAGATCTGCATTCTGCTAAAATGTAAAACTACCAATTTACACACTTGTGGTAGTTCAGTGGATACAGCTTCTACCAGGTTTGAAATGTTCTCCCTCAGTGGCACTTTTGGAACCCAGTATGTCTTCCCTGAGGTGTTGCTGAGTGACGTCAAGCTTGCACCTGGGGAGTTTCAGGTAACAATCTTTGTTTGATATGGTCAATGAATTTAGTATAGGAGGCATTTTGACATCAAAACTTAACCTCAATTCTTCCAAATGTAAGTATCTCCATTTGAAAAGGGTAACATTGTCTTTGAGGATCATGGGCAGACTGAAACTGAGCAGACTCAATTTCTTGCTTGAAAACAAATAGAATCAGCTTTTTCTCATTTGCTCTTAACAACAAAGAAAGCTTATTGGGGCAATGTATGATGGATCATCGTGTCTGCATTGTTCAAGGTGTGCTGAGCAGGAAGGAGATTCAATGATAGTTGGATCAGACTCAGCAGAGAAGTCCCTTAAGACCACTGGGTTTAATGCCCACTAAGATTACAGGGAAAAAGGAGGGAAAAAGCTGAAGGAGAAAATTCATGGATGGTTATTGTTTGCAAGAAGGAAAACTTCCAAATCCCAGAAATAATGGCTTACTCCGTAAACCAATAAGTCTTCTCAGCAGCATTCTTCCTTGACTGTGCAAGTCTTCCTCTCATAGAAGTGATTGCAGGGGTGAGGGTGTGTCATGGGAGGTTCCTGATAGAAGGGTGAGGGTGTGTCATGGGAAGCTGGGGTGGTGGGGAGCCAGTGACAGAGTAATAGACATGTTCTAAACTCCACCTTGGTCCATTGCTACTGACTATTTGTGGCGGTCTTCAAGGGTCTGAACAGACTGGATTACTAACTACTGCCTCCGATTTTTCATGCCTATTAATTCATGAGGATGCTTCCTCAGATAAGCACTTCATTAGGCATTGAGTATATGCATTAAATAATAAGTGAACCAGTGTCAAATTTTCTTATACCCTGCAACGTTTTAAATATTCAAAGAACAAAGTTGGGCCATTACTTTAAGCTATTTCTTTTGTTTATTAAAAGCACAGTGGGGTTTTTGTAACTTAAATATACCTTATGTACTGTTCTATGTTTTAATCAGGTATTAAGTGATGGGCGTCTGGTTAGCCTGAAGCCAACATCTGGACCTGTGTTAACAGTCAGTCTCTTTGGGAGGTTGTACGGGAAGGACTGGGCATCAAATGCTTCCTCAGACCTCATAGCACATTCACTGATAATAATGCTGATTGTGGCACCTATTATACACTACTTGTGTTGATCGAATTTTTACATTTTTCATTTTATTTAGAAAATTTAAAATGGTAGATGTAGGAAAAAATGTTTGCCAACAGTGGACTCGAATGTAAGCAAATAAAGTGTCTCTTTTTTAGAGAAACATATGCATACCAGATACATTTCAGGAAAATTAACAAAACTTTGAGCATTGGTCAGTCTTGTTGTTGACTGAGTTGTTGGGCCAAATGAAGGTCACAGTGCTTTATTCAGAAGAAATAAAAATTACAGTTAAAAGACACTTCAAAATATCATAATATATATTTACAAGAGGTTTGAATCTATTATACATCTTACTCAGTTATGCTTAAAATTTCCAATGTGCTTGTTCATTTGGGCTATTAAGTACTTATCTCAACAATACATTTCCATTCTCTTATGGACCAAATCCTGTGGCTTTAATTTTTAAGTTCAAGTCCCAGTTCCCACAACCTCAGAATGTGACTGCCTTGGTGTCTTGGGAAATAAAGACATAAGTGGCATCATTAGCATAGACTTTAATCTATTATGACTGATATCCTCAGAAGAAATCAGGACAAAGACAAGCATCAAAAGAAGCCCATGTGAACACAGAAAAAGATGGTCATCTACAACAAGGAAAGGGGCCTCAGGAGAAAGCAAACCTGCCAACATGTTGAATTCCAGGCCCCCAGAATCACAAGGCAATAAATAAATTTCTCCTTTAAGTGGTCCAGTCTTTGGCTCTCTGCTATAGCAGTTCGAACATAAAAACAGCAACAAGACCAACACAGTTCTCTCTTTGGCCCCACTTTCAAATCTAAAGATTTGGGGGACAGGCAGTGGTGGCACACGCCTTTAATCCCAGCACTTGGGAGGCGGAGGCAGTCAGACTTCTGAGTTCGAGGTCAACCTGGTCTACAGAGTGAGTTCCGGGATAGCCAGGGCTACATAGAGAAACCCTGTCTCAAAAAAAAAAAACCAAAAAACAAAAACAAAAACAAAACAAAAACAAAACAAAACAAAAACAAAAACAAAAACAAATCTAATGATTTGGACAAAATGGTTTACTTAGTAGAGTGTTCAGATGGCACAGCCACCAGATCACTGAAAATCTCCTAAATTGGGAAACAAGAAAGCCACATTTTTGAAAATATATGTTTAATATAACATTAAATGTTCTCTTTCAGTAACAGCAAAAGCTTTAGATATTATACCACTGAGCAAAGCAAAGGGCAGATTTTGAATAAAAATGTGCACGTGCAAGGGGACACATGTGTGCCCTTTGCTGTCGTCTGGAATGGATGTATATATGTAGAGGTCAGAGGACAACCTTGGATTTATCCTTACCCTTCACCTACTTTGAGATGGGGTCACTCTTTGTAACTCATTTCTGGAATTACAAAGCTGAGTAGCCACCAAGCTTCTAGAGAATATTCTGTGTCTGCCCTCATCTAGCTACAGGAGGACTGGTTTTACAGAACACATGATCCAGTTTCTGGCTTTTATGTGGGTTCTGGGATTCTGAATATAGGTCATCAGGTTAACATAGCAGTGCTTTATCCTCTGGGCCATCTCCCCACCCAATGGATACTGATTTCTTTCCCAGTGATTATTAATGCCATGGCACAGTTACACCTTTGCCTTTCTAAGAAAGGTAAGTTACATTCCTCATCAGAGTATAGGAGAAAGCTAAAAAGAAAGCACACAATTAATGATGACATACACATATCCTAGAGTAAAGATCAAAGAGGCTTGATCATATCTGTTGATTTGTCACAGAGAATGAAATCAAGATATGGAGAAAAACATTAACACGAAGAATGGGAAGGTTTCAGGTCTGAAAGGTAATTTTACAATGATCAATGAGCAGTCAGGAAACAACATAGTGAGCCTGCTCACTCACATATGTGTCTCTGTGTGTGTCTGTGTGTGTGTGAATGTGTGTGTTTGTGTGTGTGTTCAATGCACATATGAATGCTTACGTGCAGGTCAGAGATCAGTGTTAGGTGTCTTCCTCCATCGTTCTCCATCTTGTTTTTTTGATTCAAGGTATCTCTTTTAACAAGGAGCTTGCTGAATCCATCAGCCTGGCTGGAAAGCAAACTTCAGTGTTGATATTGTAGGCATACACCACCATGTCGTGCTTTTCCTGTGAGTATAGTGTAGCCCATTCTCATCAAATCCTCATGTGTACCGGGTCCTCAAGCTTGAGTAACAGTTTGCTGACAGAGCCGACTCCCACTGTAAGGGTACACTCTTTTAATATTCTGTTCTGAAATTGTTCTTTCTGGTGGAAGAGCCACATGGATAACAAACATGGGTATCATCTTGAACAGCTATTTAGACATCAATACTTTCTATAAACTTTGACACCATGCCAAAGCAAAGAGAGCCCGCCTGTCACTATGGTGGTAAATTATTTGATATATAGTTAATGTTTGGGCAAAGTGCATGTAGACATGTTAATTGACTAAACTTTGAACTGAGCTGTGGAAATATCAGTATCACAGACTAGGTGTTAATTTAATGAAATTTGGGGTAAACCAGATGACGTCTTTCTTCCCATCTATGGTAAAATTTTATTATTTATTTATTTATTTTTTAACCAAAACAATTAATTGAGGGTTTATTTGCTATTACAACATACGTGAAATCAAATCAAAATTCCTGCTGTTATCTGCACTTAGTACTAGGAAAGAAGGTATTGTAAAAATTAATTATAAAAATACTGTACTGAGAAAATAACCTGACAGCCTGAAATTAGCTTTCCAAGAACACATGTAACAACAGCAAGATGTAACATTGCCTTCAAAGATTGTCACAGAAATATATTACACTACTTTTAGTGATTAGGACAATTTTGAGTACTATTTTGAAATGAAAACTATACCACTTTATCTCATCTGCTGTTAAATCTAGTTCATAAGAATCTTCTACTTGACCAAATATAGAGACCCACAGCTGGGCAATGCTCAGGGAGGAGAAATTTTGGAACACTCTGTCCTAAATGGGATATCTCCCTCAAATCCCTCCCCTCAGGGGTCAGGGAGCTCTGTGGAAGAGGAGGCGGGAAGATTGTAAGAGCCAGAAGGGATGGAGGACACCAAGGAAACAAGGCCTTCTAAGCACAGCGGAACCAGTAAACATATAAACTCCAGAGAGTGTACCAGCATGTGAAGGGCCTTGTCTTACTCAGGGTTTTACTGCTGTGAACAAACATCATGACCAAGGCAAGTCTTATAAAGGACAACATTTAATTGGCTTACAGGTTCAGAGGTTCACTCCATTATCATCAGGGCGGGAACATGGAAGCATCCAGGTAGACACAGAGCAGAGGGAGCTGAGAGTTCTATATCTTTGAAGGCTGCTAGCAGAATACTGACTTCCAGGCAGCTAGGACAAGGTTCTTAAATCCATGCCCATAGTGACACACCTACTCCAAAAAGGTCACATCTCCAAATAGTGCCACTCCCTAGGCCAAGCATATTCAAACCATGACAGGCCTGCACAGGTCTGAACTGATACAGATCTTTCTCTGACCACCCCAAAACAACACTGACTGGGACATTTTCTCAAGTATTGAACACTTTATGATTTTCTTATGTTCTTTAATGGCAAATACCTCTGGGCATAGTCATCCTCATTAGTCTGTTGAAAATGCAGGGCCTTGGACAACCATTGTCTTTGTGTGAAAATAAGAGCTCTAACATGGAAAGAAGTGTGTGAAAATCCAGAGAAAAGGTCTCACCACCTTTTCAATAGTTTATAGAATCCGTATATTCTTGTGTGGAGTTGGCATTTTCATGTGTAGTGCATCAGACTCTAATGTCTAACCTCAGTTTATTGGTCATTTTCACAGTGTCAGCTGTGGGTTTCATGCAATGAGACTGGCCTGAAATTCTATTTTAAAAAGTGATTGGGTTAGAGTTAGGGTTAAGTTAGGGTTAGGGTTAAGTTAGACTTAGGGTTAAGGTTAGGGTTAGTGTTAAGTTAGGTTTAGAGTTAGGGTTATGTGGGTAGGGTGGCTAGGAGTGCTGAGAGTTCCTCTGAAGACCCCCAAACTCTAGAGACCCTCACTCAAGTCTTGGGAAGTCGTAGTCACCCCAAAACTTGCAAGACACCATACCTGGATGCAATCAGCAGAGGCTTTATTAGGGAGAGTTGGCTGGCCAACGGTCAATTCATTTGCTCACGCAGGAGCTGAATTGACCCAGACCAGCGGGCTAAGGGGCTTTTTAAAGGGGAAAACCACAAACCAGGGGAGTGAGGAGGAGGTGAGGGGTTGCTAAGGAAACATAACATAAAAATATTGGAAAATTTCAGAGGAACCCAACTTAAATGAGTCAGGGTCATGTAGATAACACTCTGTATACTCATTCTTCTCAAAAATGTGGTCCTGCCATGTCACTGTGCCCTGCCCTGTCATTTATTCAACTATTTCTGGTTAACTATTTCTCACTTGCTCCAGAGACAGCCTTTCCCGGTCACTATGGTCACCAGTTTCTTAGAGCCACCTAAATGACTTGCATTCTTTACTTCCCTTTGTGGTCAGCGCCAGTTCCTGAAACGGGCCGGCCTACATTCTTGACTTGCTTCAAAGAAAATTTTCCATGCCCTTCAAAAACCTAAGGAAGAATCCACATATATATATTCTATAAAACAATTTTTATAATTTTCACTCTATACCTCCAGGCAGGAAGTTAGGCAAGGCTGCTGTGGCTACAATGGCTCATTAAAGACCTTCTTCATGGTTCATCACTGCGCGGACCCAATGACACGAGAAAGTCCTTGGGTTTCCAAAATGGCTTTATTGGCTTGATAGATGATGGTTGAATCTGGATGTGCACTGCCCATGAAACTCAGGGCAGACCTGAGTTAAATATGAGGGAGAGAGGGGGGAGGGGCTGGGGAAGAATGCTTAATTGGCTCCGCCCTCTGGCCTTCAGGCATCTCATTAGTATGTAAATTTCTCTAAGGCCTACGGCCTCTAGTCACACCCTCTACCTGTCCTCTTTGGGCGGGGCTGCATTACCCTGAATGTGACTGAACAGTGCAGGTCAATGGAGTATCACACCACATGTTAGGAGCCTGGATTCTGGGAGCTCAGCAGAATAGATGCTTGTCCCTTACAGGCAATGGACACCTGTTGGGTCTCCGGGCTTTCCAGCCAGCACTTCGACCAAAACCAAGACCCCTTTCACAGCCCTACATCTCCCCCTATTTTCTTTTTTAAAAAAGAAGGGGGGTCGCTGTTATCTGTAGTGAAAATTTTGGGTGAGGAAGTCAAAAGGAAATACTATGAATGCCATAGGGGTGTGTCACAATTAAGCCATAGGGTTAGGGGAGCTGGGGGTGGGGGTTAGGAAGGTGAGGAAATCATTGAATCAATTAATTGAGGGTAATAACATCTGATTAATCTAGATAGACATTATGTTTTCCTCACTAACATGTAACTTTTAGCTATTTGACTTTGGCAAAAAGAGTTTATCTGTATCTGGTGGGTCTGGATCTGTCCTCTCTGGCTCTCAGCATGTCTCTGGAGTCTTCAGTCAGATGTGTCTGGAAGGAGGCAGCTTGGCGTCCCAGGCAGGTTCCAGGAGAGGGCATTGTCTCTGCTGTATCTGTAGGTGTGCCTGTAGGATAATTATAACAGGGAAGCAGCACCCCCACAGGGGAGTGTCTGTGAAGGGTAAGTAACTGGTATTAAGCTACTCTGGAGCAAGCATGGTCTGCCATTAAGATCCTAGAAAGGCAAAGGTGTTTGAGGAAATTTTAGTCCTGGAAGGTACCTTTGAGTCTGTTTTGTATGGCTGAGAAAGAAAACATCATGTTAATTATGTATCTGGGTTAGGCAGCAACAGTTTGTCTGTAAAAGGGAACTAGTTGTTAATTAAGAGCTGAAAAATGGTGATCAGCATAGTTGACTTGACCTGTGGAAGTAGATTAGATGACTTTTGAACCTTGAAGAAATTTTAAAAGTTAAAAAAATGTTGGACATATATCACTCATGAGTGTTAGAGAGAAAAGGAAACATTTAAACATAAACAAGAAAATTTTTGGTTGAAAAGCATGAACATTGTTGCTTTAAGTGTTTCTGTTTGGGAGTAAAGGAAACGTTTAAAAATTTTGGTTGAAAACAGGAATGTTGTTGTAGGTCTTCCTGTTGGGGAGAAGAAGCATTAATGGTGGGTTTAGAAGCAGTGGGGGAGGGGCTTTCTCTGCCATGTGGCATCTAGGTGCTCTGGCAGAGATGTCCTATATTCCCCCTTTGTTTTTCTTAGAAATTTTAAATGTAGAGAAGAAAAAAGGCCAATTTTGAAGAAAAGCTTAGAGGAAGAGACATAGAAGCTTTATAGGAGAGCCAAGAGTCAGAAGGAGTGAGAGGCTGTGTCTATGGGAGAGACATGTGGAAGTTGGATTGGAGCTGGCAGCTCCTGGGTGGTGTGCAGTTTCTCCAGGCTCAGCCTGAAGTTTTTAGTCGCACAAAAGAAACTAAGGAACATAGGGCTGGGTAGCAAGCAGGCTTTTGCCCCTGTTGCTTTAGGCAAGCCAGCTAAGCCAAATAGCTGTAGCCTGCCGTAAATGACAGGGGAGCAGGGGAAGAAGCTGCCTGGCAGGGCGCTGGGGACTAGAGTTTGGAGTCAGTGATCTTGAGAGAGAGAGAGAGAGAGAGAGAGAGAGAGAGAGAGACAGAGAGAGAGACAGAGACACAGAGACACAGAGACAGAGACACAGAGACACAGAGAGAGACACACACAGAGACACACAGAGAGAGAGAGAGAGAGAGAGAGAGAGAGAGAGAGAGAGAGAGAGAGAGAGAGAGACACGAGCTCCTTCTACAGGGTTAGGGTTAAAGATTGGGTTAGGGTTAGGTTTAGGATAAGATTCCCCTATACTCGGTACCAGTCTTGTACAGATATATCCTGCATGCTGGTTGCTGTTGTAGATCTTAGGTTTTGTAGTTGGTTATATTGCTTATTGCCTTTCTCTTCTTATAGTGTACTGAGAAACTTCTAGCAGTCTAAACTCTCGTCAGTAGGGTTAAAGCCTCTAGTTGGGTATCATCTTAATGTCTCTCTGCTTGATGACATAAGCAAGCACTGTCATTTGTTTTATTAATGACAACCATTCAGTGTGGAGTAAGACTAACAGAGTTTTAATTCACATTTTCTCCCAAGATGCTCTTATGCTTGAGTTGTTTTTGTTCTTTGTGTATCCTGAACTCCTCATGCTGTTGGTTATCACTTCATTTCTCACCTTCTTTCCCTGCCATGGGTCCAAAAAATTTATTCACCCGACTACCTCTTTTTTTTGGTCCCATCCCGTTTGAAGCAGACCATGAGAAGCTGTAACCTTTAGCCCTGGCCCATACACAGCCATCACTCTCCCTTTTGGTGACAGATAAGCCTGTCTCCTGACATTACTAAATGCTCTCCGTACTTCTCTGACAAATCAGGAACCTAAGTCTTATCCTATGCCCTGGAGAGTCTTATTCTCATTTTTCTTACAGATCTTTTGTTTTACAGAACAAAATGTGAATGAAATGAAATAAAGCAACAAAGGCTAGCTCTCTTCAGTTAACTGTCACTTATACAGTCTATTACTTAAGAGCATGTATGAGAGCATAGTAACCTTTCTTTTCTTTTTCTTTCTTTCTTTCTTTCTTTCTTTCTTTCTTTCTTTGTTTCTCTTTTTCTCTTTTTCTTTTGTTAATACCTTTTCCCACACTTGTTTGGGAGTCTGAGGACATATGAAGCCTAGATTAGCCTCAAATTTTCTATGTAGACAAGAATGAACTTGAATTTCTGATTTTCCTGCCTTTGCTTCTAAATCAATAAATTCTAGCCATGAACCACCATGGAGAGTTTTATGAGGATCTAGGGATAGAGCTCAGAGCTTCCTGCATGCCAGGAGGGCATACTAGTGAATTACATGCGCAAACCCCGCTGTATCTTTTCTCTTTTCTCTCTCTCTCTCTCTCTCTCTCTCTCTCTCTCTCTCTCTCTCTCTCTCTCTCTCTTTGAGTTTTTGAGACAGGGTTTCTCTGTGTAGCCCTGACTGTCCTGGAACTCATTCTGTAGACCAGGCTGGCCTCAAACTCAGAAATCCGCCTTCCTGTGCCTCCCAAGTGCTGGGATTAAAGGCGTGCACCACCACTGCCCAGCCACAGTATCTTTTCAATTATCCACTGCTAAACATACTCAAGAAGCTGGCCTCTGAAAGTACAGACTCATTTTTAACAACATGAGTTTGTTCATTGGACAAACAGGAAACTGATTCTTAATTTATTTCATAATTGGACAGTTATAGGATATTGGAAAAGCCATTTAAGGTCTCTCTACTTCCTATAATTTGTAGAGAAGTAATAATTACCAAGAAATATGTCTAAAATTAATGAAATTTATACTGAACAATTAAAATCCTTTATCAGTAGCAATTCTGTCTTAAAATTTTGATTTTATTCCATCATTCTTTTCCTCCACAGATGTATTCTGAGTACATTCAAATTATATCCTTTCAGAAACACAATTAATTCATTTATTTATTGTCATGATACTTATCAATGAATCACCACAAAAACTGGTAGCCCAAAATAACAATGTCTTAGTTACTTGTTTATTTCTGTGATAAAACATTATAAATAAAGCAACTTGTAAAAGCAAGCAGCTACTGTGGGACTCATAGTTCTTGATGACTGGACTTCTTGACTATCTTGGTGGGGGGGCACAGCATCAGGCAGGCTAGACTGGTTCTGAGAAGTAGCTAAGAGTGTATTATCCTTATTGGGATGTAAAGAGGCAGAGAGTAACTGGAAATGGCACGAACATTTGTAGCCTCAAAGCCCCATCCCAATGACATACCTCCTCCAATGAAGCCACACCCACCCAATTTTTCCCAAATAGTTCTATTAACTGGGGACCAAGCATTCAAACATATGTGTCTGTGGGGACTAGTCTCATTCAAACCACCAGAAGCAGTGACTTATACTCATATTTCTGTGGAGGCTGCTAGGGAGGCTCTGCCATAAACTGAATCTCTTCATGTCTCCATGTCTTCCACATGTCTTTGATCCTCTTTGGACAGTTGACAAGCTGGGTTGATTACATACAAGATATTCAGAAACACAAGCATTCCTGTGAGCTAGGTTTCAAATGAAAAAAAAAAAACAACTCTATTTCTGTCTACTTATTCTACAAATAAAACAGTAAAGCTCAAAAATCAAAGGCTGTTGTAGGGAATAGAGAGATGGCTCAGTGGTTAAGAGCACTGGAGTCAGAGGTTAGAAGAAGTGTAGCCTTCCAGACGATCTGTTTGATTTCCAGCACTGACAAAGTAGCGCACACCTATTCATAAGCCTTGTCTCTGGGGATCCATCGCCCTCTTCTGGCTTCCTCAGGCACTGCACACATGTGGTGCACAAACATACATGTAGGCAAAATACCCATAGATATAAAGTAAAATCAAAATCAAAGGGCAGGGATGTAACCAATGAAGCACAGACCAGGTATGAATGTTAAGAACTTAAAGGGCTGGGAGTAAAAATCTGTTGTTTCTAGCATCACACACTTCCTACATAACAGTCTCAAATGGATGAGAAGCCCCGCTGGCAGCTCTTCCGTTTAGCTTCAGTCAGGTCAGTGGCTCCATGAGTGACAAAGAGATCCATTTGGAAATGGTGTCTGTAGGAATGAAAATAAGGCAATAGGCAAATATTTGTGACCATATAACCTCACGGACAAGATTGTTCTCTAAATATGGCTTATAATATTGGGAAAAAAAAGACTGAAATGCGGGGCATGATGATTCTTGAACTGGAGAGGCAGAGGCAGAGGCAGAGAGGCAGAGAGAGAGGCAGAGAGAGAGGCAGAGAGAGAGGCAGAGAGAGAGGCAGAGAGAGAGGCAGAGAGAGAGGCAGAGAGAGAGGCAGAGAGAGAG
>JANHMN010000003.1:14895102-15017568 GCA_030674055.1 Rhabdomys pumilio
AAAAAAAGTTGAAATTAAATAATCTCCTAGAACAAGAGATAGGGAAGAGAAAGTCATGAAGTCCTATCACTAAATGAAGTACTGTTGACCTTTGATAGGAGCTGGGAGAGAGAGTTAGTTTGCTTTAACAGTGTGGATGCAGGTAGGCTGAGCACATTCATGGTCAACAATACAACCAAGAGTACTTGGGCAACACAAATTGAACTTGATAAGTTTAAAATAAAAAAATTTGAAGGTTTGAGGTAGGGATGTGTGGATATTTCTGAAAGAATTTGGATGGGGTGTTGAATATGATGAAGATACATTTTATGCAATTCTTAATAAGTTGATAAAAATGTAAAAATTTGTGGAAAGCCACTTGTCTTTCTAATGCAAACTCTAATACAGGTTTGGGTTTTTATCTGGTACATATAGGAGCAAAATAAGGGTGAATATAGCAGAGTGTTGTACTCTAAATAATTAACTTGTTCAAAGAAATCTGAAGTAGTGTTTCTTGTGGTTAAGATGAGTTAGATCTCAGTTCCTTAAACAGACTAAAAAACAAGATGGTCAAGAAGATAGAGATGAGGATACCAATGTCTGTGAATATAGCAAATGCAGGTAACACATCACAAGAGATGGGAGGGGAAACAGAGACAAAGAGATAATATCCTGACACATACTGTGTGAAGAAATTGAATATATAAAAAGAACTAAGTTCCAGGGAAACAACTCTAGAACATTTGATGAAGTAGTGAACACTGTTAAATATTGTTATAAAGCATTATGCTCAGAGATTGTCAAGCTAAGAGCCTTGTTCTTCTAATATACAGTCAGGATCTCAGTGATCCTGGTAGACATTCATCAATAAATTCTCTGCTGGCCACCTTGAAGTCCTTATAACTGTGCTATACATGCTGTGAGACATGGAGTAGTACCTCAGCTTGTTACTTCTGCCAGAACGCTTGATAATATATAGGAGGCTGCACTAATTGAAGGTTTGCAATTGCTTTCTATTGTAAAGCCCAAGCAACTTCAGTTTTGAGGAAACTCCATTTTGTGAGACACCAGGGGCTAAAGTCCAGTTTTAAGAAGAAAATCAAAGTCCCCCTGAGCAAGTATCCTATAGCAGCCCCAATCCCCACCCCCACCACAATCTGCCGACTTAGCAACAGCCACTCATACAACAATAGCAGGATCAAGGTGTATATGTATATGCATGTTATATTAATTTGCATATGTATATGTATATTAAGACATCCTGCAGAGAATAGATAACTTAGCTATCCTGTTTGTCAGGTGGTTTTGACCCTGTGTTCTGTCCTTGTAGATTATGCCAGAAATGCAAAAACTATAACTTACTGACCCATATGGAAATTCCCCATGTTTACGGCAACCACAATAAAAACCCTGAAACTCTAGACACTAGGCTCTCACTATGACCCACTTCAATTGTGAGAGCCTAAAAGGCCTTGCTACTGAGCTCATAATAAAAAGACCTTATGTGTTTTACATTGGAATTGGCTCCTCGGTGGTCTTTGGTTACCTGCAACTTGGACATAGCACTATAAGGTTTATGACTGACTTAAAAAGATTGGAAGCTATGCTCATGCCTGGTAGTAACTAGTACAATATTCAATCTTTGTATTATAGGTACTATTTATTTGTGATAATGTAAGGTGGGACTTTACTTTGTTCTTTTATTAACCTAAAAAGCTACCCATCTTTGTTTACTGTTCTTACCTGGTTTTTTAGCATTAATCATACAAAAGGTTTACAATAATATTCCTACCTATTGACAGGCGGTGTATCCTGCTTTTGTAGGACACAATAAAGTGGAGATTCTAACCACAGTGCTAGTCACGAGGTTGAAAGAGTAACTAGAAAAGGTGACTAGGAGATTGGAAATGATAGGAAAAATTTAAGTCAACATCACAGAACTCTGGAAGAGCTCAACATTGCAGCCCAGGGTTAATAGGCAATGTTCTATAAGTATTGGGTGCTAACTGACTGTACTACTGGAGCAATCTAAAGCTGGAAAAACCACATTGGAAATCAATCTGGTGGTTCCTCAGAAAATTTAAATACTTCTACCTGAAGACACAGTTACACCACTACTGGCCATATACCTAAAAGATGCTCCTACTTATAACAAGAACACTTGTTACACTATGTTTATAGCAGTCATATTTATAATAGCCAGAAGCTGGAAATAACCTAGAGGTCCCTCAATAGAAGAATGGATACAGAAAAGGTGATACATTTACACAATGGAGTACTACTCAGCTATTTAAAAGAATGGTTTAATGAAATTTGAAGGCAAATTGATGGAAATAGAGAATAACATCCTGAGAGAGGTAACCCAGACAGAAAAGAACACACATGTTGTGTACTCACTGATAAGTGGATATTAGCCCAAAACCTCAGAATACCCACATACAACTCACAAATCATATGGAGTTTAAGAAGAAAAAATGACCAAACTGTAGATGCTTCAATCCTATATAGAAGGAAAAACAAAATAATCACAGGAGGTAGAGGGACAGAGGGAGGGACTTAAGAGGGAGAGAAGAAGGGAAGGGAAAAAAGGGGGCAGGATCAGATATTGGAAGGGACAGGAGAGAAGTACAAAGCGTCAGGAAATTGAATCAAAATATGTAGCAGTGGAGGATGGGGAACTAGTGGTATCCTCTAGAAAGTCCAAGATGCCAGGGAATTGAGAGGCTCCCAGGACCTGATGGGGATGAATTTAGCCAAAATACACAACAAATGGGAAATACAACCTGTAGAGACCACCTCCAGTAGATAGGCACAGCCTCAGTTGAGGAATGGGGCCACTCACCCATCTCAAAATTGTTAACCCAGAAATGTTCCTGTCCAAAAGAAAATCAGGGAGAAAACATGGAACAGAGACTGGAGAAAAGGCCATACAGAGACTGCCCTATGTAGGGGTCCATCCTATCTCCAGACACCAAACCCTGATGCCAGGAAGTGCTTGCTGACAGGAGCCCGGTATGGCTGTTCCCTCAGAGATTCTACTAGCACCTGGCCAATATAGATGCAACTACTCACAGCCAACCATCAGACTGAGTTCAGGCACCCCTATGGAAAGAGCTAGTGGAAGGACTGAAAGAGTGAAAGGGGATTGAAACCCCATAAGAAGAACAATACCAACTAACTGGACCACCCAGAGCTCCCAGATACTAAACCGCCAACCAAAGAGTATACATGGACGAATTCATGGCTCCAGACACATATGTAGCAGAGGATCACCCCTCATCTGACATCAATGGGAGAGATGGCCCTTGGTCCTGTGGAGGCTTGACACCCCCAACATAGGGGGATGCTAGAGCAGTGAGGCAGGAGTGCGTGAGTGGGTGGAGGAACTCCCTCATAAAGGCAAAGGCAAAGGGGTAGAGAGGGTTTGTGGAGGGATAAAAATGAAGGGAGATATCTTTTGAAATGTAAATGAATAAAATGATTAATAATAATAATGACAATAATGATAAAGAAGCAATGTTCTTATGGTCCTACCAAGAAATAATCTGTATTTTCCAGGTAGATACTAGCTCCCAAAACGTTAAGAACTTTATTAATGGTGCCATCATTTTTGAACGTTGGCTTGGACTGAAGCACTGAACGTGTGGGTAGACTTTTATTCAAGCCATATCAGTAAAAGTAACTGAGCTAAGATGTGCTAAAGGGGAAGTAAAGACAATGTGCCCAGAAAAAAATAAAAGGATTGCAGAGAACAACAGCATGAGTATGAGTGACTTTTGTTGCTACGGTAAAATACCATGACTAAGCCAAGTTATGGAAGGTACTGTTTACTTAGGCTAATTACTTTAAAGGAAGCATACATAACAGTGCAAGTATATAAAGGAAGGGAAGGCATGTCAACAGATAACCAGAAAAGGAGGCTGGGAGATCTCATCTGCATTCACACTGGAAGCAAAATGGGTAAAATGCAAGTAGGATGGTATCTGTTAACTCTAAAACCTGCTGATAGTAATATACTCCTTTTATAAAAGATCCATGCCCATATATTTCATAAATTCCACGTAGAGTAGTATCAACTACAAACCAAGCAAACATGTTCCAAAGACTATGGTGAGTATTTATCAGTCAAATGACTAGGCTCCTTCTCTTGTTATCCATAGGTTCATGGACATCTTCTGATATGAAATGCATTTTGTAAAACATTAAAAGTCTCAATATAGTTCAAAATCCAACATCTACGTTTTCTTTTAAGATACAAAGTGATTTCTTATCTATGATTTCATATAACATCAAAAATCATATTAATGCTTCTAAAACACACAGATAGAGAATATATATTTCAGTTTCAATTCCAACCATAAGGAGAGGGGCATGGTGAGAAAATATTGTTTCAAAGCAAGAAAGATACTCAGCTTTCTGAACAGCTTGCTAAAGCCTGTAGCTCTATATATAGATAGTGTCAGGAATTTAGGTGTAAGGGGTTTAGGTCACTACCTACCTCCAATTTTGTTCCCTACAGAACATAGAACTTTCTCTGTGGTTTAGTTCTATTCCTTGTCTGCAGCTCTTTCGCTCAGTGTTTCAACATTTTTACATCCCCAACATCATATGGTCTATATTAAATTCCAGCCTTCACTTTCACAACTTTAGGCAAAGGATTCTCATGGCCTCGCTGACACATACTGAATATCCTCATTGGCTTTAAAAATGTAAGAAAGCTCAGTTAACCACTTATTCTTGCATTTGCCATGTTTTCAAACATAGTGTCACATGAAAGACAAAACCAAATCAGACTCTTAGCTTGGGGTGGACCCTTTCCATCAGCAAACCCATTGGCAGGATCTTTGGAATTTTGAAGCAATTACTTCCTAGGACCAAGCAAACTGTCTTTTTTTGCTCCTTGATTCTTAACTGGGTAGGGTTTTGTCCTAACAGCAACATTCTCATAGTTTCTCTAAGGATCAGAAAACCTTTCTTTAGTGCCCTTAATCTCCTTATCAGTTACAGCTTCTCATCTAGCCTGTGCATTGGCTATAGTAGCAAGCCTCCTTGTACTCTTTTTCTCTCCAAACTGGACAATTTGTATTTCTTTCTGCCCCATGTGCTGTTTCTCGGTGAAGAATTGAATGAATTATCAGTAATTATGAATTTTAGAGTTAGTGTTGTACTGTCTTTAAATTTCATGGGCCAAAGAAATCAAGTCACCATTCTCAAGTTCTGCTTCATGTTCATTCTCAGGATGTAGACAAAAAACAGCCATATTCTTCTCCAAATATTACAATAAAGCCCTTTAACACAGTTACTGTTAAAGTCTCTGAGTGCTTGTCAAACCTCTTGAGTCAGCCTTTAAAGTCCACTTTGTTCTCTAAAGTTTTCCAGGTTCCAACTGGAATGCACCATTATATTCTACTCATAGCACTCGGTTGCTTTTCTAATTTAATTTCTTCTGTCAACATAGCCAGGGGCATCAGAGCACCATCCATCAATCTGATACCAACTTACATATTACTGAATTTTTCTGTTGCAGTAATACACCATGGTGGGAAGAGAGAGAAGTAAGTGGCCAGCAATGGCAGCAGGCACAAGAAAATATTAATCACATCCTCAAAAGCAACAGAAGCAGAACAAGCCAATTAGAAGTGTACAAAATTTTTAATATTAAAGCCTTTAAATGAAGCACTTTCTCCACAAAAGCTGTATCATTCAATAGTCTTAAAAGAGCACAAACAAGAGTCATAGTGTTGAAATTTCTGAGGTAGTGGGAGGACATTTCTCACTCAAACAAACACATTTTCCATCTAATAAACCTTGGCCCAGAGCAGAATTTTTTTATATAGGTTTGTGCTTCTTTATTGAAGTTAATTACAGAAATTCAGTGAGTTCTGAAAACTGAAGGCTAACAGGTCAGTCAGAAGTATTGATACCCTCTGTGTATTGTGTAGCTCTGTTTCTGTTGTCCTAAAACCCTCAAAGAAAGACAGCAAGTAGTAAATGTTGGGCCATGGAAGGGTATCCTGGTTCTTGGGCTGTGGGTTCAGCCATGTCCTCAGAACCCAGGCTCCTGACATGAGGCCTAATCTCCGGTTCCACCTTTACCATTCAGTCACAGTACACAGGTGGGCGTGATAAACAGCCCCCAGGCCCTTGAGAGATTTACATACTAATGAGGTACCTGAAGACCAGAGGGTGGAGCCGACTAAACATTCCTCCCAAGCCCCTCCCTGTTTTTTCCCTCTCCCTTTTTTCACTCAGGCATGGCCTGGGTTTTTGTGGGGTATGAATCCAGATCCATCCACCATCCGCCATGCCAATAAACCGGTTTTGGAAACCCAAGGACTTCCTCGTGTGTTGGGGCCGCTCCGTGAGGAACAGTGAGGAACCAACCGTGAGGAACCGTGGAGAGGCTTTTAGTTAATGAACAGCCGGGTCTAACTTCCAGCTGGAGGAACCCAGATCGTTCCCAGCCGACTACCCACAACATGGGGGGAGGAACCCTGGGTTCCCAGCCATACTTTCCCACAGTAAGTAAACATCTACTTTTTCTGTTTCTTCCCAATCACAAAAGATTAATATTCCACATTGTTATCAGCAAAAATAACTGTTGACTACTCTACTTTTCACTTGTTGTAAAGAAGGTAGACCCTGCTTGTATAGTATTTAATGAATATATTGATTATATTTCTTAAGGAGAGTTGTGCATTCATTCTTTAAAGAAGAGGACTGTGTTCAGAGTTCATGAAATAGACACGTGATATTTGTAAGTTTTCCTAGCATATTTCTATCCCATCATTCTAGTTAATTTGTAAGTGGTCTTACAAAAATTGTAAAGATTTCAAAAGCATATTATGACAGTGTGTTTTTCCTCCTACAGATACTTTTGTAGATATTCTTGAATTCATGATTGGCACTGTTTGGCTCAATATGATAACACTGAGTAGCACTGGGATCTGATAATTCATAATCAACTGTACTCTTTGTAGAAGAATTCAGACTTGGTGGAGTCCAGTGGGACACACAAACCTCTCTTCAAGACTCACACACAAGATCTTGATATTTTATGGATCTTCTATCTCTTCCATCCTTCATAGCTCATGAGCATGTAAGAGCCTCTGCAAGCATTGTCTGTTTTGAGACACTCAGAAGAGTCTCATAATCAGTTTTAGTAATTACCTACCAAAAAGAATTCCTGAAGAGTACATGACTCACAATGCAACTGTCATGGCCACTGAAGTAAAATGAAAACTACAGTTTAAAAGACTGGTGAGATTTTTTTCATAGTTGAGATGTTTCCCTCACTCAGGTGCAGGATTTCAGGATGTCACAACGTGCACAGTGAACATAAGATTCTACACAGAGAAAAAGTCAGGTTAGCAGTTTGTATTAATCCTAGAAAGCAAAGTCAGATAAGATAGGAAGTCTGGAAAAGTGCCTGTATCTGAAAATGGGATTCAGAATTTGGAAACACAGTGAAAACTTAGTTTTTAGATTTTGTGAATCTCTTGTGGTTTAATTTCTTTCCAAAATGTTATTGTTTGACTTAATCAAGGAATTAGTAAATGTAATTATTTAAATATGAATAATAACTTAATTTCTCTTTGTATGTGTGCATGTGTATGTGTGCTGTGGGAAGGTACATGTGTTCAGGAAAATACTGTGTGTGTGTGTGTGTGTGTGTGTGTGTATCTGTCTGTCTGAGTGTGTGTATGTGTGTGATGTTCTAGGTCATAGTTATTCTTCTCTAGATACTTTTTACTTTGAAAGATGTTTATTATACTACGTTTTTAGACAAAGTTTACATCTGGGCTGTAACTCTAAATATGCTAGCCTGGTTACTCAGGGAACCCTGTGAATTTTCCTGACACTTCCACTCCAGTGCTTGAATGACAGCATTACTACCCACAGTAAAAGTTTTAAAATAAATTCTTGAGACTCAAATGACTCTCCTAGTCTCAACTCAGGCCCTCACCTGTACAAAGCAAGGACTTTATCAACTGAATCATATCCTTAACGTATTAATACCTTAATGTTTAGACAACATTATTGCATCATATGTTACTTTTCCTAGACTCTAGGAATACAGAGGCTGAACAAAGAGGATTGCAAAAAATTTCAGTCCAGTCTACATTACAAAGTGAGACCCTTTGTGAAGTCTTTCACAAAATGCATAGAAATATAAAGTTGACCAAATATCTTTATGCAGTCAATGTCACTGGTAATAGTGTCCTGCTGGGGTGGGATTATGGGAACATGGGTATAGATGTATGTTAATCTATAAGAGAACGAACAAATTTTGAACTGTATAGTGCTTTGCCTAAGAGGAATCATAATGCATGATTCCTTAGCCTTTGCTTAACACTTACTTAGCCTTTGCATTTGTTTTTTTGTGAGTACCTTGCTCTTTCATTTACTTAGCAACAGAGCAAAGTACCCCATAAGCTGTGGGCAGGTCTGAAGTTAGAAGTTATTATTTACATACAAATTGTGAAGTTTAAACCAAGACTGTTAGAGCTGGATGAGTAACCCATGGTTTACTGTATCTTTTGTTATACACAGCTTCACATCAGACAGTGGATCTTATAAGAACATCAGGTATTCTTCATTTATTTATTCCTTATTAAAAAGTACTAATCTTTAGTAAATTATTTTATTTATTTACATTCCAAAAGTTGGCCCTCTTATTGTTCCCTTTCTCTGCCTCTGAGAGAGTGCTCTCTCACCCCTTCATCCAATTCCACCTGCTCCCCCCTACCCCCATCTCACTTCCACCAGCATCCCTCCTCCCTGGGGCAGCAGGTCTCCAGAGGATCAAGTGCATCCTCTCCCACTGAGGTCAATCAAGACAGTTGTCTGCTACATATGTGCCAGGGGTCACAGACCATCCCATGTATCCTCACTCCTTGCTTTTTGACTTAGTCTCTGGGACGTCTGAGTAGTCCAGGTTAGTTGACATAGTTGTTCTTCATATGGGGTTGCAATCCCCCTACGTTCCTTCAGTCCATCTTCTAACTCTTCTATAGTGGAGTCACGGAACCTGAAGATATCACCCTTAGTGGACAGACATGCCTCCCAGTTGAGGCAGAGGTCTACACATGCATCTTCAAAATTTCGAACCCAGAATTGTTCCTAAAGGAAATGCAGGGACAAAACTGGAGCAGAGACTAAAATAAAAGTGCTTTTACTTTAAAAAAAAAAAAAAGAATTTTTTTACAGACTTCTGTTGATGTGAGTCATGTGTTTTCTTTGTATTCCATAGTTTCATAAGAGTACTCTACACAGAACACTCGCTGTGTTAAATCTTTTTTCACTCAAGATCTTTCTCCTTGTGAACAAGCATGCATGCCTATGCCTGTGTCTGTTTCTATGAAATGTGATGAAACTTAGTTCTCTGCATAATGTTTAATATATCACTTAAACTATATGAATAGTTTGTTTTCACTACATGAGAAATAATATATTATGTAAGAATAGAGAATGTTCACTTTGTTGAGAGAAAATATTTTTAGTTTTTGGTTTAAATTTCAAAGAATTAATGCATGGGTTTCTTTTATGCTGAACAGTATGATTAAAGTCTCTTTATCCAACATTATGACTTTTAAATAGCCAGTTACTAATGGAATTTAGAAGTGAGCTTCCTTTACATTTCTATTTCCTGGTCATTGCTTCTCCCAGGGTAATTTGGCTTTACTCTTAATACTGACATTTTTTTTAAGTTCCAGAAGAACTTTCTATATTTAAACAGTTCAGCAGTTACATCAAAATACTGATGACAAAACGTTTTTGGGATAGTCTTGTTATGATGCCCAAAATAGTTTTGCACTCTTGAACATATATGATTCACACAAATAATAAAAGCTGTAAAAGTTCAAGTCATCATTTTGATCAGAGAAAATTTGCCATAACTTATGCAGAGAAGTGTTTAATGATAGAATGAATCTCAATGATTTGGCAACAGGA
The DNA here is from genome assembly GCA_030674055.1 of Rhabdomys pumilio. Classification (NCBI taxonomy): domain Eukaryota; kingdom Metazoa; phylum Chordata; class Mammalia; order Rodentia; family Muridae; genus Rhabdomys; species Rhabdomys pumilio. The sequence continues at coordinate 14,905,036 of JANHMN010000003.1, forward strand.
ATAATGTTCTTACTTCAGACCACAGTTGGATTTCTGGGAAAATTTACTCTTCTTTCCAGCTGTCTCATCCATTACTACATTGAGCAAACATTAAGACTACAGATTTGATTCTCACACACCAATTCTCAGTCAATTCCTTGATCATTCTATCAAAAGAGGTTCTAGAAACAAAAGGAACTTTGGGGATGCCAGAGTTTTTTGATAATTCTGGCTGCAAACTTCTTTTGTATATTCAAAGACTGGGCAGGAGCATGTCCATTGGCACCACCTGCCTGCTTGAGTTTGTTCCATAAGACCAGAACTGATCCACTGTTCATGAGACTCTAAACTGCCTGTAAACATAGTTCCAGGGGATCTGACAACCCTTTTCTGGCCTCTTCAGCACTAGCACAGATTGGATATATACTCATAGAGATACAACATGCACAAACAAATAAATCAAAATCAAAATAATTTTTAAAACCAACCAAAAAATAGATGCTTTAATTAATGAGGAATGCTTGATAACCTGTATTTTAGGATTGAAGTTATGGTCTGAATTCTTACCATGACTGAGCTAATATTTGTAACATTTCCTAGCATATTTGCATAACACTATTTCTCCATTAATTTGCATTTAATTGTGCAAATAAGCACAGTCCCTTCTAGGGTAAATGAGATCACGTTTTCCCTTTGACTCATACTTCAGTAAATACCTGTTGAGACTGGATTTGTATCTGTTTATGTAGTAAATTTTGGGAAGAGGTTCACGAAGTACTTATAAAAATAATTTATATTCTTTTTTGTCTGGATGAAATATTCTGTAAATATCTATTTTGATTATTGGGTTTTTAATTCCAATTATTTCCAGAATTTTTCTGTTCAGTTTTTGCCTCCGTGATGTCTTCCAGTCTCAGTGGTAGGGAAAGTGCCAGGAGCCAAACTCAGGAAATTACTTGCTGTTTTAGAAAGTCTAGTCAGTACAAGGTTAAGAAAGGACATTCACAAGTCTCAGGTCCCAGGAACTTAAAGAATGTCTGGCATTTCCTTTGAGTTGATTATGGTAGTGGGATGGTCTAGGGCAATAAGGATATGATAGTGGACTGGTCTTAGATAATAAGGATTCCAAAGTAGGATAGCCCTAAGCAATGACCCTCGCCCAAACTTCCTGGTTTGCTGTGTCTTTATAACCTGCCCCCAAAATTAAAGTTTCAGAGCTTGATCAGAACTTCAGACTTGCTTTCATTCTTTGTGTCTCTTGTCCTTTCATTCGTTCGCCCCCTTCCCTAAGGTCTCGTCGAATCCCCGCGGGCCGGGGCAGGAAAGTAGCTAATATATTGTGTATGCAAACTCTGGAGAATTAGAAAAAGAGACTGAAAGTAAAAATAAAAAGAATGATAACTGGTAGAAGGAAATGACTTGCCACCAACAGGTTAAAGTGCAGTTCCACACTGAACATGAAAACAGATCTATCTGGGAAATAAGTGAGGAAAAATTGTATAAGACTATGCAGGTTATCGCTGCAGGGAATTACAGCCACAAAAGCAAATATATCTCCCCTCCACACATACATATACATTTAATAGAGAAAGTTAAGTATAATAAAGCATCACTCAGAGTATGAGATAAAATTGGCGGTGAAGTGTAGAGATCCAAATGACATAAACACAAATCTTAAAATTGTCCCTATGGTGTTTGACTAAGTGTTGAGTTAGTCTGAATATTTGTAAAAGCCTAAATGTCCCTCACTGATGACTAATATATATAAATAAAATATTGAAATTTATATTGCTGGCTTTCACATTTGTCACTCTCATTGCTGCTATAGATCAAATAGCAAATGCATTTCTTATAGGAGGTCGGTACAGAATAACACATCCATATCTCAGAGTTAAGGAAAGACCACTGACACAGAGAGCACTAGCATGGTTTTGACATTCACTCTGACCATACCATAAAGGAAAAAGAGCTGAAGTTAGTGGGTGTCATCAAAGTCTATTAAAAACTGAGGGAACATCATGGGTCAGGGTAATTGTTTATATTGGGAAATGTGTTTTTCTTTTTCTGGCATTAAACTTGTTTCAAAGCTACTGCTGTACAAGCAGAAGTGAATGCTGCAAAAGTAACTTGGTAACAGAAGTACGTTTCTATACTCCGCAATGTCCCCTGATTTAAAAGGCAGAGTCTGCAATGACAATGGTCTTATTGTCTACATGAATCTGATATTTGGTGTACCTGACACAAATTACATATGTAATGGTGAGGACTGCAAAAGGAAGTCTCAAGTACTTCCGTACTTGTCACAAAGGGAAGACAGACTCTTTAGAGGGCCCCTAGTTCTGTGTCCAATTGTTATGCCTATGAGCAGATTTTGTGTGGTTGACATGTATAATGAAGTCACTGTGGATCATGAGAAGACTCATAATGGACCCTTTGAGCATCCAGGAAACAGTCAGCAAAGACAGAATAACTTTGTATGTGACTCAAAGGGTTATCTGTCAGGGTTAGTACTTGTGGTGGTATTTCCCTGCTTTAAAATATATTTCTTTTCTTCTTCTTTTTTTTTTTGTTTTGTTTTGTTTTGTTTTGAGACAGGGTTTCTCTGTGTAGACCTGGCTGTCCTGGAACTCACTTGGTAGACCAGGATGGCCTCAAATTCAGAAATCCGCCTGCCTCTGCCTCCCAAGTGCTGGGATTAAAGGCGTGTGCCACCACCACCCGGCTAAAATATATTTCTGAGTTAAGCATTGTTGCATGTGTGTGGTAACAGCATATGGAAAGAAGGGTCAAAAATTTCAGACCAGCCTTGTGTACATAGTGAGTTCAAGTCCAGCTGGGTTACATAAGATCCTATCCCAGTTTGCCATCCAATTACACACACAGATAAACAGATACACACACACACACACACACACACACACACAGAGAGAGAGAGAGAGAGAGAGTTCAAATTCACATATTTTAATGTATAATCCATCAGATTTTTTTTGTCCTAAAATCCCAAGTTACACATATGTCCTTAATATATTTTTAAAATTGTGATTTATTTAAGCCAGTATTTTAATTAAGACATTAATGAGTACATAATACTATGCACAGAACTGGTAATAATTTAATTTTTACATACTTTGTATATAATTTTTATGTATTTTGTAATTATCAGTCTTCATGGTGCACAGTTTTTATGACCTGTGGAGTTAAACTTAAAAACTCTGTGTATATGTGTGTGACTACTTCTATCATGTGAATTCTGGGAATTCAACTCAAGTCACCAGGCTTGGCAGTAAGTATCTTTATCCTCTCAGCCCTCGAGCCAGTCTATCATTGTACTTTTTCGGGGATAAAAGCCAGTGTGTTTTTCTCTTGCATCTTCTTATCCGTCATGCTATGCACATGTGCCTCTAGAAGCACATGGTCACCTACTGCTGAAAATAGCTATGAATGGGGCCAACAACAAAGAATCGAGAACTTCGCTAAAACATGAGGTTTTATTGCAGTGTGTGTGTGTGTACAAGTATGCACGCTATCCCCATGCATATATTGGTATGAATGTGACTATGAATGTGAATGTACAAGCCAGAGGACAGTTCTGGTTCTTATGAAATTTTAGAAGCTTGTTGTTTTGTAATAATTTAGTGTTGTGTGTATTAAGTGTAGATATGTACCACTTCACATCATGTACGTGTAAACATTGAGCATTTGGTTTTCACCTTGAGCTTTGTTGAGGACAGAGTATTGCTTCTGCTTGCTGCCCTGGAGCTTCAAACTGTTGTTTTTATCTTTGTTTCCCATTTTGCCTTAAAGATGGCTGGGGTAATAGGTACATCTCATTATATCCAACTTATATGGATTCTGGGATCTAACTCAGTTTGTCATATTTGTGTGGCTATTGGGTTTATTTCCGAGATATCTCCCTGACCCTACAGTTTTTCTTCTGAGACATGATCTATCATTAGTCTGAATCTCAATGATGAAGAGTAAGCTGGCTTGCTAGGAAGTACCATGAAACGACATGTTCCTTTAGTGCTGGAATTGGGATTAGAAGTATGTTCCCTGTACTTGTTTTTTTTTTTTTTTTTTTAAAATGTAGTTTCTGGGGATTGAACTTAAGTCCTCTTGTTCACACAGCATGTGCTTTGCGAACCAAGTCTTTGACATAACCCTCTGTACTTGTTTTATATAATTGTATAGTTCTGTAGTGAGAACTTTTGAGGACTGCAGACCTGGCCACTCATCACCTGCTTGTAGACAACTCTAATAGTTTTCTTAAGAAATCACTGACACAAAGGCATTGCTTAAATGGCAACTTGTCTTCGAGGATTTTGTATTCATCTTCTCTTTATATTTTCACAAGATGGGAAGGAATGTGTACATCAACATTTGCTGTCTCTTGACTATCGTCCAGCCAACCATGTTCAACCCTTGGGATTCCAGCTGGGCACAGATTAAAGCAAACACTCCTAGATACTTGGACATGTTTTGTCTTGTGCTGGATCTACAAATGATATTTAGTGTCATTTTTCCTGTCCATATAAGTGGGAAGTTAAACTACAAAACATCACAAATATCAAAGATTTTTGGATACTGCTCTGGTGTTCTTCATAACTAACCATGGGCATACTGTTACTGATATTATCAGATGTTACCTGTGTGTGGAGTATGCTGTGGGCCATTAGCTACAGGATTTACTTACTGTATAGAAAAAACAGAGCATGTAGAACATTCACAGGACCAAGGTGTACTCCAGATTCTTTCCTGAATCTAGAATTAAGAAAGCCATCTTTCTCCTTGTTGGCACATTTGTTTCCTTTGACACATTCTCCTGTATTGTTCAAGCTTTTATGTCTCTTGTTTATAATTTCAGTTGCTTTCTGGAGAAAGTATCTACAACTAGCGCTGTGTTTCCCAACCACTAGGCTCTTTGTGCTAGCTAGACTTCCATGCATTCAGTCTCAGCTTTGCCTGGATACAAATACAAAACTCCCCTGATCATTTGAAAGACTTGCAAGTCATATGCTTCTTAAAACAACTTTGTGTGTTTGACTCATTCGCGACAGTCATACATAGCAGTCACAAAGCAATACAGTAGTGGTTCTTATGTGCCTACACAGATGAGAACATAATTTTGTTCATGTACATTTGTATATGAAGAAAACTGTTCTTGTATCAATATCAGAATAATTAGTTATCAATCAGTAATTCTGGGAAATTATTTAAAAATATTTAATTAAAAACCTTCTACTTACTTTAATAATCTCTACCTGGTATTTTATTCTTTTCATTTAGCTTTTAAAATAAAACATTATTTTCATTAATCAAATTGTAATAGTTTGTCTTACCTACATCTGATGAAAACCCAAATGAATACAGTAAAGTACTACTGGACATTATAAATTTTTAATGATTAGGGTCTCTGGATGGCTCAGGGGTTAAGAGTACTGGCTGTTCTTATAGGAGACCCAGATTCAGTTCTCAGCACCTCCATGGCAACTCCCAATGGTTTTTAACTCCAGTTCCAGATGATCTATAACCCTATTTTCTGGCTTCCTCAGACACTGTATACACACAATGCACAGGCATACTTGAAGGCAAAACACTCATATACATAAAAATAAATATTTTAAAATGTTACTGTGATTAAGTGTTCATATGATTAATGTGTTAAGTGAAAGAGATGCATTTACTATCTTACTCTGCTGTTTTTTCTGGTACTTATTTTGTTTTCTGATCTATTTTGAATTGTTTAAAACATTCTGGTTTTGTAGTTAGGCTGCATACACTACTTATAAACGCATAGGCTGCAACTGAAAAACTGTCTTCCAAACTTAATCACATGTAAAGGTATGGAATGGCCTTGTTCCTTTTTCCTTTTTCTTCATTAGTTAATTAATTTACTTCCTGATTGAAGCCTCTCCTTTCCTCTCCTACATGTCCCACCTTCCTACCCTTATAAATCTCTCCCTTCAGAGAAGATGGAGGAGACAGAGGGGAGGAGTCATGAAGATGTTTATTCTCAGAGTTGTCTTTTTAGGTTCTGTGGATTCACATCTCATTGCTATCCTTTATTTCTTCTGGCTTTGTGGATTTTTACATACTCCATGCCTTGTGGTAGTGGGACACCTGTTTCTACATGAGGTGATAGAATTATCTCCTCTGAGATAATTGTCTTGAGTCTGGTAGGTTTTGTAAAGTTAGATTTTGCTAGTTTTCACTAACTGTGCATTAGTTTTTATTGATTTATAATGATTACTGTGCATTCTAATATGCACAGTACAACAATTATTTAATATATCCTCTATGTCTGGGGTCATATTTACATATACAAAAGTGTAATTTCAAATGTAAAAAGTCAATCCTCCCTCCTTCCTTTTTTTCATGTGGATAAGAGAGGCATGAGCTGGGAAGGATGATTTAGAAACAATGGAGAGAGGTATGAGAGCATGTCATGAGTGGTTTCCATTCTGTGTTAGCAGGTTGCATGATTTGATTTTATATTATATTGTATGTACATGTTCATGTGTACCTATATATGTTTGAGGATGAATGTGTGCTCATGTGTGTGGAGACCAGAGTTAATTAGATGTCTTCCTCACTAACTCTCCAACTTATTTTTTGAGACAAGGTTTCTAACTAAACTTGGAGCTTGCAAATTCACCTAGCCATGGTGGCCATCATTCCTGAAGGATCCTTCCATTTCTGCTTCCCTGATGCTGAGGTTGACACCACATGCCACCATCCCTGACCTTGTTTATACATGGGTTCTGGGAATTTGGAGAGGTCCCAAGCATATGCAATGAAACATCTCCCCAGCTCAAGATTTTACCTTTCAAAAAATACATAAAAGTTAGTATATATTGCAAGGAGTGCAGTTAATATCCCACAATAATTCCCTTAAAATTTTCTGAAGTTATTTAGTACCTCGATAACATAAATTCATACTAGAATGATAGATATGAAAATGAACAAAGCTTCATGAGGCAAAGAAGCTGATTGTTTCTCTAAACAGTGATATTACCTTCTTAGAACTCAAGATTTCAGGAACACATTGAAAGATACAATAGCCAATTTGCAGTGTTTCTTTGGAGGCTGTAGAGTGTAACTGGAGCATAGACATCATTCCAAGCATCCCTACATCTTCCAAAGAAATACTACAAATTGCTTTACGTATCTTTCAAAACGCATCTGGAATCTTGAGTTCCAAGTTTAAGCCCTCCTAAAATAGCAGAGATAGCTCCTGAGATGACCCATGAGACTGTCTCCATAATTCTCCTATGATAGTTCAGTGGTTCTCATACTCCTGAAGGTCACACAGAAGACATCAAGTATAGTGGGTACTGTGGTGCAATTCCCAGATCCACCCTCCTCCAGAGCCAATGTGTACACCCTCCTTTGATTCCAAATCCTTTGGGGATTCATCTTAATTCTAATGACAATTGTATAAGTTTCCTCTCTCTAAATCCACTTCCTTAATTCCATGTCAGTAAGGAGCACAGGTTTTCCAGTTGAACCTGTACATGCAAACATCAGCCTTGGTATATGGTTTCTGAAAATGAGCTATGAGCTATGGCACTCCCAATCAACCCTTGCTATCCTACCTTTTTTTTTTTTTTTTTTTAAGTGTTCTACATATCTCTTCCCACACCATACCTCTCTATTCCCCCAGGGTCTGGGAAATAAGACATTTCTATGGGCTGTGCCTATTTCAGGAGGATACTACATACTTATACATATCTTCTCACCAAGGATAGAGAAACCATAATAAATTAATGATTCTATTGAAGTCAAATGGGTGAATCAATGAGTTTTTATTGGAGTTGCCTGCATGAATATGTGTGTGTGGGGGGTGTAATTTTCAAGAGCAGGAATGAATAAAATATATCTGTATCACCAAAAACCCCACTCCAACATAAGTGTCCTCTCACTAAAGTTGCAACCATGGAGTTTCTGCATGGCTCGCAGCTCCACAGGGCAGAATGTTTGACCTGAGTTGGTCTAGTCAGAGTCAAGTCCTCCAGCAATTGTTTAATGCTTCTCTAACCCTGAGGAGGGCCAGTAGTAAATCTTGTCAAGTTTGTTCACCTCCTGAGTCTCAGCAGCTTCCCAGGGCCTTCAAAGGGCAAATGTTTCAACTCAGAGGAAATTGCTACACCTTCTCTGAAATGCAAAATGACTCACTGTTCCTAAATTTTATTACACAGTATCCTGTGACACTTACATAGTATTTGTATCTGTGTAGGGCAGGACACATGGCACAATAGTCCATGGTCTAGGGAATTAATATCATGTGCCCATCAGCACATCCACACAACCAACACTATTCTTCCTGCTTTTCCTGCCACCTGCTGAAACATACTCTAGGCAGCTATCACTTTTACATGAATATGAAATATATATATGGTAGACTTATTATAAATTCTTTGGTAACAGATGGCATCACATCTTCCCTCTCTCAACACAAACCAGACAAAACCCGGAAGAAACAGAAAAAATTTTTTAGAAAGACAGAATATGCCAAACCAAGCCAAAAAGCACAGGGTTTGTTTTGTTTTGGTCAACTATTTCCAGGAGGTATCAGTTGCAAACAGTTTTTTAGCTTAGGGGGTGGGATTCTGTGTCACTTTTCCTTCTCAGTACTGGAACTCTGAGCCTGTGCTGGTCTTGTGATGAAGGCTGAAAAATGTACTGAGTCCCAGCTAGATACTGGCAGAGACATAGTCAGGATATCTGTGAAAAAAATGACATCCTCACACATTGTGGATAAGGGTGGCACAGAAGAAACAAAACAAAACAAAAAACAAGGAAGTTATCCATGCAGAGTTCAAGCTGAACAGGCAGGATGTTCTGTCTGTCTATCCCTCTCTACTTACAGGGCACTCAATGTTAGCCAGGTTGCATTTGGAACATGCAGCCAAAGATAACCTTTAACTTCTGATCCTGTGTCTGTCTATCCAGCTTTGGGATTACTGGTGTGCACAATCAATTGTAGATGGTGCTAAGGTGTCATATCTAGTTTTTGTCAACTTGACAAAAATCTAGATATATCTGGGAGGAGGGACTCAATCCTTTTCTTTTCTATGCCTCCAAATTCCCATCTCCATCTTCTCACCACAGCAAACACACATATCTGAAACTCTATTTCATAGAGAACTATTCTGTACTATCTGGAGAATGATCTATGATAGCTTTCTTTTGGTTTTGAATGTATGAGTTTACTATGAGTATAGTATGGGAAGTAAAAGAATCAATAGTGGGGAATGGAGGAGGCTCCAAGGACTCAGTGTGAGTGACCCCAGCCAAAATGCCCAGCAGTAGAGATACAGAACCTAAAGAGACCACCTCTGATAGTCAGATAGGACCCTCAGTTGAGGGATGAGAACACTAATCCACCTATAAAACTTGCAACCCCAAATAGCTCCTGTCTAAAAGAAATGTCGGGATAAAAATGGAGCAGAAACTGAAGGAATGCTCGACCAGTGACTGGCCAAACTTTGGATCCATCCCATGGGCAGGAGCCACATCTTGACACTATTACTGATGTCATACTCTGCTTGCGGACAGGAGTCTAGCATGGCTGTCCTCTGAGAAGCCCTGCCAGCAGCTGAGTGAGACAGATGCAGATACTTTCAGCCAAGCATTGGACTGAGGTCAGGGACCCCTATGGAAAAGTCTGGGAAGGAGTAAGGAGCTGAAGGAGCTGGCAACCACATAGGAAGAAGAACAGTATCAACTTATCTGGACACCTAGGAGCTCCCAGAAGTTGAGCCATCAAACACAGAGAATATATGGGCTAGTCCACCCCCTTCCACCAACATATGTAGCAGAGGACTGCCTAGTCTGGCCTCAGTGGGAAACAATGAACCTAACCCTGTAGAGACTTGATGTGCCAGGGTTGCAGGGAATACCTGGGGAGGGGATGGCCCCCTCTCAGAGGCAAAGGGGAGTGGGGATGGGGGGAAGAACTCTGTGATGGGGGAGCAAAAAGGGGGCAACATTTGGGATATAAATAAATTAAATAATTTTATAAAGGAAAAAACATAGACATATTAAGCAAGAACTAGTAGGAGACTAATAACTCTATTAACCATTGAAACTACTAATAATATGCTTTTTACCTAATTTCCTAATATACAGAACCTATGATTATGTAACAAGCATTTCTATTATATATTGTATATAATTGTGCTTGGTCCAAACATTCTATAGTTCTTTCTCAGGCACAAAACCTGACCCAGATGTGGTCTTCTGACTGAAAGAACTGCAAGCAAGAGATAAAATCTAGGACGAATGTCTCTGGGGTAAAAGAAGCCAACAAGGGCAGCAAAAAATAAAAGACAGAAACTTAGATAATGGGCCCAAAGAGACTGTTTCTCAAACTCTGATTGGCATTTCCAAGTATGAGCTAAACAATATATAAACAACAATGGGAAAAATAAGAATTGTTCATTCTTAAAGTAATCCTAGAGCCCTGTATTTCTGTCTCCCATTACTTTCCTTGCTAGTCCCTGTTGATGCCCTGCTGTGTTGCCCATGGCATAACTGCTTAACATTTAATATTTCTAAATATCCTAAAATGTAATTATTAATCATAGATTGTCAATGTCACTAAAAATTTAGTGCTTTTCAGCATAAGAGATAAAGAATACAAATTTAAAATTAAAATAGCAAATGAAAATCTTATTTTTTGAGTTGTCATAATTCACATAAATTGATTAGAAATGTCAATACGAACTCACCTAACCCCTGAAAAGCCCAGTATCAATTACAACTTTGTATTAACTAATTAAACTTACCTTCATCTTGTGCTTGTTAATAAATCCAGTGCTTCCTACAACGTTTAACCTAGGGAAGTTCAAAATGAACTAGAAAACTTTACTGTATGAAAGGAGAGGAAACAGGCAAAGGGATGTCCATGAAAGCACTGTTTGCAGTACCCCTCCATAGCCTTCCCTGAGCTCTCCAGTTCCTGTGTCTTCTGTTGACTGATTTCAGATGAAACATATAAAGTACAGTAATAGAAGAAACAGTTCATATAGAATACGGGAAGAAACTGAAGAATGGCAAGAGAGATCATAAAGAAAATACACTCACGAATGAACAACAATGGTACCACTGTGCCAAACTCCATAGTGAGGTAGAGTATAAACAGAAATTTCTAGAACAGACAGACCAATTTGACTAACTCTTCTGGGATGGGGCAATGGCATAGCTTTCATTTTAGAGTTACACCATATAGCTCTCACTTGGCTGAAGGTCCCTATGTAGACCAAGATGACGTCAATCTCACAAAAATGACCAAAGTTTCATGATTGAAAGCCTGTGCACTTTCACACATGGCTACGCCTTTTGTTCTTTATCATAAGACCTTCCCACTCAGCGCCAGAGATACATGATTCTCAGATAAGTATCACTGATTAGGAACGCCCACTCTCTGTGAGGGTGTTTTCTTCTTAATTTTCTCTTTGATTGGAGAGGAAAAGTGGGGAAGGGAGGAATGGCTGTATGGGGAGGAAGATGGGGGAAGGGGAGAAGGGAGGGGAGTTGAAAAAGGAGAAAATAAAAATCAAGTATAAAAATAGCCACGCTTTAACGAATTTAATACGCTTTAACGACCCTGCTATGTCCACCTTCTTGAACGCTTCCATATTTTTAATCTTAAAGAGAAAGGATTGTGATACTTGTATATTAGCCTTGTAAGAGGGTCACAGGGTTTGGCACCCAAGTTCATTATGAGGCAGGAGTCCATCCTTAAATACTTTCGACCTGGATCATTTCTTACTAGCTAGCTACCTAGAAGCTCCTCAGCAGGATGAAGTAAGACTCGCTCTGGCCGCTCTATTTCTTAAGGGTAAAGGGGGTGGGGGGAGCTAACAAAGCCTTGAACGTCACCAGCCCCTGAACCTCGTCCTAGAAACCAAGCAAGGCAAATCTCCCTACTTAGGAGTCCCTTCTTCACAGAGACCGATATAACAACCACAGAAACACAACCAGACAAGCCTGTCCTTCATTACGTCACGCATAGCTCCCAAGTCTCCGGTTTAAATCTTCTCCGCGTCTCTCCCAAGGGGCCATCTTAGCCACCTCCCACCCTCGACTCTCATTGGCAGCTAAACCTGCTTGTTCCCGTAGTTGCTAGCAGCGACATGGGCGGGCACAATCTTGGTCTCTAAGATACTTAACTTCCGCTTCCGCTCCTCCTGCGGAAAAACATCTGATTCGTCCGGCCAATGGTGAATGAGAAGTAGGCGGGACTTGGTTGGTTCAGACCAAACAGACGCGAGCTTGTGCGGCAATGGCGGCGGGACAGCCCCTGTAGCGCGGCTCGGGCGCCCCCACGTCCGCTTTGCGTCCTTTCCCTGGCGCCGCCCCGCCCGAGCCCGGATTCTGCCCGGAGCTCGCCACTGCCTGATAGAAACGCCAGGGAGCCAAGATGGCAGCTGCCGATGGCGACGATTCGCTCTACCCTATTGCGGTGCTCATAGATGAACTCCGCAATGAGGACGTTCAGGTGCGGGGATCCTTCCGTTAGAGTGTGTGGGGGAGATTGGGGACAGGGATCTTCGCGGAATGTGGGAGCGATGGCTCCGTGTTCTCCGGGAGTGGCGGAAAGCAAGCCGTGGCCAATCAGAATTCAGGTCTCATTTTTCTTGATGGCAAGGTTCGATGAGATGGCAGCCTTCATTGGGTGCCCGGCCAAGCGTAGGGCAAGCCTCGAGGGTCGCACCTGAGTGCGCGCGGGCGTCCCAGATCTGGGCCTGGGCGGCCCGAGATAGGGTGGCGGTCTCTTTGCCGCCTGCCAGTCGGTGATTGGCGGCCGGCTCAGAATGGCTCCCTGCAGGGAATCGGCGGAGGCGCGTGACCTGCGGTGTAGGAGAAGCCCACAAGGGTTCTGGAGACCAGGGTAGAGTTCCCATTGCTTTTAGTGTTTTTGTTTGTTTTAACTGGAACGAGTGGGGACTGGTACCGGGATTTCTATCCATTCTTCATCGACCTCCGCCTTGCATTTTGGGGTAGCTCTCCTGAAGGAGGAGGAAGGAGGCCGTGAGAGTATCCTCTCCAGAGATTTAACTAGCCATAGCTGGGGATGGATCACGTGCACAGACCCACCTGTTCGCCAACCTTGTCCTAAGCTGGCCTGCCAATCGAGTTCATAGTTATGATTCATGGGAGAAGAATGAACCAGGGTCCCTTAGTCGTTGTACTCTGTGGGTTTGAAAAAGAGGTCTGACCTCAAGGCCGTATACTCTCACCTGAAAATGACCTTGTGAGCACATTATTTCATTGCCCGTGGCTTCTGTTTTCTACAAATACCAGCTAATAATAGCCCTGGTTTCCCTCGGTGGCTGAGGAAAAGTAGTAAAATAAAACTGGCTGTTTGTAAAGGCTCCATAAATGTTAGCTATTATTTTGAAGGTGTGGCTATTTTGGCACTGTTCTACGGCCTTCTACTTTTCCTTTTATATAGGAATTGTTCATGCTGCACTCGGTCAGCTTCTGAGCCTCTGGACCTATCCGTTAAGTCTTATGTGTTTATGTCTGACTCCTAGGTCTTGCACTTCTTGCTAATTGACTCAGGCAGTCTGTGTTTCTCTTCTGTTAAATGGGAATAATAATCTTTGGGCATAGTGTATGAATATATTTGCATGTGCTTTGTAAATATATGCAAAGTATACGGAATGTTGTTGGGGTCATAAAGGATTCCAGAGTCTGGTATAGTGGTGCATGATAGTAACCCCAGCACTCAGGAGGCAAAGGCAGTGTCAAGGCTAGCTTGGTCTACATAGTGACACTGTATCAAAAAAGAAACAGTCTGCTTGCTGTACAAAGGCTAGGTGTGAAACAGGTAAACGGAACTAAATCTGCATATTACCACATGTAAAAAATGATGAGACTTGTCAATGTTGAAATAGTGAATCAGCAAATATACCTTGGGCATTTCTTCAGAGTGGTGTTCTAGATAGTTCTACAAGCTGGGAGCAAAAGGACAAAACTTGCCTTAAAGGAATTAAACTTTTAGTGAGTGGTCACAGATAAATAGGTATTACATTGACTATGGAAAATACTAAGGAGAAAATGAGAAATGTAGGATACAATATTAAAGTAAGTATGGGAAAGTCTTGTTGAAATTTGAATCAGTACTTGCTTGTGAAGGAGCCATCAGATTCTGGGCAGAGTGTGTAACATCCAGACAATTGGGTTAGCAATTAGGCCCGTGGAGGGAGGCTCCTTCCAGGATGTAAAGTTTAAAGAGTTGGAGATGATTCCAGAAACAGTGTGTGTGTGTGTGTGTGTGTGTGTGTGTGTGTGTATTCACAATGGCTATAGTTCTAGTTTTTTGCCTCCAGGGATGTTTAGTAATATCTAGGGATGGTTTGGTTGCCACAACTGGGAGATTGTTGCTTTCTTTAGTAGGTTGAAGTCATGAATGCTGTTAAACATGATTGCAGTCTATAGGACATCCTTTGTAGGAAACAAAAATGTCCTTCTAAAAAAAAGATTTTAGTGCTAAGGTTGAGGGAAGCTGTTAGATGATATGTTCACCCAGAGACAATAAGGAACTCTTTTGGCTTTGGTCAGTGTTCCAGTTTTGTCATGATTCTGTAATGAGACACCATAAAGTTAATATAAAACAACATGAAATTTTATTTTATGTTTCTGGAGATCAGAAGTCTGTCAGAGAAAGGTCTTGCTGGGTGAAGATGACATCATGACAGCATAGCCTAGAATTGGGTAACAGGGCTATGCAGCTTTCTGCCACTTTACTCTAACATTCACAGTGCCATCTTCCTGAATAAAACAATGCACACTGTTGATGAAATCAAAACTAGAGTGAAAGAACGGCCTGAAAACGAACAGGAAGCTTGGTGAGATTCCAACTCCTAGTTGTATTTCCACAGTGACCATGCAGATAGTCAGACTGCTTAGGTTCTGCTTGGGAATGATCAAGTGCCTGTTGTTTAGCATCAGAAAAACCTCACCTGTTTTTCTAGAAGATCTCAGATCAGAGTTTGAATAAACTACCCGAGCATACAGGGAACAATCTGTAGATGCATGCTGTTATTACTGGCATGAAGATTATGAGTGGAATGATGGTTGCTCCCTGATACCACCCATTGTCCTTAGGGCTGCTGCTCACCCATTGTCACCCTGGCTCCTGCATTTCCCATAGTCCAGCTGGGAGAGGGGCACAAGCATGTAAAAAATTGAGGCAAGGATGTTGAAAAACTAGTATACAGGTCAGCAAAACACAGCCTTAGTACCATATCCATCCACAACCAGCTTTTGCAAGTAACGTTTTGCTGGAGTAGAAGCCATGCCAGTAGCTTTATTAAGGAAAGCTTTGCTGGAATAAAAACCATGTTAGTTTGTTTACATAATGGTTCCTTCCCATCACAGCTGTTGTGCTGTGAGCACAAGTTGAGTGATTCAGAGACTGGCCTGTGAGAACAAGTTTTTCTGGATACTCAACAGTGCACTGAGCACCTGCAGACTAACCGCCAGCATCTAGGGATTGTTAGTATTTGAGAGTGTGTGTGTGTGTGTGTGTATGTATGTGTGTGTGTGTGTGTTTTAAACCTTATAGGTCTCTGCACATTTTATAGTTTGAGTGAACTATAGTTTTATAGTTTTTTGGGGGGGGGGGGGGGGAGCTGGAGAGTAGGGGTTAGTACTTTGTCTTGAGATCTTTTTACTACCAAAATGAGATTTGGTGCCTCTTTGGTCCTTCCACTGCTCCAAAAGACATGGTGACATGGAATGAAAACTTTGTTACATACATTTTGTTAGTTTGTTTTGAGTTAAGGTATTGTTTTGTAGTCCTGGCTGACCTGGAACACATAATGCTCCTGCCATAGCTTTCCAAGTGCTGGAGATACAGGCAGCTGTGCTCAGGTACAGGTATCAAGATAGAATTTTATCAGATTCTCAGCATTGTCTGTGAGCCCAGGCACTCTGTAATCCAAGATCAAGGTCTCTTGTAGACATCTTTCTAGTTGTCTGGGGCCTGAAAGGAAAGCTGATAGCGAGTTTATTCCTCTTCTACCTCTCCCTCAGTCTTCTGTGTTTTCTTTTTCCTTCCACTAAGAGGGTTCCCCTGTGGGATAATTCAGTTTATAATTTCTCAGGTATTGTCTTCACAAAATGATCTCATCACATTCTTGACACAGCTCTGGAGCCTGATAGAAAAAAAAAAAGCATCCTGTAAAGAGAAAGAAACAGAGAGGTTGCCACAGTCATCTGTCAGTGCTGTTTTAGCTTTGTGTCTCTTTTCTGTGTCTCAGTTCTGTGTGATGGAGAGGCATGCTCACACATATATTGATAGGTAGAGTCAATTAAGTGAGAACCTGGCATGTAAATACATGTAAAGACAGACCAGTTGTGTGTGTTAGCCAGACAGTTGGCTTCTGTATTAAATCACTACAAACAGGGTAAGTTAAAATAGCAAATGCATCCTCTCAATTGCCTAAACACCAAAAATGTGAAATCAAGGTGTCAGCGGGGCTGGATCCTCTGAGGTTCCAAGGGAGGTCTGCCCATATATACTCTGAATTGAGGGTGGTTTCATCTTCACCCTCACTACTACCTCTTTCATATTGTAAGGACAAGGTGTTAGTACTGGTGTTTGTGCTGCACATGGCACATGCAGTAGTTGAAAGAACAGACGGCTTGTTTTTTCTCTGCTCTCACACCACAATCGAGAGAGCTCCATGATGCTAAAAAGTGCATGATTTCTCTACTAGCAAACAAACACTGGATTCTGCAGCAGCCCCTACTAGTCTGATATCTAAGAATATCAGACTTAGATATATAATAAGGTCCCCCAACCTTCAGATTTCAGTTGCAAGCCTTGGGCCTTGTGCTTCTTTACCAGCTGGCTGTAAATCAAGGTCTATATACCCTATTTGGTAATTGCCTGGGTGAGGGAAACGTAGAAAGGTGTTAGCATTCTTCTTGGCCACTGTAGCATTCATTCTTGGAGAGTATGTGACAGAAGCCATTCTGAAATGGTATTTATAGTTTACAATCAGAATATATCATTTATGGCTACTATAGGATAGTAAGGTATGGGAAAGATGGGGCTTTCTTTGAATGGCTTTGGGCAAGAGACATTCTGGTTGTTACGGTCTAAGTGAGGGGGAAGCTTGTAGCCAGAAACATAAGCAAAAACACATGCTTACATGGAAACTGAATATATACTTTTATATTGTAGGTCAGCCCACTGAACTGGGGGGGGTTAGGATTAGAACTGTAAATACTAGTCTTGGTGGGATTTTTTGGCATATATTAATTATACATAGTACGGGTTTCATTATGTAATGCACCTGCTTCTACATGATGCATTTTGATCATGATCCTCTCTGGCCCTGGCCACTCCTACTGATCCCCTTCTTCTCCCCATCTTCTGCTTACAGTCACCTTAATTAGTGTTGCTTATAGGAGCAGCAGTAAGGTATGGTGGTTGATGTGGTCTTGCTATGTAGTTCAAGCTGGTCTCAAACTCAAGAATCTTTCTGTCCCAGTCTTCTGAGTTCTTAGATCACAGGGGTGCACCACTACGCACAACTGTTTTGTTCTGAAGGTAATATTAGATGGTTAGTTCCTGTTGCCACTGTAAGCCACCAGTCCTGGGTTGTTGATTTGATTTTTGAGACAAGTTCTTGTAGCTGAGGCTGGCCTGTAACTTTGTTTGGAGTCAAGGATGACCTTGAATTAAGATCTGCCTTCTCTATCTTGCCACCACCTCCCAAGCGTTCTCTGTAGTAGTGGGGCAGTGGAGCAAAGAGGAAGAGTTGAGAATAGAGTTCAGTTGAGTTTTAGTCTAATTTAGAAAGACCCAGGGGAAGTTCTGTCTTCGATTGCTAACATTGCTAATGTTAAATATTTTTTTAGGAACTCAGAATTGCTTAGTTGGTTTTTACTGTCTACTGTTGATCACTGAGCGTCTTTATGCATAGTAACAAGTTTTCCAGGGGTAGTCCTAATAGTTTCAGGGCCGTGGAACTCCTCAGGGTGCAAAATCCCTAATTTTCTCCCTCCCTTTGTTTGTCCTTTCATTAGCTTCGTCTCAATAGTATCAAGAAGCTCTCCACCATTGCCTTGGCCCTTGGGGTTGAACGGACCAGAAGTGAGCTCCTGCCCTTCCTTACAGGTAAGCATTCCTGAGACCCAGATGCAGGGAGGACACACGGGTGTTTCTTGCTAAGTGATCAAGATTCCTCACTGTACGTTAATATATTTTAAATCTTCCCTATGCCACAGTGGCACGAAACAGTACTATACAGGAGGCTAAGTGTAGTCCTCTAAAGACAAAGCAATAGAAGCTAGCTTGAACCCCAGCTTCAGTTGTTAGTGTTGACCTTAGATGAGTTTAGTCGATTAGTTTTTCGTCTCTAGAGTGAAGATAATCTTCTACCCTGTGTTGTCAATTGGGCATTAAAGAGCGGCAATCATTAACCTTTGTTACATAGTTGTCACATGCCACCTGTCCGTTGGACTCATGTTTTGTGCTATGAGTTACCTTATATAGTAGAATGGTACCTATATTCTTAAATGTCCATCTCCAGTGTCATTCATCTCAGTGACAAAGCAACACCTTAAAGCAGGGAATGCTGCTGTTGCTAATCTGTACATGAGGAAGCTGAGGCATAGAAGATGAAGTGACTATTTTCATCGGATTTTTCTGTTTGTATGTGACAAAGGGAGATTTTATCTCAGGCTCCATAGTCAGCAGGATTAGTTAATTTTGCAGAATTGGGGTCTGATTTCACAACTCTGCTTTTCTGACTTCCTTTGATATGACTTTGGGGAAGATATTTCACATCCACCTGGTTCAGAGGGTTCATGGGTAAGATAAGCGTGATTCTGTAACTTAAATGAAGACTAAGGCTCCTGTGAAGGCCCAGTGACAGGGCAAGGCATGTGGTAAGTGGGCTCAGTTAGCTCATACCAAGTCCATTGTATGAAGGTACACATCAACTATTTAGTACAGTGGCTGCCACAGTGTGGGCCACCTTACTTACTAAATTTCTTCTGTCATTATTCTCATGTCACTCCTACTATACTCACGTCTGTCTACTTAGAGTTGGAATTAAAGATTCTAAGTGTGTTTATAGACAGAAGTGATTTGTAGTTGATCATCTCCTGTAGATGACCTGGAAGAAGTGATAGACCAAGGCCTATTTGACACATTGGTAGCTGAGACCTTTCGAGATTCGGTGCCTTGTGACATGCCACAGCTAGTGACAAGTATACAGGTCTGACTGCATACAGCTTCAGGAGTAGGTATCTGCATCTGACATTAGCATATGGTACCAAGCCAAGTGTCTTCCTTTGATGAACTATAAGAGATACCCAAAAGATTTAGGATTTTGAGACAGAGATAGTTGGGGTAGTGGGTTATTGTGAAGAATAATTACATGAAAAATTTGTCCAAGGGGAAAAGCCAATTAGCCCTGGGTTTGAGGGTTTGTTTTGTTTTGTTTTTTTAATTTATTTATTTATTTTATGTATATGAGTACTGTAGCTGTCTTCAGACACACCAGAAGTGTGCAACAGATCCCGATACAGATGGTTGTGAGCCACCATGTGGTTGCTGGGAATTGAACTCGGGACGTCTGGAAGAGTAGTCAGTGCTCTTAACCGCTGAGCCATCTCTCCAGCCCAGCCCTGGGTTTGAAAGGAGCTGCTGTAACCTTATTCTGCTGGGAAGCTGGTAATGCCCTCCACTGCTGGGGCTCAGCTCCTTAGTTGAAAGGCTGTTTTGTAGGAAGTGTGTGTGTATACATAATATATATGTACATATATATATTATGTATACACATACATACACACACACACACACATATATATATGTATATATATATGTAATTTATATATATATATATGTGTGTATATATATATACATATATATTATGTGCTGTGGGTGCTTCTGAGGGGATTGAACTGTGCAATTGAGAATAACCAGTGTGAAGGACTAGTGAATGAATGTGAGGTGTAAAGGTTATCAGGATTAGGGGACACCAGGAGAGCCACCTAGGGTTGCCTTTTACTGGCATTCTGTATCATATGGAGCCTCTGGGGTTCAATCCTGTAGGTGGGTATGGTGAAATACAGAGGGAATCAGATGCAGAAACATAATGTGAATATAGACAGTGTGTGCATATTTGAAAATTGCATTTTTTTTTTATTTTTTAAAAATCCAGGTAGGACGAACTGGGAACCTAGAAGTGTGGGCAGCCAAAGATCAAGAGGAACTGTGATTCATACAGAATTATTTTTGAGCTTTTGGATTCTAAGAAATGTCAGATTTCTTCTGCTTTGAGCTCAAACAGTTTCCAGAACAGTAATAGTGTTTCAGCAATCACAAGCTGAAGGCCTCTGAGCTCATACCTAGAGAACATTCAGCTAATTTTTAAAATATATTTTTTTAAAAATTTATTTATGTCTGTATGCACCTTCTGAAAAGGGCATCAGATCCCAATATAGATGGTTGTGAGCTACCATATGGTTGTTGGAAATTAAACTCAGGACGTCTGGAAGAACCATCAGTTCTCTTAACCTCTGAGCCATTCCTCCAGTTTCTCAGCTAGTTTCTTGAGAGAAAATCCAAAAACTTAGTTTTCTAGGGACAAAGCCCCCAGACTGGACATGTTCAACAGGTGTGTTTTTGCTGTTCTTGAGTCCGTAAGTGTGAGGTTGAGGTTTCTTCTGAGGCTGCTCTGCTTGGCTACATCATGGCAAGTCCAAGGTGGAGAATGGTAAAATGCTGATGAACAGCAAGTGAGTGTACATTCCACCAGAGGTCAGGGTTTCCCTCAGCAGAGGCAGGGCTTGAAAGAGAAAGGCCTTTGAGTTTGGGTAGTATGCTTAGTTTCCCTGTCACTTCTTTCACATGCCATTCTAGCTCTGGCAGGATCTGGAGCACACCAAATCTAGTCTTGGGCACAGGGGATCAAAGCTCCTGGTAGGGGTGCTTGATCAGTTTTGTAGTAGGGGAGAGAGTGAGTGCAGGAAAAGAATCTGACCTAGTCTACGGGCTTCTTGGAATCCGCAAGAAGCAGTACCCAAGCCCGAAAGGGTAGAGAACAATTTCCTGTCTTGAGACATAGTTGATGAAAGTGAGTTCCTGCATGTCTCAAGCTCCACTGAACATCCTGTGCTGCGCTTTTTCGTCCCTGTTGAGAGGAAGTTGGGGTTAGAGTGGTTGTCCTGCTCAGCTACCGACCCACACATGGGGCAGCCAAGGCCGATGTGGGCTTGGGCTTACTCTTTCACCAGGTAGATGAGGAGGAGTGACAGGTTGGGAGATAGGGATGCTGACAGAAGAAGCTGAGTGGTGTTTGCGTGTTCGGTGCTTGGCTGCTAGTCTGGCTTGAGTTTTTAATGGACTCGGTCTTTGTCCCACAGACACCATCTATGATGAAGACGAGGTCCTCTTGGCCTTGGCTGAACAGCTGGGAACCTTCACCACTTTGGTGGGAGGGCCTGAGTATGTGCACTGTCTGCTGGTGAGTGAAAGCTGCAAAGTCTCTTAATCCTCTTCTCCACCTTGCAGTTAGAACTGTGGTCTGTGGTCACCAAGAAGCAGAGGATTTAGGAAGGCTAGATATGACCTCAGAATGGATCACCTTTGGATGTAACTTTTAACTCAAGTCAATAGTGTCATTTCATCTATAGTTGCCATCCATTCTGCGTAGTTAACCACACTAGGACTCGGTAGCACTCGGCCTGTAGGGTTTTTGTAAGTTTGGGTCAGGCAAGGTTCTATTATTTACTGATATGACTTTGAAGAGTACAGACCTGTACTGTTCTGTCTGTGAAAATTTGAGACCACTGTAATCCCGTCTTATAACTGAGTTATATGCCTTCATATGCCACTTGGCCTATAATAAGTATTCACAATTAGATCTTGTGGTTGTAATGTTTGGGTAAGGTATCATCTACCATTTTGGGTTGGAAGGTTCACTTGATGGATGAACCACCTAGAATACCTGCTCTTTGATTAATGAGGACAGTATCAAGACTGTTTTATAAGACTCACATAGAAGGAGTGATAAAAAGTTGAGCAATACAGTGGCCTTGCCTAAAACCTAGTTCATGGGTGTTGGAGCCCTATCATCAATGTTTATTGTACATTGAGAGCTACACACACGTGGGCTTCCTGAGAGATCCTTATAGGAAGCTTCTTATCATAAGGATGCAGGTGGGGACATCAAAGGAGTCTCAGGTCAGGCCATGGGGTAGGATTGCACAGCTGAAACATAAGAAAAACACTGGTTCCTAACCTTGTGTTCTTATCACAGCCACCCCTTGAGTCACTGGCCACAGTGGAAGAGACAGTAGTGCGAGACAAGGCGGTAGAATCCTTGCGGGCCATCTCCCATGAGCACTCACCTTCTGATCTAGAGGCTCACTTTGTGCCTCTGGTGAAACGGCTGGCGGGTGGAGACTGGTTCACCTCCCGCACCTCGGCCTGTGGTCTCTTCTCAGTTTGCTACCCCCGAGTATCCAGTGCTGTGAAGGCAGAACTTCGACAGTGAGTTCTCACTCCCATCACCTTACCTATCCTTCCTCTAAGCCTCAGCCCCTTTAGGTCTTCTCAGGACCTAATGTCTAATGCCCTTGATGTCTCCCTACTTCCCAATGCTCCTCAAAGAGGCTTGTCCTTCACAGTGATCACTGGACACCATACATCAAGGCTGGATTTGCCTGGTCTGCCTGCGTGGAAATTTATTCCTGCCATTAGTTACACATGGTAGACTTGGAACAGAATACAACACAACAATCTGCAGCCTGCCCCAGGTTTAGACACCTCAGTTGCTGACTGCCTTGTTGCTCAGACCTATTAAGCAGAAGTTTCTGTGTTATCACTATACTACTGGGTTATAGCCATATACACACATACTGCATGTCTCCATTAGTCTCTTAATGAGGCAATTGCTCCTGATGTGGAAGATGAGTCACTTGCATTTTAAACAGTTGTTAGTACTGTGTTGTACTCTTTGACTGAGACCTCAAGTTAGCTGTGTGGGGACTTGCTGTTGCCATTGGTCCATTTATAGAGCTGAGAATACAAAGAAGTCATGAGTTGTACAAAGTCACCATTGTCAGCACCAGAATTTACTGCAGACCCAGCAGTGCTCTGTGCTGTTCTGTGACACCAGCTGTTAGGACTTTCCAGGATTCTAAGTCTGGGCCTCCATCCAATCCCAGGTACTTCAGGAACCTGTGCTCAGACGACACCCCCATGGTGCGGCGGGCCGCTGCCTCCAAGCTGGGGGAGTTTGCTAAGGTACTGGAGCTGGACAATGTCAAGAGTGAGATCATTCCCATGTTCTCTAACCTGGCCTCTGACGAGCAGGTAAGTCAGCCATCAGCTCTCACAATGCAAATAAGCTTAGGAAGGGGTGCACCCTTAAGGCTCAGTGGGCCGCTGTTTTTCCTAGGACTCGGTGCGGCTGCTGGCAGTGGAGGCATGTGTGAATATTGCCCAGCTTCTGCCCCAGGAGGACCTGGAGGCCTTAGTGATGCCTACCTTGCGACAGGCTGCTGAGGACAAGTCTTGGCGTGTTCGATACATGGTGGCTGACAAGTTCACAGAGGTAAGTTGGCATAGTTCCACAGCTGTGAACACTGAGGCTGAGACAGACCTACCTGAGTCTTAAAGAACAACACAATGATCTCCCAGAGCCAGTCCTGGGTGGGTGATTCAAATCCGAGTGGTCTGATGAGAGTGATTCTGAAGCCAAGTCCAAACTCCATGAAACCATGTCTCCCAAACTTAAACTTCCCAAAGAAAGACACAGCCGCAGTGATATTGGTAAGCAGCCACAAGCTAGTCAGATCAGGGACAAGTCCTGTTTGTACTGAAATCCAAATTTTCTTAGCCAACTGCATGTCCTCTAGCACCCCACTCTCCACGCCCTTGCCCCTTCTTATACTGAGAGTTAAGTGCTGTATTGTTGGTGCTGTATTTCCAGGTCCATAGTTACTAGCACTACGTTTGGTCGAGGTTCTGGAGTCAGTTAATTGCACACATTCCTGGCCTTTTCAAGGAGCAGACTAAATGTCAGCCCCAATTAAAAGTGCTGGTGGGGGCTGGAGAAGTGGCTCAGCGGTTAAGAGGACTGACTGCTCTTCCAGCCCAGCAACCACATGTTGGCTCACAGCAATCTGTAATGTAATCCAGTGCCCTCTTCTGATGTATCTGAAGACAGTGACAGTGTACTCACATACGTGTAATGAGTAAGTCTTATTTAAAAAAATAGTTCTAATGCAGTGTGTTGTATGTTGTTCTGTTTGCTTAATGGCATTGAGAGGAAAATGTGCTGCTCCAGCTGGTTATGAGGATGAGGAAGTGGCAGCTAGATAAACAAATATGTCGGAGCCAAAAGACAAGCCTGCACAGAGAATGTAGAAGAGACAGAGTAAGCAGCAGCATTCATGGCTGGATGCTGAGATTCAGTGAGCAAAGGGGCAGAAATGATGGACAAGAGCTCCTCATGGAAGACTCAGCCCTAAGTAATATATTCCTGGGTCTAGTGAAGTTGTTTGAGACCTGGCCATGTAGAAGTATGTGTGCCTGGGGGCTTAGTACCACTGTAAAGGCAAGTACGCTTCTGATCTGCAAGGGAAGCAGGCTGGATGACAGGGCTCAGGGCATCTGAAAATAGTAGTCTGTCCATAGCACACAGCAAACATTAATAAATACAATACAAAGCCCTGCAAGGTGTTTACTTCTTTATTCTTTTAGTAGTAGAGTCATTCTACTCCCAGCTGTTCTTCCAACAACCAAGTTAAAACAGTCATCTACATTCTTTTCCTGCATCCTTGTTACTGGCATGTGCTTTTCTCTTCACTGTTTTTAATCATTTTAACTGCGAAAATGATACCAACTTCTTGTAGCCAATATAATAAAATACAAGTATGTTTACATATTTTCATGTTAGATGAAAGCAGGAACCACTTACTGTGTTTAGGTAATGGGACATCCAAAGTCAAATAACCTGAACAATAAATGGAAAACATACTATGGAGAATGTTCTGTAACCCTCATTCTATTTCTGAAGAAGTCATCAGAGAGGTGATGACTTCACTGGTTGGTTGTATCATCGTGCTGGGACTATGTCCCTTGTGCTGTGTCCTAACCTCATTCTGGTGCTTTCATCTCCATTTTTGTCTCTTTAGCCTTGAGTGGCTGCCAGACTCTTGAGTTTTGTTCTTCTCTTTGTGTTCAGCTCCAGAAAGCAGTAGGACCTGAGATCACCAAGACAGATCTGGTGCCTGCCTTCCAGAACCTGATGAAAGACTGTGAGGCCGAGGTGAGGGCCGCAGCCTCCCACAAGGTCAAAGGTTGGTGCTGGCAACCAGAACACAACTAGATGGGGGGATTTCTTAGAGGCAGAAATGGGCCCAGAGCATCAGGTCTCATCAGCACCTTCCTGTCCTTGCCCACAGAGTTCTGTGAAAATCTCTCAGCTGACTGCCGGGAGAATGTGATCATGACCCAGATCTTGCCCTGCATCAAGGTAATAGAGTATTTGATGGTAGGATTTGAGACTGCTGGAGATGGGTGAAGATTTGGTTTTAGGTACAATCAGATCCAAGCAAGGTTTACAGTTCTTTTGGGATACAGTAACTATTTAACAGTCATGGATTGGGCTGTAGGCAAAATCTGAGGGTTGCTGCTGACCCTAAGATCTAAGGGATGTGTTTACTGCTGAGAGACCAGAATCCCCTTATGCACATAGTTTTGGCAAATAGGACAGTTGGCCCAGGATCGGGGCTCACATAACAAACAATCCCTTGTGAGAATAAGTGCAGTGCAGCCCTGAGATGCCCTGCCTATGTGAAAAGCAGATGACTGGTCTTTTGGGGGCATCAGGGATACTGTCTATGTGGCCATAATGGAAATTTCTGACCTTGTCTACCTCCTTTCTTCTCTTCTGAAGGAGCTCGTGTCAGATGCCAACCAACATGTCAAGTCAGCACTGGCTTCAGTCATCATGGGCCTCTCTCCCATTCTGGGCAAAGACAACACCATTGAACACCTTTTGCCCCTCTTCTTGGCTCAGCTAAAGGATGAGGTAAGAGTAGTAAGGTTTCCTAAGTCAATCAAATTGTCCAAGAGTATAAAATTTTGGCACCACACGCCACACTTCCTGCTTTGCTGAGTTGATGACAGGCATACATGTCTGCTTGATTCACTCATTCTTGTCAGACAGTGCTTCATGTACCCTTAATTTTGCAATCATCTGTTTCCTAAGTGTTGAGGACATAAACAAAGACCAAGGCGATGGTTATCCTTAGGAACCTACAGAGTGTAGCAATAGAGAAGAACAGATGGAAAATTTGTCCCATAATTCTACTCAGAAAATGTAGGTACTGGGAGCAGTGTGGCATGGTTTAAAGCATCGGGTGCTGTAGAGACTAGAATACAGTGACATTAGTAAGTTATGATTAGTTCTCCAACTAGTCCTGTTATAAGAGATAAGCCTTGCTGGCCTGGCTTTCTTGGTCTAAAGCTGCAGCTGTAATTTGTCTCCCGGCCCACTGAAGGTCCCATTGAAATGGCTCTAGCTTGTTTCTTCTACATGCTTTGATGGCCATGACCAGTCTGATCTCCATACCTGCCTGTGCAAGTGGTCTAGACTAGAGAACAAATCAAGTCACTGTGGTAACAGTTTAGGGAATTTAGTGTTGTAGCTGCAAGAGATGTTCCTGTTAGGAAAGTATAACCAGTGTTAGGGGGAGGTAAGAGAGGTTGCCAGAGGTCCTGGGAAGCCAGACTAATGTGATGCCGTGCGTTGGCCTCCTTTAATGGAGTACTTTGATAGATTACACAGTGGCTAATTCTATGTTGGTGAATGCAGATTTGTCCCCCTTTTCCAGGCTGGGTCAAAGATGCTCATAGGCCATTCCTACTCAAGAAGTTGTTCTTTAGAAACGGTGTGTAAAGTCAGTTGAAAAGTCTTAACATTCACAGCTCTGGATTTAGTTTCTAGAACCACAAGGAAAAAAAAAGGCTCTTGGATCTGTGTTTTTGGGTTTTCTAGAGAAATTGCTTTTTATGGCCGGTGCAGGGGCTTCTCCACACGTGTATTCCATAGATGTCCCTGCCCTATGGAGTGAGCGTGGATGGATACATACAGATTGTAAATCAGAGTTCACAATGCCTATAGTCATGTAAATCAGAGTTCACAGTACCTATAGTCAGCAGGCACCTTAGAGTTTGTCTGATGTGTCCCAAGGTCTGAGGTTCCGTGTCAGTGAGAAGAAACGAGAATGATAGAGAATAACCCAACATATTCGCTCCTTTCCTTCATGTTCCAGACACTGGATATTTCTTCCAGCCTATCAAGTGGCTCTCATTTCACTTTGCAGAGCCTCAGTTGCTCTTGAGTCTAGGTGGATATTTTCTGTTACGGGACAATACCCAGAAAGGAGCTCTTGCCTGCTTCTCTCACCCTTCTAGGGTCACTGTATGTAGTCTGTTCTCTCAACCTTCCTATTTTCTTTCCAAGTGTCCTGAGGTGCGGTTGAACATCATTTCCAACCTGGATTGTGTGAATGAGGTGATTGGCATCCGACAGCTCTCTCAGTCCTTGCTTCCTGCCATCGTGGAATTAGCTGAAGATGCCAAGTGGCGAGTGCGACTGGCCATCATTGAGTACATGCCTCTGCTGGCTGGACAGCTCGTGAGTGAGGACCCAGGTTTTGCTGGCGCTGAAGTGATAAGTGACAGGGCTATGTTGTAACAAGGGATTAGGAGCTGCCCCTTGTAGGCAGTGACAGCTGCCCATGGAGGGAGGACCCTACTCTGGAACTAGATTCTTAACCGATGAATGGGGTTTAGTCAGAGCAAGAACAGCTCAGATGAATGGGGCTTAGAGCAAGAAGCAGCTCAGGTGGGATTGTGAATCGCATGATTATCTGAGACCCCACCCTCCCTTCCATCCTAACCCACCCCCTCAAGCTCTTACCAATCATTTATCTCTGCAGGGTGTGGAATTTTTTGATGAGAAACTTAACTCTTTGTGTATGGCCTGGCTAGTGGATCATGGTAAGTTCTCCCAGCAACACAGCAGGATAGGTTAGCCCCAAAGACAGACAGATAAGCTAGGACATTCTGCTGTTAGTGCTTACATGTTGCTGTTAGGAAACCATAGAAGAGTGTAGATTGGGGTTGAGGTTGTGGGTGGATACAGAAGACATGAGTTTGAATCCTTTACTTTGTCTGCTGAACCATACTCAGTCTCTTCCCATCTTTTAGCTTTATACACATTTTAGCTATATACACATGGCCAAATCATGAAGACTTCTTACCTCTCAGCCCTTGTGAAACGTGTTTCTTGTTTTTTTTTATTATGTAGTTAAAAAATTTTAAATTACTGTTTTTCTTTCCCAGACAGTTTTAATTAGTATGCATTAAATAGCTTGAGATACAGTTTTCATGAGCAGAGCCTTGAACATTCCTTCTGAATAATGAGGCAAACAGTCCCTGCCTCTGGTAGCCAGAAGGTGCTGTGTGAGAAAGAGAAACTGAATAAAGCATAACAAGTGCTGTTTTCTAATTTTGCTGAATTTGCTGATGTGTGTGTAGCTGCTACGCCCTCCAGGTCAGTCCTTTACCTTGAATCACCTCCCTCTCTCTGTCCCCATTGCAGTCTATGCTATCCGTGAGGCTGCCACCAGCAACCTTAAGAAGCTAGTGGAGAAGTTTGGGAAGGATTGGGCCCATGCCACTATCATCCCCAAGGTCTTAGCCATGTCTGGAGACCCTAACTACTTGCACCGAATGACTACACTCTTCTGTATCAATGTGAGTGCCCCAGCTGCCTGTAGGTCTGGGGACTGGGAGTGCTACTGAAATGAAGGTAGAGGAAGGCCCTTGTCTACGCAGATGTGTGGCTTGGGAATAGAAACATGACTTTGTAATAGAGAAGAGTCTCAGGACTGCAGGCTAGTGCTTGAATCTGTAGTATTTGATGAGGTCTCTATGGGGCCAAGAGAACATGGTGAGAGGTCCAAGATTGGGAGGCTTCTGTAGCATTTTACTTACTTATACTGTTTAGTGACATGTAAATCCTAAAGAATGGATTAAAAACAATTTTAAGTAAACATTTTTGCTTATTTCCTCTGCTACAATTTTGATACTCTTGTATGAAGGAAGCATTTCAGAGGTTTGGAATCCAAATCTCTCAAATGCTGAGAATGATGGAAGTACAAATACAAAGTCTGAAACATCCCCAGTAAAGACTATGTTAGGGATTTTGAAACTGCCATAAGGTTAACTCTCCCCAGAGTGATGCTTCTGGACTTAGATCCTTCCATGCTGCTCCTGGGTCTTGATGATGATCCAGGTAGCATATTCAGAAGAAGATATATGGGGACTTAGCTGTGAGCCTTGCATAATCATACTTCTGCCATTCACTGGTCTTTAGGTATTGTCTGAGGTCTGTGGCCAGGATATCACCACCAAGCACATGCTGCCTACAGTTCTTCGTATGGCTGGGGACCCAGTCGCCAATGTCCGCTTCAATGTGGCCAAGTCACTACAGAAGATAGGACCCATTCTTGATAACAGGTGAGGGCTGAGGGTTGTTCTAAACATCTTAGATATTTGAAGATACAGCCCAGGGTATGATTTTTTCATGCTTTGTGACTCTTGCCTATTCTTTTCTCTCCACAAAGTCTTGTCTTCTCTGTTTTAGAATAAGAATTCATTTCCCCAGAGTAAAATGATAACAGGAAGATGGTAATAGTTCTGAATAAAAGCAAGAAATTACTAGAAAATGAAATTAGCCATTTTTAAGTAGTGTTTTTATCTATGTAAAGAATGCTGTGCTTGTGTTGAAAATTCATAACTAAAAATATATATAGTGAAATATACTTAACATGTCTAGTGAAACTTTTTTTTTTTTTTTGGTTTTTTTGAGACAGGGCTTCTCTGTGTGGCACAGGCTGTCCTAGAACGCACTCTGTAAACCAGGCTGGCCTCGAACTCAGAAATCCACCTGCCTCTGACTCCCGAGTGCTGGGATTAAAGGCATGTGCCACCACCACCCGGCTCTAGTGAAACTATTAAACACTGCCCCAAGAAGCTTTGGAAAACATATTGTACAATCTTCATGCCCTGAGTTTATATTTAATATGAGACCATTATATATCTGCAGAGTTTTAGTAGGAACTAGCCTGGGAATGCAGAGTTCTTAGCTAATCCATGCATCCTAAAGAACAATGCAGCTCAAGTCTACCTGACACAATTAAGAAACAGCAAGGAACAGGGACAGGATATTCACTTCTCACTGGAACATTTTCTAGAGCACACAAAGCACTCTGGTATGTGGAACTGTAGGTACCAATGTAGTTTGATGGACAGGTCTGTCTTCAGAAAACTGCTGTTTCTTACTGCCCAGGTAAGCCCAAACGAAATTTCTGCCCCAGCATAAACAAATTAGTGTTTGAGCTAGAACCAGGATGCTGAATAAAACATATAGAAAATGTAGAATGTCTTCATGTCTTGGGTTGGGCAGAGACCCTCTAAGATGTGAAAGGAAGATATTGATATGATGGCTTTCATGTAGATGAAAAGCTGTGTATCAGAAGGCTAACCTGACAGTGTGGAGATGTTTGTGAGTAAAGAGTTCCTTGAGTATCCTATATATAAGAAGATAAAGAATTCCAGTAATACATATGGGAAGAAGACCTAGAGGGAAGTATGGCATATGACATTCAAGTGGGAGTATGAGAAGCTGAGAGGTCCAAGTAGGGTAGAGAGGGGGGGGGCAGTAGTTAGTCAAAATAGTATATGTAAAAATACAGGAAGAATGGGGAAGCCTCTGCTTTTGTCTTAATTTAAAAGTAGTATTTTCACAGGCTCAATGAGCATGTGGAGCATGTGGTAAGGTGCATCTGACTAGGTGCTCAACAATGTATGCTGTAAGGACAACACAGGTTATAGATGAAATACTCTGCTGAACATCATTCTAGTGGGAACTGTGGTACAGTTAGGATGCCTGAACTGCTAATGGCTTAGAAGAAGGCTGTGCATTTTATCTGGAAGAATGCAGTTAGCTAGATGTAGACCCTGAGCCAGCCCTTGATTTTAGACAGATAAGTACTCAGTATTGCTCCTCCATCCACCCCTTGAGAAGGTGGTGGCCTTATATATAGTAGTCATAAGAGAGAATCACCCAAATGCAGGTACAGGATAGAACACTCAGTAATGGGGTAAGAGATGCCTGTTTTAAACAGCAATATTGATGATTATTATGGATGATGTCTTGTATTGAGGGAGAAGCTAGAAGCAGGAAAATGAGCCAGTTCTATTGAGTTTAAAATAGTTAATGTCGAGCTGGAGAGATAATGGTTTAATGGTCAAGAGCACAACTACTTGAGAGAGAGACGTGGACTCACCTCACAGCATATGTACGTAACGTCACACATGCTTTTAATTCTAGTTCCACGGTAACTGTACCCAGCTCTGGCTTCTGAAGACATGGTGCCCATGTACTCACATAAGTGTGTGCGTACACATAACAGGAGAGAGGGGGAGAATGAATGAATGAATATATTCAGGGAAAAAAGTCAAAATGCCAGACACAGTGGTACACAGCTGCCTATATTCCCAGAGACTTGAGTGGTTGATGCAAGAGGGTCACGAGTTGTAGACCAGGATGGGGTACATAGCATGAGGTCACATAGAGTTATATAGTAAGATTTGCTTCCCAAAAACAACAAAGCAAGCAAACAAATAACAGAAGCAAAACAATTCTAGGTGGTAGAAATGAGGGCAGTGGTTATATGGAGGATAGAGCAGCTGTTTGCCAACATTTGTTGCCTGTGTCTCAAGATTGCTCCACAGCCTTTCTCTGAGATCTGCCTTCCTTACTTACAGGATAGGCAGATTCCTCCATGTCTTCCTTACATAAAGAGTAAATACCACTTCTAGGCTCCTAAAAACCAAGAAGCCTTTGATCTTCTTGCCGTACCCATTTACTGGCCCTGTCTTCTAGTCTTGGTTTACAGTGATGTATCTTTGCATTCATACTAGGCATACAGTACTTTAGTGAACGTGGATTCAGTCACTAAAGGAGTCTGTTCAGCTTCAAGACGTGTGGACTCTACTTTGCTAGACTTGCTCATGTTCTGTGCCTGCCTAAGAGCTTTCCTTGTTTAACTGTTTGGTTCTAAGCCTAAGGATCAGGGATTTTTCAAGTGTATGCTTGTGTGTTTTCTTGTTCTAAATTCTGACTTATGATTTGGTGTGTTTCTGTCTTGATACTTACCCACACAGGCGCCCACTTCCTGTCTTTGGTCACCCCCACACTCACCAGAGGCAAACTAACCTAGCTCATTATCTTCTTTTTCCCTCACTTTGCAGCACCCTGCAGAGTGAAGTCAAGCCCATCCTGGAGAAGCTGACCCAGGATCAGGATGTGGATGTCAAGTACTTTGCCCAGGAGGCTCTGACTGGTAAGAGCCTGAATGTAGAGCCTCTGGCAGAAGGGTGGATTACACAGTGTGAGTGCTGCTGGGAATGGGGCAGCACTCAGCAGTATAGTTGGAGTATGTGATGTGGTTCTGAGACCTATTGTTCTTGTTTCCCCAGTTCTCTCTCTTGCCTGATGCTGGAAGAAGAAGCAGTGCCAGCCTCTGGTGTCCACCCTCCAACCCCCACGAAGTTGCCTCCCTTAGGGAGGTGGTGGGGATAAATGACTGTCACTCCCTGTGCATGGTCTGACCCCAGGCTCCTCCCCCAGCACGGTTCTGTTCCTTCTCTCTGTAGCCTGGGAAGACTTCTCTGTCCACCTCCCAAGGGACTGGGGCAGTACAAGTTGGGGCAGGACAGCAGCCTGAAAAGAAGGGCTGGTTGTTCCTACCCGTGTTGGGAGAAATGGGAGCATCCTAGGTCACTGGCTTTTGCTGCTGTAATGGGGACCCCTCCCCCATCTACTTACCACCACCCTTTCCTAACCCCAGCCATGTTTTTTGTGTATGTCAATTGTGCCATTTTTATTTTATTCCTTTCCCTACTCTTTACACGGAGAAATAAAGGTATAGAAATACTTGGTCCTCTAGTCTTAGTAATCAGAGTGGAGAAAAGACCACCGCCTTGTGTCTTGTTCTCTGTTTTCTCTGAGGAGACCTTCCTGCAGCTATCCCTCCTGTTACCACAAGAGTGAGGACGTGGGTCCAACAAGAGTGCAGCAGGAGTGTCCAGAGACTGCTCAGGGCAGAGTCCTGGGATGCAGTTCAGGTTTCCAGGCACCAGCAGAGCAGAGTTCTCAGATTTGTGCAGCATAAGCTAGTATAGCACCTGTGAGTGTGGAGCTCCCCACTTGCTGTGCAGTCACTTTGGCTGGTGAATCCATATGTACCTCTCCAGGCCAGACCTGCTACCAGATTTGGTTAGGCCCCTGTGAAGAGTCTCAGGACACAGCTGCCAGTGCTTTTGTAGGAAGTCTGTATGAAGACAGAACTATTTGTCCTCAATATCTTCCCTGCCTTTATTTTTAAGATTGATTTTTATAGGTTTGCTTCTTTTTTCAATTAAATTTCTGTGTAGCCATGTGTATGCAGGTCCCCAAAGGCCAGAACATGGCATCAGTTACAATGGAGCTAGAATATATGTACTTGTGAGCCTGCAGCAACCACTCTTAACCACTGAGTCCTCTCTCTAGCTCCTGCTCTCCCTTTAATATGCAAGTGCTAATTTTTAGCAGGCTATGCAACTTCCTTAGTTTAAGGCATTTTCTACTGGAGCCGTCTGACTGTTACTAAATTCTGGCCAAAATGAAATGGAGAGAAGTAATATAAACAATGTAGCACAGGGGAGACTTAATCCTCCTCCTTTGCTTTGGAATATAGATCAGATGGTTAAAGTAGGGGCGGCCATCTCAGGCCAGGGAAGTCTTAATGTAGCCCAGCCGGGGCAGGAGAGTAAGACAGACCCTTAGCCCTTCACACTGAACAGCCAGCCTTTACTGCACACTGAAACTGTTCAGTGACTGGAGTCCTCTTGAAGGTCACCCCAATTCTGACCAAAGGGTAGGTACCAAGGACCAACCTCAACTTAGGGGTTCCTAGAAAAGGGGTGTTTGAGAACAGTGAAGCAAATGACTTGAAGTCAAATCATGGGTCCAAGCTGGTGGCCTATGTTCTGCTGAGATAGCTTTCTAGACTTATCTCTCTCTTTGTGTTCTGCTGTGCTCTAGACAGCTTCTTGCTATTCTAAAAATTCTCTGGTTGAGACAGCTAGCTTTTTGCTTGAGCCAGCTCTCTACTAATAACAATTCCAAAAGCTCTCTGGATAGCTCATGGGTTTTCCTGACCGAAGTTAGAAAAGCTGCTGTAAAACATTCTTGGATCTTCCAATCAAGTGAGAAATCCTGTTAGAAGAATTCTAAAAGTAATTCTTAGGTTTTCCAATAAAAATTAGAAAACTTCCACCCTCTGTTAGAAACAATTTTTTAATTAGCCAGTAGATCAGAATAACATGGAACCATGAACTCGTGAACTCTCAGGGAAGAGCCCCAGGCTGACACATCCTGACTCCTCAGTCTCCCAGCTGTGTATGTGTGATAAGAGGAGCACTCCTGCCTGGCACATCCCGACTCCTCAGCTTCCCAACTAAAAAGTCCTCATTCCCCCTCCCAGCCTGTGGCTTTGGTCTTTATAAACGTGTAATTAGAAAGTCGGGGCTCTCTCTCTCTCCTTCCCTCTTGCAGAGGAATGAGACAGAGTTCCATCGCTGGTTCCTAGTAAAAGCCTCTTGCTTTGATTGCATCAAATACTGACTTCTGTGGTCATTTTGGGTGAGTACCAGTTCCTGAGTGTGTGTCTCAGCCACTTCAGGGCCCTTACAACCCCAAATATGTAAAAGAGCAGTGTTTGCTCTTCAGACAGCCTTCTCTAGATAGCTGCTGGAAAGAAAACATTCTAAAAGAGTTGGATCAAAAATCCTGTTAGAAAAAATTCTAAAAGAGATATGAAACATTCTAAAAGAGCTGTGTTCTCTCTCCATAGATTGTCTAACCAAAATCAGAAATCCTGTTTAAAAAATTTCTTGAAAACCTATTTTTGCTCTCAGAGATCTCCAGACAACTCAGCTCTCACTAGAAAAAAAACAAATCTAAGGAACTGCTATTGCTTTCTGCTGACTCATCATGAAGACCAAAAGCCCATCTTTATTTACATATCAATTCAGTTAGTTATTCCAGGTTCTTTCTTCAGCATTCCATGATCTCTCTCCCTCTCCTTCTCTCACTCTCTCTCTCTCTGTCTGTCTCTCTCTCTCTCTGTGTTTTCTCTCTTTTTTAACATTGCAGAATTCAAAGATCTGCCTGTCTTTGTAAATTTAGCTGGGTGGGACCTTGTCTTGAGATTATTATTCCAGCTGTGCCTGGACCTAAATTTAACATCATTCTGTCCCAGGCTGACCCTGAACTCAGGAATCTGCAGTTGTAAGGATAAGCAACAAGAAAAAACTTAGCTGGGTGGCATCTTGCCTTCTGATAACCACTCACTAAATCTCTATCACCTTCCTGGGTGTCCTCCTGACAAGCTGGCTGAACCTTTATATCTGAGAAGACCCTTATATTTTTGCATAGTTGACAAATATTTTCACACTCGTGTTTTCTGAGTATTTTTTTTTCATAGCCTTAAGGACTGTCCTGAAGGTCCCAGTGTTTACCATTCTGCTGAGACATTAGCTACACCTTTGCCTCCAGGACTCAGGCTGTCTCTGATGATCATGGAGTCATTAACATTAACAGAACTTTCCTTGGAAGAACATGAAAATATGTACATTGTTATACAAACAAACCTCATGCCCACAGCAGCCATTGACTCTTGTGGAGGTCCACACCTGCTGGCCCTGTCCTAGGGGCAGGAGCCATGTCAATCTGTCCCAACCAAGGCTGTGCTGGATTCTGCAGATAGGACGCCAAAAGCCCCTGAAAAAGGAACAAGGGACTTAGAGATACAATGTCCACCAAGGACAGTCTCATTGGAAGTGACATAAGTGTCTCAGCTAGGGTCATGAATGGAGTGACATGGCATTGGGTGACTTATTTTTATCAGTTCTGCCCTCGTGTTCCTTGTAGGGGTCTGTGGTTAGGCAGACTAATTATACCCTCAAACAGTAGCATGCACCAGAAAGGGTGAGATTTGGGCACACAGGCTGGCATTAATCCAATCTTTCCCCTTCTACAGACTATTCCAGAGAACTTGGAATCTTCTTGATAGATCCCACTGTCTACAGGCTTGTTAAAAGTACAGGAGTGCGAGCTTTAAACCATGCCTTAAGTACTAACCCTAACAGTGTCTCCAGGGACCTCTTCGGTAACATTTATGAGGCTCTGCCTTCAGCAACTCTCCAGTTTTCCTTTCTTGGTATTAAGGCAGGGGACATGAGACTCAGAGATGAAGTGTCCACTTGGGTGGACATGTAGACATGGCTGCAGGATTGGATGGTGTTACCATGGGAATAAAACCTGAAATCAGGTGTGGCTAATCCTCAGGATGGACTGGATGAAGAGGAGGTCACCCTGGCCAAGAGATGGAGATTATGAAATGCTTAGTAGGGGATTTCAGGAATAGGCCCAATACTCAGAGGTGGCAGAAGCAGCAGCCTCCATGTCCTTAAGAGATACCGACCAGTGAAGGTAGTGTTAGGCATAGGTGAAGCTTTACTTGTTCAGAAAGCCAGGCCTTCTGTGGCACCTTCATCCTTGATCTGGTTCAGAGAACAAATACTATGTAGAGCTCACCCATCCCACCTTGTCCTATAGGCCTCAGTCTCCACATCTGCATAAGTTATCCTTTGGTCAATTTCAAAGCACCATTCATAATACACAACCACAGATTTTATCTTCTTTCTAGATATGGCCAGGATCTTTTCTATTCAGCTTTTCAGCAGCTTTGACATGGGAAACCTAGTTGCAGTTGGAGGGTTTGAAGATACCTTTGACTAATGTGTCGGATCTAGAAGTGTCAGATCTAGAAGTAGCACTAGGTTCAAAGTATTTTCAGCCCCCACAAACGATCTGCCTCTGATGCATGAGCTGCAAGTGGCACTAAGGCGAATTACTATTGCTCTCTTATTGGATGAAGACCACAAGGTGGGATATGCTCACATACAAGGACAGTGTTCTACCCTTTTATCAGGCTGGAAGTAAGACATGCATCCAAAATGGCATCAGTTCAGAAAACAGCCTCCATTTAGGCCTTCTTGCATGTCCTGCAGTAGAGCAAGATGCATACCTCTGCAGAATGCACCAGTGTGGTGTGGATCCTCACCAGGTAAGGTCTGGGAGTTTAGCTGGGGATGAAGGATTTTCTCCCTTGTCCGCACTCTACTGCAGTGTCTCTTCCACTTTCTTGTAAGTCACCCTCTGGTTACATCACAGACATAAACACATTAATTTGGGATCTTTGCTCTGTATTAAAGCCTCAAGCCAGGTACCATCTACTGTTTGCCAGTAGGGTGCCTAGGCAGGTGGATCTAAGTTCAGTCAAGACTACATAGTGGAACCCTGTCTCAAAACATTTGTCTCTTGTCCTGAGTGGGTCTGCTTGGGAAGTAGTGCATCTCACCTGCATTTTTCAAACCAGTCATATTTCTATTGCCCTGTTTCCTAATCATGTTTATAGCAAAATATAACAAAGTTGAGGACCCAGATCAGGTATAAATAAGACTGTATCTGTGGTATTTTTCTTTAACCTATGTCCTCCAGGCAGTAGTAGATTGATGTTGATGACTTGGAAAATGCTTAGAAACCCCTGCCCTGTCTGTGGAGATAGGAAAGCTGTTAGTAACAAAAGTCACTTTCTATCCAACGGCTGCCATTGTGCCGTGTAAACCATGTAAATGCTACTCTTTTACATAAGAGTGTGAAAAGTTAACTGTAATTAGATTCATCAAAGACAGATCTGTAGACTTCAACCTGCACAGTATACATACAGCAAGGAGATGATAGCCCGGCGGTGGTGGTCCACGCCTTTAATCCCAGCACTTGGGAGGCAGAGGCAGGCGGATTTCTGAGTTCGAGGCCAGCCTGGTCTACAGAGTGAGTTCCAGGACAACCAGGGATACACAGAGAAACCCTGTCTAGAAAAACCTAAAAAAAAAAAAAGATGATAAAAGAAAAAGGAATTTTCAAGAACTCCAACCACAGTCCGTAAAAAGAAAATCATCCCCACAACACAACACAACCTCCTCATTGGCCGCCATCTTGTCATTTTTCTATCCTCTGGACATGAGATTGAATGGGACAGATGAAGCATGGATTTCAGGCACCAATCACCTAAAGCCCAGTGTTTCCTGGCCACAAGTATTCTCAGTAGGTGTATTTCTGTTCACTCTTTTACTAAGAAGTTTCTGGAAGTTGCATTTTGAGTTTGGGTAGCACTTCTGATGCACACATCCTCTATAGATGAATCATACTTGTACATTCTTTGTAATCTATGATACAGGCATGTTTGTACCTTAATTATACAGATGAGAAAACCTACAAAAGTGTAGTGAGAGATTAAGTATAAATTTCAACTTGTTTAAGACTCAACCATGCGTTTGAAACTGGCTGAGGTTTAACCAAGAACAGTTGTTCACCAGCCTCCCTTCAAATCAAGTGGGTTCTTCAAATGAGGTAGTTCGATGTGCAGGTTTGTCTGAAGACATTGTTTCCTAAATTAGTGGCATTAACAAATTTTGCTTTAGCTTTTGTATTCTCATAAGATTTTATTGAGCAATCCATTATCAATTACGGCTGAATATTGAGTTATTGCTTTGGAATTTTAAAATTTTTTGTGTGTAAGTGTTTTGTCTGCCTGTGCACTGTGTGTGAGCCTGGTGCCTGTAGAGGTCCTCTGGAACTGGAGTTATATGTTTGTGAGCCGTCAATTGACTGCTGGGAAGCAAACCAAGGTGCTCTGCAAGAACAGCCACTGTCTTAACTGCCGAGCCCTCTCTCCAGTCCCAAGAATATTGAGATATTTTAAAGAAAGTTCACAAGGGAAAGCAAATGTGCCAGGAACCTGCTTCATGAAAAGTTACACGTACTGAAACACCTGATACCTTGAGAATGACCTATGACTTACTGGGATCTATATTACAAGCCAGAGTTTTAGTTTACCCATCCTGTGAATCAGTTCAATAACTATGTGTTCTACCAAAATCTCAGCACTGTTACCTGGTAAAAGAGTTAAAGAGTGCAGGTAAAAAGTAAATTTCTTACTGATTTCGGTTGATGGCTTAAGTGATAATATCTTGAGTAAAACTGAAGTTTCTGACTAGCATAACAGACATAGCAAATTGGTAAATGTATAACATGAACATTAAAATAACAGTTTAAGCTTTCATTAGATAGTATACATCCACAGTTTATTTAGAGCAAGAAAAAGTTCATAGTGAAACTGAACGGAAATGTACTTCCCATGTGCCCATGTGTACTTCCAGATTCTTAAATTTATTTTATGGCTGTTACAGAGAATTCCATGGATAAATGAAAGGTTATAATTTTCTGAAGGGTCTTGTTAAGAAGTCGGGATTGCCAGGCATTGTTAGCATATGCCTTTAATCAGGAATCGGGTTGATCGATCTTTGTGAGTTCCAGGTCAGTAAGGGCTAGTTGCTTAGTGAGAGAAGACCTTGTCTCAAAGAAATGTCAGTCAGTCTGATGATGCTAACTTTTAATAACAGCCTTTAATAGGGGAAGCACTTCACCATAATCACAGTCAATGACCTTTTCAGAACGTAGTCTATTGTTTTAAACACTCATCACACCCTGTGACCAGAGTGAGCATAACCTAAAGCAATTTCCATTTCTGTTCGGACTAGGTAGGTCCTGTTTGTTTGTCTTCACTAGCCTTGTATCTTATGGGCCCAGCTCTGTGAAACAAAAATCGGGGGTAGGATTTGGACTGGAGGTAGAGAAACAGGCCGATAATGCAGCCATAGTCACCTTCAGCATCATCTCTCATCAAATGGATTTAATCCCAGCAGCCACTGTCATTTGAGGGGTATATTAAAAATACATCTGGGTTTGGAATGTGTCTAGGACCTCCATTGCTCCTATCCTGAAAGGCACAAATTCATGAACATAACCCTGATACTAAGCCTGAGGATTTACCCTGTGATGTGTATACTGATGACATGACACTCTATAGTATGGCTAGAGAAAGGTTTTATTGTAGATATAAAAGAACATCCAGAGGCATGTGGCAGAGTTCAGAGGAGTCCAACGCAGAAAGAGAAAGTAGTAGACCTGAGAGGGCAAGAGTGGGGAGAGGGGGAGTTCCTGAGAGAAGAGAAAATGGAAGGAGGGAGAAAGAAAGACGGAGAGGTGGAGGGAGCATGAGAGCACTTGGCTGAAATAGCAGGGTTACGAGGAGAATGAGGAGATGCAGAGAAAGAAGCCTGTGAGCTAGTGTGGGGAGGTAGGTTAGTGGGGGAGGTGAGAAGAGCTAGGATGCTCATGAGCTTTGAAATGTGTAACTGGTACTAGTGATGCTGAAGGAATATAGGCTAGCATTTGCCTTCATATGCTAGTAGGTACCACAGGTACACATTTATCCTTTTTGCCTTTTGGAATCTAAGGAAATGGAGTTTCCTTTGGACCTTGTGTGATGTATAAACGGTTATATCAACAATAGACATATCTATCTACTCAAGTCATGTAAAGCCCTCCTTGCTTATGACTGACATGATTCAGCTGTGTCCATTTCTAGAGAGCATATCATTAAGTTGCATTTACAGCTCAGACTGAGATCCTGCCATAGGTAGATGGATGGATAGATAGATGATAGATAGATAGATAGATAGATAGATAGATAGATAGATAGATAGATAGATAGATAGATAGATAGATAGATCTATCCCCAGAATCTGTTCGAATCTCAGCGATTACACAAACTCTTTCATCCCTTCCTTTGTTCTGCTTCACAGACTACAGTAAACGCATCCCCTCAACAGCTTCCTTTTGCAGGATTGGAGGATGGGTTCTAAGGTCACAAAAGCCAGTTCATGCGTGGAGAAGATCCTTAAATACACATATCTCATCCTGTCACCTCTCTCTCCCAGAGCCAAACTAGCTTTCATCTGCCAGTGACAATGGCATTTCAGGGTTGGAACCCAAAAATGTTTCTGACAAAAGTTTCTATCTCAGTTACTAAGTACAGAGACCATGAACTGTTCTGGAAATGGGTCTGAGTTTTATTTTTCATTAATGTGAAAGAAGGAAACATGAAGATCAGATTTTCAGGGAGATGAGAATACACACGTCTTTGTTGTTACCCTGATTCCTTGACATGTTATTAAAATTGAGAGTGTGTCATTTTCAATATGCCAATCAGACATTTCTGGTAATAGAAGTAAATTGTATTTAAACCAATCCTTTGATACACATTAATCTTTTTTACTGTTGTGATTATATTTGGAACTTTATTTTATTTTAATTAAAGTAGATTATATGTCTCCCTACCCATTCCTCTCTCCAGCCTCTTTCCTCCAATCTGTATTATCTTTATTAAGATAAATCAAATTTGCATTCCCAAGAGATAGATGTGATTATTTTACATAAAGAGTTATGAATGAATAATCTGTGCTTCAGAACACATAAAACCTCAGTGTATTTTGAAGTAAGTTCAGGATGTGATATGCTGGAGGCTAGGATTTAAAATATGGGTTATGGACATATATAATTCTAAACTAAGAGAATTTGTGTTTTATGCTAGAATGCCAAAATGCACCTATAAATTTTTCCATGTAATGAGACAGACTGAGAAAAGACCATCCACTGCTACTTTCTAAGGCAAATGGCTACTAAATGTCAGATGCTGGCTATTCTCATTCTATTTATTTTTCAAGGTTAGAAAAATGACTGAGTGGTTTAGAAGAATACTGGCTGCTCTTGCAGAAGACACCCACATAGCTGGAAACAACCCTCTGTAACACCATTTCAAGTGTATTTAGTGCGGCCTTACACATGTGGTGTACCTAAAGGTATCCAGGCAAAACTTTTGTATATGAAAAAAAGTTAAAAAAAAAAAAAAAAGGTTTTTTTTTTTTATTTCATGTTTTGGTTTTTCAGGTCAAGTATATGGAAGGAATAATAAATTGAGGGGCTTTAATTTTAATTCTTGCCCAGCTGGAATGCCTTGGTCTGATGGTGATGGCCTGGAAAATACTTGATAAGCAATCACTGCCCAATGATACACTTCTGCCCACCCTGTGTGGGTAGAAAATCAGCTTGTACCCAGAATCACCAGGAAAACATTTGATACCAAAAGCTGCCATTGTCTGGGGCACTCCTTTTCAGAAGACAGTTGAAAAGTTGGCTAAAATCAAATGCATCAAAATTAAGTTCATGGCCTTTAGT
Source organism: Rhabdomys pumilio (assembly GCA_030674055.1). Lineage (NCBI taxonomy): Eukaryota > Metazoa > Chordata > Mammalia > Rodentia > Muridae > Rhabdomys > Rhabdomys pumilio. The sequence continues at coordinate 14,947,392 of JANHMN010000003.1, forward strand.
TGATGCTTTTTGAAGTAAAGCAAGAGATAATAGTATGCAATGTAGGAACTGCCTAGAATTCCAGCCAAAGTTTGTATTAAAAACATAATAGCCAGCCAGGCAGTTGTGGCACATGCCTTTAATCCCAGCACTTGGGAGGCAGAGGCAGGCAGATTTCTGAGTTTGAGGCCAGCCTGGTCTTCAGAGTGAGTTCCAGGACACCCAGGGCTACACAGAGAAACCCTGTCTCGAAAAACAAAAACAAACAAACAAACAGATAATACCCACAGCCCTTATCTTGAAAGTTACTGATTCCTGAGCCCGGGAATCCAGCTTGGGAAGATGAGGAATGGGTTTCCGGTATCACATCAACTGTATCTCAACATTTATTGTTAACTGATACACTGTAGTTTGTTACTTCCTTTTGTTTTATTTTAATCATTTTAAATTAGTATTACATCACTTTTCCCTTTCCACTTACTTCCTTCAGCCCCTCCTATGTTCCCCCTTCAACACCTCTCTCAAACTGATAGCTTTTTTCTCTTTATTATTGTCACATGCATGTATAAATGCATACTGTCTACACAACTATGTTAAAATAAAATTTTAAGTCAATTTTTATTATTTGTGTGCATCAGGTTTTAGTGTTGACCACATTATATTGGGAAATGACATACCAAAAGACGGAAAACCTCCCAAGCTCATGGATTAGTAGAATTAATATTATTAAAGTGGACATCTTTCCCTGAGCAATTTACAAATTTAATACAACTCTCAAAATTATTTGAAGCAAATTCTTCACAGAAACTGAAAAAACTACTTAATTTTCATATGGAGAAACAAAAGACCCAATATCGTTAGAGCAATCATAAACAACACAAAAACTGTTTGAGATATCACTATCCCAGATATCAGGCTATACTACACATCTGTAGTAACAAAACCAACATAGTACTCACCTGAAAACAGATACACTGACCAAGAAAATAGAAATCAGTATTCATATATAAGTTCACACTTCAACAGCCACCTGATTTTTTTTAAAAAATGTGTAATTAAAAATTACAATATGAGTATAGATATTTTGCTTGCACGTATGTCTGTGCACTACTGTCATATCTGGCACCCTTGGAGACCAGAATAGGGTATCATATCCCATATAGCTAGAGTTACAGACAGTTGTGAACCACCATGTGGTTGACAGAATTTGTACCTAGGTCCTCTGGAGAAGGGATAAGGACACCAACCCAGCCACAAAACTTTCAACCCCAAATTTGTCCTGCCTAACAGAAATGCAGTGATGCCACCAGGCAAGAATTGCCTCTCTCCATCTACAGACAAATTACTGTCCAGAAAAGGACACACTTGCAGAATAGTCGACTGATTATATCTGCCTAGACAGAGTAGCCAGCCCTTAATAATTCTGCAGCACTAAAGTCTGTCAGATGAGTTTGGGCCAGAAGGCTGAAGATTTGATGCTCCAACATTTGGTAGTATAGGGGTTGTCCAGGTGTTCAGCGGTCTCTATAAATTGGCTAAGTTTTAGAAGCTATGCTTAGTGCTTCTCATAACTTCAGTTAATTTAGTCATTCTGGATTTCTGACGGCATTGAAGACCTATAGACTCATAGCCAATCCAGGCTATTTACCTTAAGAGAAAAGATCTGAGTGGAGGGTTCTCAGCTAACATTCATTATAAAGCCAAGAAAAAGCCAGGTTCAAAACTAAGTGTTCGCCAGGCAGTGGTGGCGCACGCCTTTATTCCCAGCACTTGGGAGGCAGAGGCAGGTGGATTTCTGAGTTCGAGGCCAGCCTGGTCTACCAAGTGAGTTCCAGGACAGCCAGGGCTACACAGAGAAACCCTGTCTCGAAAAACCAAAAATAAACCTAAGTGCTCTAGTCAAGGGAGATGACAGAGGCTCTGGCTAGTCAACAAAAGGAGGGACTGGGTATTAAGACTATCTTGTACCTCACTGGTACAAATAGGAATAATTATGCTCTAATTTTATTCTGAGAGAAAAGCTTTATTTTAACAGGAAGGGTAATATGTAGGAGGAGCTAAGGGGGAAGGAGCACCGAGAAGAAAAGATGGAGTAAGGAGAGAAGATGAAGTAGATGAGAAGCTAGGTAATGAGAGAGAAAAAGAGAGAAAGAGACAGGGGGCATGGAGGCAGAAGTTCATGTGTCAAAAATAGTTTACATAGCTAGGTTGGGTATTAGGTTACATTTCTGATTGAGCATTACCATACTTATAAAGCCCTTGATTAACATTTAACATTTAAAAAAATTGTATAAAAGCCAAATGGAAAAGTGGGGGCACGGGATAGGGGTTTTCTGGAGAGGGAAATGGGGAAAGGGATTGGCATCTGAAATGTAAATAAAATATCCAAAAAAAAAAAAAAAGAAAGAAAAGAAAAGAAATGCAGAAATGCAGTGATGCACCAGAGACAGAAGGAAAAGCCAACCAACAACATGCCCAACTCAAAACCTATTCCATGGGCAAGTACAAATCCCTGACATTAATTTTATTTATTTTTATTTTATTTTATTTTATTTTTTGTATTCTTTAATATTTTATTTTATAGTCCAGTCTTTATGCCCCTCAAAGTCTGCCCTCTGATTGTTCCACATCCCATATTTCCTCCCCCCATCTCCAAGAGGATGTCCCCAATCCACAACCCCCACACCACCGGACCTCCCTACTCCATGAGGCTTCAAGTCTCTTGAAGGCTAGATGCATCTTCTCTCACTGAGTCAAGACCCAGCCATTTTCTGCTGTATATGTGTTGGACGCCTAATATCAGCTGGTGTATGCTAACTGTTTGGTGGTTCAGTGTCTGAGCAATCTTGGGGGTCCAGTTTATTTGAGATTCCTGGTCTTCCTATAGGGTAACCTTCCTCTCAGTTTCTTCCATCTTTTCCCTAATTCAACCACAGGGGTCACCAGCTTCTGTCCATTGGTTAGGTGTAGATATCTGCATCTGACTTTTCTGCTGCTAGTTGGGTCTTTCAGAGGGCAGTCATGCTAGGCTCCTGTTTGTAAGCACATAAAGAGTAATAAGGCCTCCCCTTGAGCTGGATCCCAATTCGGGCCTGTCACTGGACCTCCATTCATTTAGGCTTTTCTCCATTTTTGACTCTGCAGTTCTTTCAGACAGGGACAATTCTGGGTCAAAGTTTTTGATAGTGTGATGGCAACCCCATCACTAGACTCTGCTGAGGGTGGACTCTACAAGTTCCCTTTTCTAACCTTAGGGAATTTAATCTAAAAGGCATTTCATCTTTGAGTCCTGAGAGTCTTTCACCTCCAGGTCTCTGGCACATTCTAGAGGATCTCCACACCTCCTACCTACCAACGTTGCCTGTTTCCATTCTTTCTGCTGACCTTCAGGGCTTCAGTCCTGCCCCCAATATCTGCTCATGTTCCCTTCTTCCCCTCCCTGCCCTCTTTCCCACACAGGTCCCTACCATGCTCTCTCTCCCCACCCAGCCTCCCAGTGACTGTTTTTTTTTTCTTTCTCCCAAGTAGGATTGAGGCATCCTCACTTGGGCCCTTCAGCTTGTTAACTTTATTGAGTTCTGTGGATTGTGTCCTGGGTATTCTGTAGTTTTTTGGATAATAGCAACTTATTAGTGAGTATATACAATGCATGTATTTTTGGGTCTGAGTTACCTCCCTCAGGATGATATTTTCTAGTTTCATCCATTTGCCTGAAAAACTCAAGATGTCCTCATTCTTAATAGCTGAGTAGTATTCCATTATGTAAATAACCACATTTTCTGTATCCATTATTCTGTTGTGGACATCTGGGTTGTTTCCAGCTTCCGGCTATCACAAATAAGGCTGCTATGAACATAGTCAAACACGTGCCCCTGTGGCATGGTGGGGCGTATTTTGGATGTATTCCCAAGAGTGGTATAGCTGGGTCTTTTGGTAGATCTATTTCCAGTTTTCTGAGGAATCTCCATATGGATTTCCAGAGTGGTTGTACCAACTTGTAATCCCACCAGCAATGGAAGAGTGTTCCTCTTTCTCCACATCCTTGCCAACATGTTCTGTCTGTCACCTGAGATTCTGATTGGTATAATAAGGTGGAATCTCAGGGTCATTTTGATTTGCAGTTCTGTGATGACTAAGGACTTTGAACACTTAAGTGCTTTTCAACCATTCAAGATTCTTCTGTTTGTGAATTCTGTTTTTCTATACCCCATTTTTTGATTGGGTTGTTAGGTTTCTTGGGGGTTAGCTTCTTGAGTTCTTTATATATTTTGGATATTAGCCCTCTATCAGATGTCGGGTTAGTGAAGATTTTTCCGAATCTGTAGGTTGCTGATTTGTCCTGTTAATAGCTGAGTTAATACTCATAATACCCATAATATGAGTTAATACTCATAATAGCTGAGTTAATAGCTGAGTTAATACTCCATTTGTAAATGTAACACATTTTCTGTATCCATTCCTCTGTTGAGGTACATCTGGGTCATTTCCAGCTTCTGGCTATCATAAATAAGGCTGCTATAAACATGTGTCCTTGTTATATGTTGGAGCATCTTTTCAGTATATGCCCAGTAGCGGTATAGCTGGGTATTCAGGTAGAACCTTTTCCAATTTTCTCAGGAACCACCAGATTGATTTCCTGAGTGATTGTACCAGCTTGTAGTCCCACCCGCAATAGAAGAGTGTTCTTCTTTCTCTACATCCTCACCAGCATGTGCTGTCACCTGTGTTTTTTATCTTAGCCATTCTAATTGATGTGAGGTAGAATTTGAGGATTATTTTAATTTGCATTTCACTCATGACTAAAGATGTTGAACATTTTTTAAGTGCTTCTCAGCCATTTGAGATTGCTCAGTTTAGAATCCTCTGTTTAGATCTGTGCTCTATTTTAAATAGGTTCTGTAGAGTCTACCTTCTTGAGTTCTTTGTATATTTTGAATATTACCCCTCTATTGGTGGTAGGGTTGGTAAAGACATTTTCCCAATCCATGTATTGCCATTTTATCCTATTGACAGGGTCCTTTGCCTTACAGAAGCTTTTCAATTTTATGAGGTCCCATTTGTTGATTGTTGATCTTAGAGCATAAACCATTGGTGTTCTGTTCAGAAAAATTTCCCCTGTGCCATGTGTTTGAGGATCTTCCCTATGTTCTCTTCTATTAGATTCATCATATCTGCTTTTATATGGAAGTCCTTGATCCACTTGGACTTGAGCTTTGCACAAGGAGATAAGAATGGAGCAGTTTGCATTCTTCTACATGCAGATCATCAGTTAAACCAGCATCATTTGTTGAAAATGCTGTCTTTTTTCCACTGGATGGTCTTAGCTACTTTGCCAAAGATTAAGTGACCATAGATATGTGGGTTCATTTCTGGGTCTTTAATTCTATTCCATTGATCTACCTGCCTGTCTATGTACAAATACCATTCAGTTTTTAGCACTATTGCTCTATAGTATAGCTTTAGGTCAGGGATGGTAATGCCCCCAGAATTTTTTTTTTTTATTGTTGAGAATAGTTTTTGCTATCCTGAGTTTTGGTTATTCCATATGAATTTGAGAATTGCTCATGATGGGGATGGCATTGAATCTGTAGATTGCTTTCAGGAAGATGTTCATTTTTTACTATATTAATCCTGCCATTCTACAAGCATTGGAGTTCTTTCCATCTTCTGTGGTTTTCCTGGATTTCTTTCTTCAGAGATTTGAAGTTATTGTTATACAAATCTTTCACTTGGTTGGTTAGCATATTCTATGTTATTTGTGACTATTTTGAAGGCTGTTTGTTCCATAATTTCTTTCTCAGCCTGTTCATCCTTTGAGTAGAGGAAGGCTACTGATTTGTTTGAGTTAGTTTTATATCCAGCCACCTTGCTGAAGTTTTTTTTTTTTTTAAGTGTAGGAGTTCTCTTGTGGAATTTTGAGAACACTTAAGTATACTATCATATCATCTGCCAATAGTGATATTTTGACGTTTTCCTTTCAAGTTTGTATCCCTTTGACACCTTTTTGTTGTCTAATTGATCTGGTTAGGACACTGAATACTATATTCAATAGACAAGGAAACCTTGTCTAGTCCCTGGATTTAGTGGAATTGCTTCAAGTTTCTCTCCATTTAGTTTGGTGTTGGCTACTGATTAGCTGTATATTTTTTTTTTTACTAAGTTTAGATATGAGCCTTGAATTCCTGATATTTCCAAGTCTTTTACCATAAAGTGGTGCTGAATTTTGTCAAATGTTTCCTCAGCATCTAGTGAGATAAGCATATGGTTTTTTTTTCCTTTGAGTTTGTTTACATAGTGGATCACATTGATAGACGTACTTATATTGAACCATTCCTGCATCCCTAGAATGAAGCCTACTTGCTTGTGATGAATGATCATTTTGATGTGTTCTTAGATTCTGTTTGCAAAAATTTTATTGAGAATTTTTCCATTAACAAGGGAAATTAGACTTAAGTTCTTTTTCTTTGTTGGGTCTTTGTGTGGTTTAGGTATCAGTGTAATTGTAGCTTCATACATCGTATAGGATAGTGTTTCTATTTTGTGAAATAGTTTGGTGAGTATTGGAATTAGGTCTTCTTTGAAGGTCTGACAGAATACTGTACAAAAAAAAAATCTGGTCCTGGGCTATTTTTGGTTGCAAGACTTTTAAGATGACTGCTTCTATTTCTTTGGGATTTATGGGACTGTTTAGATGGTTTATTTTGTCATGATTTAACTTTGGTACCTGGTATCTGTCTAGAAAATTGTTCATTTCATCCATATTTTACAGTTTTGTTTTGTATAGGTTTTTATAGTAGGAGCTGATGGTTTTTGAATTTCTTCTTTTTTATTGTCATGTCTCCCTTTTTTTCTGATTTTGTTCATTTGGATACTGTCGCTCTGCCCTCTGGTTAATCTGGCTAAAAGTTTATCTATCTTGTTGATTTTCTCAAACAAACAAACAAACAAACAAACAGAAAAACAGCTCCTATAGTTCTCTTTGTTTCTATTTGTGTTGGAGACTAGAGGCCCCTAGGCCTGTCCTTTGGGTCATCCAAAGGACAGAGGCTTTCCAGAAAAGGCGCAACCTTCACAGTTCCAGCAATATCACAGCTGAACCTCAGAACGTTCCTCAGTTTGTGAACATTCCGATGAAGATAAGCAACAGCCTCAAGCCATGGATAATCGGACTAAGGACACTGGGCGGGGATGGGTGTTTTTACTTCCCTGTTTTAATTTTGCTTATATACTGCAAGCCTTGCCTCTAGTAAATGAGACCTTGACAGCAGCTAGACTGACTCTGTCCTTTCTTCGCTGCTTGATCTCCCTTCTCTCTCCCACCCGTGTCTCTTTCAGGTGGTGGCTACTCAGGGACCCTGTAATAACTTTGCCCTCTGGACGGGACATATTTGGTTCTTTCAGCCCTGAATTTGATTTTTTTCTGCCATCTATTCATCTTGAGTGTATTTGCTTTTTTATGTTCTAGAGCTTTTAGATGTCCTGTCAAGCTGCTAGTGCATGCTTTCTCCAGTTTCTTTTTGGAGGCTCTCAGAGCTCTGAGTTTTCATCTTAACACTGCTTTCATTGTGTCCCATTAATTTGGCTATGTTGTGCCTTCATTTTCATTAAATTCTAAAATGTCTTTAATTTCTTTCTTTCTTTATTCCATGACCAAGTTATCATTGAGTAAAGCACTGTTAAGTTTTCATGTGTATGTGAGATTTCTGTTGTTTTTGTTGTTATTGAAGATCAGCCTTAGTCTATGGTGATCTGTTAGGATGCATGAGATGATTTCAATCTTCTTGTATCTGTTGGGCCTGTTTTGTGATCGACTATGTGGTCAGCTTTGGAGAAGAAACAAGGAGGTGCTGATAAAAGGGTATATTCTTTTGCTTTAGAATGAAATGTTCTATAGATACGTGTTAAATCCTTTTAGTTCATAACTTCTGTTAGTTTCACTGTGTCTTTGTTTAGTTTCTGTTTCCATGATCTATCCATTGATGAGAGTGGAGTGTTGAAGTCTTCCACTCTTATTGTGTGTGCTGCAATGTGTGCTTTGAGGTTTAGTAAAGTTTATTTTATGAATGTGGGTACCTTTGCATTTGGAGCATAGATGTTCAGAATTGAGAGTTCATCATAGTAGATTTTTCCTCGGATGAGTATGAAGTGTCCTTCCTTATCTCTTTTGATAACTTTTGGTTGAAAGTCAATTTTATTCAATATTAGAATGATTACTCCACCTTGTTTCTTAGGATCATTTTTCTTAAAAAATTTTTCCAGCCTTTTATTTTGAGGTAGTTTCTGTCTTTGTTACTAAGGTGTGTTTCTTGTATGCAGCAAAATGCTAGGTCTTGTCTACATATCCAGTCTGTTACTCTAATTCTTTTTATTGGGGAATTGAGTCCACTGATGTTAAGAGATATTAAGGACAAGTGATTGTTGCTTCCTGTTATTTTTGTTGTTAGAGATGGAGTTATGTTTGTGTGGCTATCTTCTTATGGGTTTGTTGAAAGAAGATTACTTTCTTGCTTTTTCTAGGGTGTAGTTTCCCTCTTTGTGTTGGAGGTTTTCTTCTATTATCCTTTGCAGGGCTGAATTTGTGGAACTATATTGTGTAAATTAGGTTTTGTCATGGAATATCTTGGTTTCTCCATCTATGGTAATTGAACGTTGTACTGGGTGTTGTAGCTTGGGCTGGCATTTGTGTTCTCTTAGTGTTTGTATGACATCTCTCCAAGATCTTCTGGCTTTTAGAGTCTATGTTGAGACATCTGTTGTAATTCTGATAGGTCTGTTTTTATATCTTACTTCACCCTTACTGCTTTTAATATTCTTTGTTTTGTGCATTTGGTGTTTTGATTATTATGTGATGAGAAGAATTTATTTTCTGGTTCAATTTATTTGGGCTTTGTAGGTTTCTTGCATGTTTATGAGCATCTTTTTCTTTAGGTTAGGGAAATTTTCTTCTATAATTTTGTTGAGGATATTTACTGGTCTTTTGAGTTGGGAATCTTGGCTCTCTTCTATACCTAATATCCTTACATTTGGTTTTCTCATTGTGTTCTGGATTGCCTGGATATTTGGGGTTAGGAGCTTTTTGCATTTTGCATTTTTTTGACTGTTGGGTCAGTTGTTTTTATGTTATCTTCTACACCTGAGATTTTCTCTTCTCTCTTCTATTATGTTGGTGATGTTTGCATCTATGACTCCTGATCTCTTTTTTAGAATTTTTATCTCCCAGGTTCTCTCTTTTTGTGAATTCTTTATTGTTTCTATTTTCACTTTTAGATCCTGGATCATTTTGTTCAATTTCTTCACCTGTTTGGTTGTGTTTTCCTGTATTTCTTTAAGGCATTTATGTGTTTCCTCTTTAAGGGCTTCTACCTGTTTACCTGTGTTCTCCTGTATTTTTTTAAGGTAGTTATTTATGTCCTTCTTAAAGTGTATCATCATCATCATCATCAATATTAGATGTGATTTTAATTCCAAATCTTTCTTTTCCAATGTGTTGGTATATCCAGGGCTCACTGTGGTGGGAGAACTGGGTTCTAATGATGTCAAGTAACGTTTTTTTCTGTTGCTTATGTTCTTGCCCTTGCCTCTCACCATCTGGTTATCTCTGTTGTCCCTGATTTTAATGGGATTGCTTTGACTTTCTTTCAGTTTAGTTTGATTGGTTTGCTGTATATTGTTTTTTATTATATTTAGGTATGGGATTGAAATCTTGATCTCTCCACTACTTTTAACATAAATGGATGGAGTATTTTGTCAAATGCTTTTTCGGCATCTAATGAGATGTTCATGTGAATTTTTTCCTTTGAGTTTGTTCCTATAGTGGATTACACTAATGGAGTTTTGTAAATTTGCTTCCCTGAGATGAAGCCTATTTGATCCTGCTGAATTAGGGTTTTGCTGTGTTCTTGGATTTGGCTTGTGAGAATTTTATTGAGTACTTTTGAATCGATATTCATAAGTGAATTTGGTCTGAAGTTCTCTTTTTTGTTGGGTCCTTGTGTAGTTTAGGTATTAAAGTAATTGTGGCTTCATAGAATGAATTAAGTAGTGTTCCTTCTGTTTCTATTTTATAGAATAGTTTGAGGAATGTTGGTATTCGCTTTTCTTTGAAAGTCTGGTAGAATTCTTCACTAAAATCATCTGACCCTGGGCTTTTCGTTGTTGTTGTTTGGGAGGTTTTCAATGACCTCTTCTATTTTCTTAGGGTATATGAGCTTGTTTAGATAATTTACCTGCTCTTGACTTAACTTTGATATGTGGTATGTGTCCATGTCATCTAGATTCTCCAATTTTGTTGACTATTGGCATTTGTTGTAGGATCTGATGATTTTTTTTTTAATTTCCTCAATTTCTGTTTTTATGTGTCCCTTTTCATTTCTGATTTTATCAATTTGGATACTGCCTTTGGGCCCTTCAGTTAGTTTGGCTAGGTGTTTATTTATCTTGTTGATTTTCTCATAAACCAGTTTTTGAATTTGTTGATTCTTTGTATAGTTCTCTTTGTTTCTACTTTGTTGAGTTTGGCCCTGAGTTTGACTATTTCCTATGGTCAACTTGTCTTTGGTGTGTTTGTTTCTTTTTGTTCTAGAGCTCTCATGTATGCTATTAAGTTGCTAGTGTAGGATCTCTGCAATTTCTTTACCAGCGCACTTAGTGCTATGATTTTTTCCTCTTAGCACTGCTTTTATTGTGTTTCATAAGTTTGAGTATTGCTGTGTCATCATTTTTAATGAATTCTAGGTCTTTAATTTCTTCATTTCTTTCTGAACAAGTTACCATTGAGTAGATAGCTGTTCGGTTTCCATTGGTTTATAAGTTTTCTGTTGTATTGTTTTTTATTAAGGTCAGCCTTAGACTGTGGTGATCTGATAGTGTGTATGGGATTATTTCAATCTTCTTGTATCTTTTGAGGCTTGTTTTGTGACAGATTATATGGTCAGTTCTGGAGAAGGTACCATGAGGTGCTGAGAAAAAGTATATACTTTTGTTTTAGGGTGAAATGTTCTGTAGATATCTACTAAATGCTTAATATCTTGACTTTTCTTTCATGCAAGTATCTTCCTTGTGTTGGAGTTTCCGTTCTAGAATACTATGTAAGTCTGGATTAGTAGATAGATATTGCTTGAATTTGCTTTTGTCCTGGAGTATTTTTGTTTCTCCGTCTATGTTGATTGATTGATAGTTTTGTTGGGTCTAGTAGTGTGGGTTGGCATTTTTGTTCTGTTAGAGTCTGCATGACCTCTTTTTTTTTTATTGGATATTTTATTTACATTTCAGATGCCAATCCCTTTCCCCATTTTCCCTCCCTAGAAAACCCCTATACCGTGCCCCCACCTTTTCCATTTGGCTTTTATAAAATTTTTTTAAAATGTTAATCAAGGGCTTTATAAGTATGGTAATGCTCAATAGAAGTGTAACCTAATACCCAACCTAGCTATGTAAACTACCTTTGACTGGTAAAGACACCTGAACTTCTGCCTCCATACCCCCTCTCTCTCTCTCTTTTTCTCTCTCTTTATGAAGCTTCTCATCTACTTCATCTTCTCCTCTCCTTACTCCATCTTTTCCTCTCGGTGCTCCTTCCCCCTTAGCTCCTCCTACATATTACCCTTCCTGTTAAAATAAAGCTTTTCTCTCAGAATAAAATTAGAGCATAATTATTCCTATTTGTACCAGTGAGGTACAAGATAGCCTTAATACCCAGTCCATCCTTTCGTTGACTAGTCAGAACCTCTGTCGTCTCTCTTGACTAAAACACTTAGTTTTGAACCTGGCTTTTTCCTTGGCTTTAGAATGAATGTCAGCTGAAAACCCTCCACTCATCTTTTCTCTTAAGGTAAATAGCCTGGATTGGCTATGAGTCTATAGGTCTTCAATGCCGTCAGAAATCCAGAATGACTAAATTAACTGAAGTTATGGGAAGCGCTAAGCATAACTTCTAAAACTTAGCCAATTTATAGAGACCGCTGAACACCTGGACAACCCCTATACTGCAGAACGTTGGAGCATCAAATCTTCAGCCTTCTGGCCCAAACTCATCTGACAGACTTTAGTGCTGCAGAATTATTAAGGGCTGGTTACTCTGTCTAGGCAGATATAATCAGTCGACTATTCTCTGCATGACCTCTTATGTTTTTGTAAAAAGATAAAAAGGAGAAGGGAGTGCCTGTGTGGACCCATGGTGAGGCATCCTTTCCCCATGAGAGGCCAGCTACCCAACACTATAATGTAGAATAGAGTTTATTCAGGGCATGAGGAGGGGAATTGTGAGGGTAGTATAGGCAGAGAAATGCAGAGGGAGAGAAATAAAGAGAGAGAGAGAGAGAGAGAGAGAGAGAGAGAGAGAGAGAAGGAATAGCAGAGTAGTGGCCAGCCATGAATACATGGAGAGAGAGGAGGGAAGGGAATGGGGAGAGAGGGAGAAGGGGCGAGGGGATAGAGTGGGATCAAGAAGGCCAGAGCAAAAAAAACAGAGGGGGAAAGCATTCCTTTTTATAGTCCACTTATATAGCAGTCCCTTATATATGTTACTTAAAACATTAAGTAATACTTTTGATGTTAAAATATTATTTCACTGTAAGAATTAATATTTTTGGAAATCATAAAAGATATGTGTTTATTCATTAGAAAGTATGCTTTTACATTTATATAGGTTGTACAAAATATTTGGAAATATTGTTTGATTGATAATGAAAATTATCTGAGTAAATACACATTCATAGGTACATGCATATAAACACAAATACATACATATGCATGTATATATTAATAATTAACTGTATACCTTGAATAAACCATTCATATATATCTATTAAATAGTTATGATACTATACTTCTATTTTTTGGGGGAATGATAATATTCAAAATAAATTGTGCAAAACCTCTCAATTTACATATGTATTTTAAAATAACTTTTCAAAAATTATAATTTCTTATGCAAAGAAAACAGGAACTAATGAATGTACCAGAGACATGGCTAATGACCATGAAAGGCCTTGTAGTTGGGAAACACCAGGCAACTAATATAGGCCTACTCATGAGAAACTAACTAAGATTAATTTTAAAAAGTTAAACACATGATATATATTCAGGAGCATTTATAAAAAATGACAGAGGGCTCACTAAGAGAAGAGTGGTTTTGGGATCTGGATTCAAGTGAGTATGTAAAGGAGACCTGGCCCTGCTTACACTTGTGCAAATGTAAACCATAGAGGCCCTGGCTTAGACCATGAACTCCAAAAAATGAAGACCAGAAACTAAAAGCAATGTTGTGTACAATATGTCCCTGGCTTTATCAAGATAAATTGCATGACAACATGGCCTATCTTTGCTTGCTCTGTTGTACTTGCTGTATTTTTCTCTCACATACACAAGATTTAAACTACTGGTAAACATGTATAGTATCCAGCTGAGGTACATATGAAGCCAAATGTATTTGTCTATTCTTCCTTTAAGTTCTACCCATTTGGAATCCAAGAAGCTGATGGCATGACAATGGCCTGAAAGACACTTGAGAAACTAATGGTGCCTAGGCACCACCTCTGCTCACTCTGTGAATATAGCAAAGTCATTTGTGTCCAGAATCATTGGAGAAATCTTTGGAAAAAAAAAAACATTATTTGGGGCACTCCTTTACAAAAAAAAGACTTAAGAGTTTCTCTAGAGTGAAGCATATCAGCATTTAGTTTATGTACCTTAACCAGCACTCCCGAACTTAACAGATACTACTGGAGGAGACAGGAAATGCCCAAACTCCAATGACAATCTGTGAAATGAAGAGTACTCCTACAAGATCACTGGCTGCTATTAGGTAGCAGGTCCTGCTGCCAGCCCAAGGATCCTGCATGGAAAGATAAAGCCAAGACTGCATTTATTGTATCATTCAGAATGTGTCTCACTATAAGTAATCACCTAAATTTTCCTCTGTGAGATTAGGCTACTTCAGGTAATTTATATTCATATATCATGTACAAAGCTCTGCCATGCACAAAGTGTCTTAGTACTTTTTACAGCATGTGGGGCACCCGTTACTGTGGCTTCAGGTATAAAGTAGAATATATATAAAAAAAGAATTGAATGAAGATTAAAGAGTTTAAGCCTTTATAAATTTACACTCTAATTTAGACTAAAATGGAGTCTTAAAACTGGCTGAGTGGAAAGAAAGTCAGTGAGTGGGAGAATTAAGAGACCCAACCCTCTTTGTGCCTTCTAGCTGATGTAGTTTGCACAGCAATGTACTTCAGTATATTATCAGATTTTATGAAATCCTATCAATGTGTGGATGGATTCATATTTTTGCTACAACGTAACACTACATAGTCATAAATATTTATTTTATTTATTAATATAATATAAGTAAATATTGAGCTATCTCAGTTAATGTTAGAGAATTTTGGTCATTATAAAGCAACCAGATCCTATATCATGATCAACTATTTATAAAAAATGCAACATCCTCATAATAACAGGAGATACCCAGTGTGCCTCACATGATTGATGTTAGGAAAAGTTTTGATGATCCTTTTCAAACAATTGTCTTAGTCATATAACATTTATTCAATCTCATGGAGAAAAAGATCAGTACATGTAAAACTATATTTTATATCATCAAGATCTTGATGTCAGGACACAGTTTATTCTTTAAGTACACCCTTGTTTCTGCTCTGACCACTCACAGTGAGTCTCACAGGTTTCTTTCTTTACACTGTGCCTTTCAAGTGACAATCATTTTCACCCCTTGTACCATTTTTCTTATCCAGATACTGTCCTCATCCAATTGGGCACAAAGATCAGTAGGTAAATTAGATTCAGTAAACCAGTGGCTGAGATATGGGTCTGTAATTTTGTTACCTCTGTTGCTCTTACCTGCAATTATTATTTCACTTTCATTAGCAATTGGAAATGACAATCTATGAACTCTTCAGAGAAACACCTCCTAGCTGATCATTGTCATAGCTAAGACAATCAAAAGTATTTTCTGAGTATGACTTAAGTGAATGGTGGAGAGAATGGAGAGGCTCTTCCTTGCTCATCCTTGATTGATGGAGTAAAGGAGTATCTCATGGGAAAGAAACTGGAAGCATTGAAGTCTGACATGAGAAGAACTGGGTAATTTTTGTGTCTCATTGAGTTTCTGGTTTTTCTCAGTAGTAATTTTCCATGACTGTAGAATTGTATTTCTATACTATATTTCTTTTCATTGCTTTATAATTTTAGCTACTAGAAGATTAAGAAATGTGACAAAAGTGACTAATGTGTGCGAATTTCCCACTGTTGCATGTCATTCACCTTTTATGATATTAATTCTCTGATTGTGAAGCTCTTTAAAGATTCATAAGCATATTCATCATCTAGTTGATAATTTTTTCCTCAAGAACCCAAACTAATAAGGTTAGATACCTGTAAAGGGAGGTGTTGTTTCCTTAATTGATTCTTGATTGTGTCAATACAAAAGGTGGAAACCAATTGCTGGGTGAAAGGAAAAATGTGTGCCTTCTGGGTCTCAGGAGGAAATGAAGGGACATAATGAGAGAAGAATTTGGACGAAGCTTTGGGACAAAGAGGATGTTGCAGTCATGTAAGTCTTGAGTAGGGCAGGAAATTCTTCACCCAGCCTTTGAGTTATTTGGCTAGTTTTAAAATAATAAGTTTGTTGAGTGTTTTCTATCCAAGAAGCTAAGGTGTGCAGGAGGTGAAAGTGAGCAGCTGGGGAAGTTTTTGGCTTGGGGAAGCTAGCTGGAAGGCTGAGGGAGCCATTGCAGCTCCCAGGAAAAACAGCCAGCTGGCCATTGGTAGAACTGAGTGAACCTGGCAGTGGCCACTCACTGAACCTAGCTTGGAGCTCTGCCTGAGCTCCCAAGTAGGTGGAAGCATGATTTTTTGTTTGTTTGTTTAGTTATACACTACATTATAATAGCATACTACTTATTGGTCAGAGAAGACTAAAAGGCCCAGAAAGAAATTCAGGATTTGACATTGCTCTTGGTTCATTCCTTAATGTTCTACTCCATAATTATATCACAATTTCCTTTTACTCCAGATGGCTTATACTTTTTGTGCAGGTGGTAGGGAAATTAATTATAAACAGGCCAGAAAACTCTCCATACTGTTTAGCTTATATAGTGTGAGAATATGCTTGCCTGGTTTCTTGGGAAGAAAAGACATCAACGGTCTATTTGTAATTGAACTCTGCATTCTACTATACTTATCTGCCAGACAAGATGTGTGACTTGGGCAATACTGACAAGATTGTTTATGGGATTACCAACTATTCTTTTTATTCAGTTTGAAATTTGTTCCAAAGGAGCAAATTCACTCCCAAGACTGTGAACATGATCAAACCTCAATATCAGGAAACTTTTAAAACCCAGTGAGAACACACTGAAAATTGTTTTTAAATTTTTTCATGTTGTCAAAATGCCTTCTAAATACTTGCATTTTATATCTGGATATGGTCTGCTTTCAACCTTGTTCAACAGAAACTTCTTATTACAGTGGGTAGGGGCAAATACAAACAATATTTCTTCTGAAAGCAGTTGGTAAAATAAACACACAGTACATTGTACTGTTAAAATAAGCAATTGTGACTGTTTATCTGTTGATGGAACATCTGTATCAACTGTTTACTCATAAGACTGAGGCAACTTTACAGAAGAATAGGAGAAATTCTAAAGATCTCTCAGAGGATAGGTAGGTTTGATATAAATATTGTCTTTGTACTCCAACACCCAGAAATTCACAGCAGCTGCAGTTACATACTCAAACCCTGCAAATATTAAGTGAACTAAATTATCTACATAGATGGTATGAGGGGCAACTGAGGTCAAACTGCTGGATGAAGAGCTGTTAGCAAATGTTGGCTACTAAAGAAGGAAGACCACACTTACTCCATCAAGCCCATACTTTTAAATAGTGCCACCCCCTCGCCAAGCAACTTCAAACCACCACACTAGTACTGCTTTTGATTTATCTAGAGACATCCTACTTTATTGTTTCTTTGTCTCCATCTCCTGCATTGTGATCATTATTCAAAGGTGGATCTTAGTCACTAAGATATGTAACAGCATATCTAGCCTCATAAATATCATGTCTCTTGATGGAATTCTTCAAAGCCTGTAGCCTCAGACTAAGGTCTTAATGGAGTGATTTTCTTCTCCATTATTGTGTGAAAATAGTCCTCTCCTGGATGATAAAAATATTTCCAAATATTGTAAGTCTGTAGACCACTCCTTATCTTCCTTTCTTCCTTCATTATCTTTCAGTACAAGAAATTGTTATGATCTTATTCCTGGGGAGATATGAACAATAATCTACATATTCCTAACTGGGAACTGATGAAGGAACTCATTTGGATAACATGATGAGCAAATAAGTGTTATTGTAATGATTTATAAGATATTGGTGAGGAGTTAAATGGGTAGGAGAAATGGCTCAAACTCATCAGTATTTCCAAACTTCAACGGAGTGAGCATTGGAGTTCACTAAAGGTGGAAAACTGGAATGCATTGTACAACCTAAGCGTAGATCAAGACAGTTTGTAGACTATCCTCTGCAGGGTTTTCTTGGTCCAAGTCTCTTCCAGGCAGGGTGGCTGGTCTCTGCTTCTAGAAAGATCTGGTCTCTGATTCTTCCAAATTACTTGACTAGTCTCTGTCCATTTCAGGCATCTAAAATATTGGAGCCTCTAAGCTATTATAGAATTTGAGACTAGCAGGGAAAGATGACCAGACAAAGTATTTTCAATCTATAAGATTCAGAAAACACTAGGTGGTGGTTGTGAAGATGCTTGAATCCAGCACTCAGGAGGCAGAGGAGAGAGGATCTCTGTGATTTCAAGATCAGCCTTGTGTATAGAGAGTTCCAGTATATACAGTGCAGCACAGAGAATTGCTGTCTCTGAAAACCCTGTACCCAACACAAAAAAAAAGCAAGCAAGAAAACAAACAAACAAATATTTTTAAAGTTTATTTATAGTAGCATGGAAACAACAGTTTCATTTGACAATCTGTGAGCTGCTACAAAAGAGCAAGACAGAAACTGTAGCTTTTAAGAGTATTAAATACAATCATCTCAACTCAGGATTTTCTGTTACTTGAGACATTATCATTTTGTTTTCCTTAGCAAGCAGATGAATGAGATTACAGAAGCAGAATGAGTGTCTGGTAAATATTTTAGAATAATAATTCCACAGTAAGTGGAAAGTGGTACAATTTTTGGGAAAGTGCCAGATAGCTCTGAGATCAATTTATAGATTGCTGTTAAGATTCAACTGCTGATGGATCTGATCTAAGGGTCATGGTGTCAACATACTGTACTTAAAAATCCTTAGGTAAGACATGTTCCTTCCAGTCTGCAACTCTGCCTGAGGCAGATTGGACACTCCTGCCCCTCTCCTACACCCCAGAGCCATTCTGTGTTCCAGAAGATCTGCTGTAGCCAGGGTCACAGGTCAAACCCCTTATCCAACACCTGCCCCAGCTAGGACCCCATGGAGCCCAGCAGTCACAGAACCTATCCACCCTGCCAAAGACATATCTTCCTTCCTGTCTGCAACTCCACTTGAGGCAAATCAGGTGCTCTTGACCCTCTTCCACACCTCAGAGCCTATATGTCACTCAGGAAGTCTCCTATAAGCAGGACACAGACTTCCTTTCTCCCAGAAGGTCTTCTATAACAAGAGACACAGGAGGCTTGCCATAACTAGGGACACAGGAGGCCACCCTAACCAAAGACAGCACTGTCTGCCTGCTAGCAGGCCTACTCTAACCCAGCTCACAGAGCTCTGCCTGCCTACAAGGAGCAACAGGCTCCAGTCAGAGACATCCAGGTCAATAATGACCAGAAATAACCAGACGGCAAGAGGCAAAAACAAGAACGTAAGCAACAGAAACCAAAGTAACTTGGCACCAATAGAACCCGGTCCTCCCACCACAGAAAGCCCTGGATACCCTAAAACAACTGAAAAAGCAAGATTCAGACATAAATTCCAATCTCATGAATATGATAGAGGCCTTTAAGGAGAACATAAATAACTCCCTTAAAGAAATACAGGAGAACACAGGAATAGATATAAGTACTCAATGAGTAAACAAATTAATTCCTTAAAGAAATATAGGAAAACACAATCAAGCAGAAGAATTGAAAAAAATCATCCAAGAACTAAAAACGGAAATAAAAAACAATAAAAATACAACAAAAGAAGGCAACCTAGGAGGTGGATAACTTAGGAAAGAGATCAGGAGCTATCAACAACACAATACATGCCATAGAAGAATCTAAAGTGTAGAAAATACCATAGAAGATATTGACACATCTGTTAAATAAAATACAAAATGCAAAGAGCTCCTAACCCAAAACATCCAGGAGACTCAGGCCACAATAAAAAGATCAAACCTAAGAATAATAGAAATAGGAGAGAGTGAAGATTCCAAATTCAAAGGGCTAGAAAACATCAACAAAATCATCAAAGAAAACTTCCCTAATCTAAAGGCAGAGATGAGCATAAACTTAAAAGAAGCCCACAGAACACCAAATAGATTGGACAAGAAAAGAAAATTCTCAGATCACATAATAATCAAAACACTAATTGCACAAAACAAAGAAAGAATTGTAAACTTTCAATCACTGTAAATGGAGAAACCAAGATATTCCATGACAAAACCAAATTTAAACAATGTCTTTGGACTAATCCAGATGTACAGAGACTAATAGAAGGAAAACTCCAAAATAAAGAGGGTAACTACACCCCAGAAAACAAAAGAAATTAAGTATCTCACAACAAGTCAAAAAGAAAAGACTCACACACACATAATACCACATCTAACAACAAAAATAACAGGAACTAACCATGATCAGTCTTTACTACCTCTCAGCATCAACGGACTCAATTTCCCTATAAAAAGACATAGAATAATAGACTGGTTGCATAATTAGGAGCCAGAATTTTGCTGGACACAAGAAATAAACCTCAGTAACAAAGACAGACACTACCCCAAACTAAAGGGCTGGAAAAAAATTTTTTCCAATTGTCCCAAGAAACAAAGGAGAGTAGCCATTCTAATATCCAACAAAATATGCTTTCAACCAAAATTTATCAAAAGAATTGAGAAAGGACAGTTCATACTCATTTAAAAGAAAACACCAGGATAGAGTCCCAATTCTGATCAACTCTGGACCAAATGCAAGGGCATCTGCATTCATAAAATAAACATTACTAAAGTTCAAAATACAGATTGAAGCTCACACAGTATTAATTGGAGACTTCAACACCCTGCTCTCACCAAAGGACAGGTCACTGAACCAGAAACTAAACAGAGATACAGTGAAACTGACAGAAGTTATGAACCAAATGGACTTAATGGATATCTAAGGAACATTTTACCCTAAAACAAAAGAATATGCCTTTTTCTTAGTACTTCATGGTACCTTCTCCAAAACTGACCATATAATCGGATACAAAACAAGCCTTAACAGGTACAAGAAGATTGAAATAATTCCATGCATCCTATCAGATCACCACAGGTTAAAGCTGGTCTTTAATTAACAACAAAAACAACAGAAAGCAGAAATACTCAAGGAAACTGAACAACTCTCTACTTAATGATAATTTGGTCACTGAAGAAATAAAGAAAGAAGGAAAGATGTTCTAGGGTTTAATGAAAATGAAGGCACAGCATACCCAAAATTATGGGACACAATGGGGGCAGTGCTAAGAGGAAAATTTATAGCACTCAATGCCTTCATAAAGAAATTGGAGAGATCCTACACTAGCAACTTAACAACACATCCAGAATCTCTAGGACAAAAATAGAAGTAAACACAACCCAAAAGGACTAGATGACAGGAAATAGTCAAACTCAGGACTGAAATCAACCAATTAGAAACAAAGAGAACAGTACAAAGAATAAACAAATCCAAGATCTTGTTCTTTGAAAAAAGATCAACAAGATAGATAGACCCTTAGTCAAACTAAATAAAGGGCGAAGAGAAATTATCCAAATTAATAAAATCAGAAATAAAAATGGAGACACAAAAACAGAAACTGAAGAAATTCTAAAAATTATCAGATCTTACTTCAAAAGCTCATACTCTATACCCTATTTTGTTGATTGGGTTGTTCATATTTTGGTGGCTAGCTTCTTGAGTTTTTTTTTTGTATATATATTTTGAATATTAGCCCTCTATCATGCGTGAGTTTAGTGAAGATGTTTTCCCCAATCTGTAGGTTCCTGGTTTGTCCTGTTGACTCTGTCCTTTGCCTTAGAGAAGCTTTCCAGTTTCATGAGGTACTATTTACTAATTCTTGATCTTAGAGTATGAGTTCTATTTAGGAAATTCCCCCCTATGCCAATGAGTTTGAGGGTTTTTTTACTTTCTTTTCTATTAGATTTATTGTATCTGGTTTTATATTAACATCCTCAATTTAAAAAAAAAATCCTTGATTCACTTGGACTTGAGCTTTGTGAAAGGTAAAAAATATTTGTTTTTGTTTTCTTTTTATTTTTTTTGCATATAGATTGACAGACCTGCACCATTTATTGAAGATGCTTTCTTTTTTCCATTGTATATTTTTGGCTACTTTGTCAAAGATCAAGTGTCCATAAGTATGTGGTTTTATTTCTGGGTCACTAAACAGAGAATTCACAACAGAGGGATCTAGGACTCAGAAGCACTTAAAGAAATGTTCAAAGTCTGTAGTGATCAGGGAAATTCAAATTAAAATAACCCTGAGATTCCACATTACACCAATCAGAATGACTAAGATCAAAAACTTGGATGACAGCACATGCTTATAAAGATGTGGAGAAAGAAGAATACTCCTCCATTGCTAGTGGGACTGCAAACTCATACAACCACTATGAAAATCAATCTGGAGATACCTCAGAAAATTGCAAATAGATATACCTGAAGATCATGCTATAACACTCTTGGGCATATATCTAAAAAATACCTCACCATGCCACAGGGGAACGTATTCCACTATGCTCATAGTGGCCTTATTTGTGATAGCCAGAAGTGGGAAACATCCCAGATGTCTCACAATGGAAGAATAGATACAGAAAATGTGGTATATTTAAACCATGAAATACTACTCAGCTATTAAAAACAAGGACATTATGAATTTTTCAGGCAAGTAGATGGAACTAGAAAACATCATCCTGAGTGAGATAAGTCAGTCTCAAAAATACAAGTATGGTATGTACTCACTACTAAGGAGATATTAACCAAAAAAGTACAGAATACTCAGGAGACCACCCACAGGACTCCAGAAGTTTAACAATCTGAAAGACCCAAGTGAGGATGCCTCAATCCCATTTGGGAGGGAGAAAAAACCAGTCATTGGGGGATGACAGAGAGAGGAAGGGATCTGGGTGGGAAAGGGGACAGGGAGGGGAAGGGGGAACGTGATTGATCAAGTATTGGGAGGGGAACAAGACTGAAGCCCTGAGGACCAACAGAAAGAATGGAAACAGGCAACTTCAGGAGTTAGGAGGTGTGGAGACCCTCTAGAATGTGCCAGAGACCTAATAACAGTACTTCTGAAGCACAAGAAACACTACCTAATTTATTCAATGAAGCCACTATGATACTTAAACCACACAAAGACCCAACAAGGAAAGAGAACTTCCAACCAATTTTGCTTATGAATATTGATGCAATACTATTCAACCAAATTCTCACAAAATAAATCCAAGAACATGTCAAAATGATCATTCACTATGATCAGGTAGGTTTTATCAGATGGATGCAGGGATGGTTTAATATAAGGAAATCCATCAACATAATCCACTAAGCAAACTAAAAGAAAAAAAGCATATTATCATTTTATTAGATACTGAAAAGGCCTTTGACAAACTACAACACCCCTTCATGTTCAAAGTCTTGGAGAGATCAGAAATACATCACACATGCCTAAACAAAATAAAAGCAAGTTTCATCAAGTCAACAGCCAACATCAAATTAAGTAGAGAGAAACTTGAAACAATCCCACCAAAATCAGGGACAAGACAAGGTATTGTCCCTATTTATTCAGTATAGTACTTAAAGTTCTAGCTAGAGCAATCAGACAGCAAAAAGAGATCAAAGCGATACAAATTGTAAAGGAAGAAGTCAAAGTATCACTATTTCAGATGATAAGATAGTATACATAAGCAACCCCAAAAATTCTACCAGAAATTTCCTAAAGCTGATAAACAAATTCAACAAATTAATATAAGATTAATTCAAACTAATCAGTAGCCTTCCTTTTTACAAATGATAAATAGGTTGAGAAAGAAAATAGGAAAAGAACACCCTTTACAATACTGGTAAATATTATAAAATATCTTGGTGTAACTATAACCAAGCAAGTGAAAGATCTATATGAAAGAATTTCAAGTCTCTGAAGGAAATCAAAGAAGACATCAGAAGATGAAAAGATCTCTCATGCTCATAGATCATTAGAATAAGATAGTAAAAATGACTGTCTTACCAAAAGCAATCTACCTGGTGATGGGAAGTCACTTTGATACCACAACACAAACCCCCTAGAGTAAAAGCTTTTCATTACTGGGACAAAGATGCTGGTCAGCTGGGGCTGAAGAATGTTCTGTCTTTAAGAAGAGATGAGCATCTTTGAGGGGAAATCATCTAAGATTGTTCCCTTCAGAGTTAGCACAGAGAAACTGAGATTCAGAATAGGACAAGGCTGCATCTCATGGTCTCAGCTAAACTTAGTATTGTTTAAGAGTCACCTACATACTATTGGTTTTGAAAGGATGCAGGAGTCCATGAAGAGCATCTGAGACTTGGCACTTTGGTAGTATTGGGATACATAAAAGAAAGGAGTGAGGTGGCGATTGGTAAAAGTTCAGCCCAGTTGCACCAGAATAACAAAAGTATAAGAAGCAATGTGGAGTATTTTACAATTGGCACTTAATCAGAATTTCAGAGTTCCTGAAGAAAGCCCAAGAGAGGGTAATGGTGAACATTCATTGAACTTGCAGCTGAGCATTGCAGCATTTCAGACTCATCATTATGATGAGTCTACCACCAAGAGCATTCCCAATTGTAGAGCAGAGCTGACTGAGCCCAGGAGACTAGTTGTGTTTACTGTAGAGACCAGAGCTAAAGAAATTATGGAATCCATTTAGAAGAACATTGAAGTGAGTTACTTACACAGTTTGCACTTTCATTTTCCTATATTAAAATATGATTGTGTTACAGGTATTTCCCTCTTGGAGCAAGAGAGTATTCAAGTTATGTTTGATGTCACAGAACCCACAGATTAAGAACTTTGAACATTTAAATTCGCTTTTGAGTTTTAGAGAGACATTGGAGTTGTAGAGAGACTATGATTATTAAAGAAAGATTTTAGTTATAGATACTTTGAGTACATTAGAGAGAGATGATCTTTAAAAGAAGTTTTGAATGTTTTAAAGAAATCGAACTTTTAAAAATAATGTCCTGCTTGTTATTGTTATATCAATGTTAATATGACTATGAGTTCTTGGTGTTGGACAGGAAGATAAATGTTTATTTAAAAGTAGTATGTTTATGTGTCACATTGATAAGGAATCTGTTGGTCTGTCTCTTTTTATGTCAAATTGACACATGCTAGACTCATTTTGAATGAGGCAACATTACCTGGGAAGCTGACCACAATCTATTATCCTATAAGACAATCTATTGTACGTTGTTTGATTGATTATTTAAGTGGTAGAATCCATGCTGTTGTGGATAATGTCACTCCCAGGCAGGGGAATCTTGTGTGTATAAGAAATCAGGCTGCAAAATTACTGAGGAGAAAACCAGAGAACTATATTCTCTAATACCTAAATACCTTCTTGTAAACTACAACATGTTTCCACCATCCCTGAATCTTCAAACTGGAGAACCTACTATCAACACAGAAAATGTCTAGTTAATGCACAAAATACTCTCCAGTACTTTGGACACTTGAACTGAGAGAGGAAATCTTAAACTGAATACCTAATATAGGTGGAGATTAATTCCAACACAAACATGAGAAAATGCACAGAACATTAAAGCATATGGAAATGTATTTAATATAAAATATTCCAAGCTGGATTGCTCCAGAAATAAAATGAAAATGTGAAGGTAATATGTGTGGTGCTTGTCATAATATAAGCCACAATTGGTGTACTTACAGAAGGGATCTTGTAGACTGACAGCAGTGTGTCTTCATGTATGAGCAGCATGCAGACATGAATCCAGTTTTGGAAAACCATTGAGCAGTTTGTGGCTGATCACATGCAAAGGATACCAAAAGTAAAACTATCTGATTTAATGTCATAGAGTATCTTGTTGGAAAATAAGCCCATTAAAAAGCAAAATGTAGGATTGCAAATTTGAAAACAGGGATGCAGTTAGGAAAAGTAATTTTAGAAGGAGAAATGAACAGATAAAGGAAACAGAATAGGTAATGGTGGAGATTTAAGTTAATAAATGTCCATAATATTATGATTGTGATATAAAGCACACTAGAGCTGTTCAGCACGTATATTGCTTCACTGAGTAAATTGGCTGTTTGGAGAAATACACCTTAAATTACTTTTAAAATTAATAAAAATAAGTTCATTTTACAAATTTCTAACAAAATATAGCACTAAAACATAAAATAAATTGCTTTTATGTTAAAGCATTTTATCACTCTTATAAGTTTGTAAAACCTAAAAACTGTAGCTTTATTGTTTTTTGAAACATTTTACATTTCTATAAACATTTTACATTTCTATTTCTACAAGGTGCACAGAGTATTTTTAAATATTGAGTGAACAATAATTAATGCCATATAAATAAGTGTATACTCACACATATATGTATATAACATTTACACTTACACAGTCATGCACATATTTACAATGCAAAGTCTTGTTTTAATAAGCCATTTGTCTCAATAATAAATGATGGCTCTATTCCACATACAATACTATGGTGTAATTATGAAAGCAATAAAAACTTTAAAGGCTTTCAAATTATATGTTCATCTTAAGATACGATCACCCCTCATTTTTTTTTTCTGGAGATAAAACAGAAACCCCTGTGCATAGTGAACTCAGGTTGTAAGATCAGGAAGGGGCTTACAGTTGGAAAACATCCAGCAAGTAAAACAGAAACATTCACCAGGAGCCATCTGTGATGGCTAGAAAGAATTATACAGACAATAAAGATGCAAGAAAGTATGTAAAAGAAGACAAAAATGCTCACCAGGAGAAGGATGGTTTGGATAGCTTTGGATTCAGGAGAGGTTCTGAAAGATACTTTGGCCATGGACATGTGGTCCATTCTCTGCTTGTGCCTGTGAAGGATGAGAACTATAACGGTGCTGGCCCAGACCATGAGCCCCATAAAAAGAAAGTCAGGAACTGAAAACAGTGCTGCATACAGTTGGTCACTGATTTTGTCTGTAGTAGTGGCACAGTATCCCATATCTTTTAGATTTTCTGTGTTGTTCTGGCTGTATTTTGCTCTCACATACACAAGGTTAAAACTACTGGCAAGCATGTACAGGATCCAGCTCAGATAAACAGAAGAGCCAATGTATTTTTGTCTTCTTTCTTTAAGCTCTGCCAATCTGGATTCCAAGGGAATAATAGTGATGGCCTGGAAGATAATCAGGAAAGTAGTGGTGCCAATGGACACACCCCTGCCTACTCTATGAAGATAGAAAAGCCCTTTGCATCCAAAGTCATTGAGGAAGTCTTTTAATCCAAAAGCTGCCATTGTCTGTGGTACTCCTTTACACAACAGAGTTAAGATGTTGGCTATAGTCAAGTGCATCACAATCCAGTATCTGGTCCTTAACCTGCACCTTCTGAAGTTAAACAATAGATAATGGTGGAAGAGAAAGAAATTACCCAGAAACCCGACCACAGTCTGTGACAAGAAGATCACTCCTAGAGCTACTTCACTGGCTGCCATGGTGTTACATCCAGCTATTAGCCCAATACTGTAAGGGAATACAATGCCAGTGACTCACAGTGAATTCTACCAGAAATACTCAGCAGCTTTTCCTTTACTTTGCAAATTGGTAGCCTAACAGCCACTGTTATTACAGTTACAGAAATGAATACACTGAAACGAGTGTCAAAGCAGTCAAGTTTTTTATAAATTAATCCTTTGAATAACGCTAAATTCCAAAAACTGACTGTAGTGTGTGTGTGTGTGTGTGTGTGTTTCAGAGAGAGAGAGAGAGAGAGAGAGAGAGAGAGACAGAGACAGAGACAGAGACAGAGACAGAGACAGAGACAGAGACAGAGAGCGCAGTGAGTCACCACTCTTCAAACCCGCTAGTTATGAATTTTTCAAGTAATGCAGTTGAATACATCATCTAGTTTTACATAATCTTATTGCTAATCAGTGTGTTAATGATTTTGCTACAATAAAGTGTATGCACTTGGAAATGATTATTTTATTGGTTAATTGAAATGTGACTAGTTACTGAGAAATTTGAGTAAAGGTTAAAACATTGCAGACATTATAATACAACAGGAGTCTGAAGTGTGATGGAATATTTGCAAAGAGGTCAAAATCTCTCAATAACAGAAAAGGCACAAGTGCCTCACACAACTAGTTAGAAATAGAGACGGTAATCTTAATTCAAACAATTGTCATAGTCAGTTTATAGTTTAATACACCATGTATTAAACAGTAGAAAAAATGAGTAATACATTAACATTTATATATTATAAAAATATGTATTATATTAACAAAATATCACTAATTTCTGAATATATACATAAACTTACACTCATTTTCTCATGTGATGATCACAGTGTCGCTATTAGTCAGTCACAGGACTCTGCCAGTGGCAACCGATTATACTCTCTAAACTCTTTTACTTACTAGGATGCTGACCTCACTGCTATGACTACATGATCAGGGATCAGGTTGTCCGTTGTAGTTAGGCAGCAAATGCCTGAGATACAGGCCTATGAATTCTGTGACCTCCCCTCCCCTCAGACCTACAATTATTATTTCACCTACTGTAGCAATATGTCATAATCAATGAGCCATAAATCTTCTCAATGCTTTTTTCCTACAGTGATAGAGAAGACAATTACAAGTTTCTTCCCAGTGTGACTTAAGTTAATGTTAGACAAACTGAGGAGACTTTTCTTAACTTATCCTCGATCCCTAGAGGCAGACAGGGTCTCACACACAGGGAACTGAAAACACTGAAGTCTGAACTGGGAAAGACTGACAGTGAGTTGTGTGTCTTATTGAGTACCTACTTTTTCTCAGTGGATTTTTTGAGACAAATTCTCCAACTGAGCCTGGAGAGCTCTAATTGACTAGAGTTGCTTTCAAGTGAGCTCAGAGATATTTGATGGTCTCTGATTCCCAAATGCTGCGGTTTCTGACATCCCTCCATACTCCAACTTTTCCATGTATGCTGGGGTTCCAAACTCATGTTTTCAAAGATGCATTTGTGTATGCAGCTGGTGGTCATTTGAATGAAAATGGGCCCTATAGGCTCATAGGGAGTGGAACTATAGAAAGCTGTGGCCCTGTTGTTGTGGAACTTGTTGGAGGAAATGTGTCACTAGGGGTTAACTTTGAAGTTTCAGAAGCTCATCTCAGGTCTCCCCACTACTTCCTGTTGCCTAAGGATCCTGAGGTAGAATTCTCAGCTACCTCTCTAGCACCTTGTCTGCCTGCATGTTGCAATGATTTCCACCATGGACAGTAATGGAACAAAACCTCTGAATCCATCCACAATTAAATGCTTCCTTATAAGACTTGCCATGTTCACAGTATGTCTTCATAGCAACAGAACACCAAGATAAGACCATCTTCCAAGTTCCTTTCAATAAATGCCATCTTCTATTATAGTCCTAATAGTTTCTTCTATTAACA
Organism: Rhabdomys pumilio; assembly: GCA_030674055.1. Lineage (NCBI taxonomy): Eukaryota > Metazoa > Chordata > Mammalia > Rodentia > Muridae > Rhabdomys > Rhabdomys pumilio. The sequence continues at coordinate 14,976,225 of JANHMN010000003.1, forward strand.
TTACATACTATTACAGTGCTTTATTCTGTATTTTCATAGACAGAAACAAAACTATCAATTACATGTGGCACATTGTTGTAATAACCATGCTTGAGGCAGACAAGATTATTTTTTCCATACAATTTCTGTGGGTTCACTGGTGTCTAGTGAGTGAGATTTCTTTAGGCAGTGTATGTTTACTTTATATTAAAAGTATTTTACAGTTATAGATCATTAGTTTACATGCCAGTTTTAAAAGGATAACATTACAGAAGGTGAAAATGCCAAGGTACACAGCGAACCAAGGTCATGCATGGTTTTCTTTAAGAGTATGTTTTTTTGGGGAAGATTAGATGCACTAATACATGAGAAATAAACAAAATAAAAGAATAAGTAAAAATATTTTACTCATAATGCCTTGGAAATTGTGTTTCTCTCTCTCTCTCTGTGTATGTGTGTGTGTGTGTGTGTGTGTGTGTGTGTGTGTAATTAGCTTGTTATCTCCCATTCATCATTCATTATGTTACTTTTCTGTTTATGGCTGTATCAAAGGTGACATCAATTGATTAGTTTTCTAACTGTGTCCATTACTAAGTGTGTTCCTATAAAGCATTGTCTTGCTACATTCATTTGGATGTTTTTTTTTTTTTTTTTTTGAGGAGACAGGTACACTCATAAAGAGCAAAGTAGCATAATGAGGGGTGAATTGGAGATACCAAGGTAAACACATGCAGTACAAGAAACTATGAATAAAATATTTTTTATATTTATTTGATTTTGTTTGATCTTTGCAATTTGCATATGTCACAAACAATTTTCCAGAGATGACTTAATGCACAATAAACATGAGTTTATGGTTGATACCAGGGCTGTGTATACAAACACATTTTTTGCTGTTTTTTTAAAAGATGTATTTATTTTATTTATATGAGTACACTGTTGCTCTCTTCAGGTACACCAAAAAAAGGGAACTGGATCTCACTACAGATGGTTTTGAGCCACCGTGTGGTTGCTAGGAATTGAACTCAGGGCCTTTGAAAGAGCAGTTAGTGCTCTTAACTGCTGAGCCATCTCTCTAGCTCCACAAACACATTGTTAATCTATAGTTTAATTGCACAAACCATTGATAACCTGAAATATGACTGTTTAGTGTGTACTTGTAATTCTGTGGTCATAACTGAATACAAAAGTAAGGACTGTACAGAAACTTTCAATTTACATGTTGTTAATGAGATAGTGTACCTTTCTTATCTTGGAAATACACTGGTTGCTTTCTGTGGAGTCACAGTTTGTGAAAAAACAATACCTCACAATTGGAAAAAAATACAGACTTTTGAAATGATCCTCAGGATTATTCCTGAAAGTTAATTAAAGTATGTAGAACCTTATATAAGAGCAGACAGCTTCTTGCATTGATTCTCCCTACTTTTCACTGCAGAAATTCTTTACCTTTGTAGCTAGGTTCCTAGGATATTTTTTCTTCTCCTTCCTGCCAGTCTACTAAATCTCATATCAATTCTCAGAGAAATCTTTACTAATACAATAAGTTTTATCAAATTTATTTTTGGCAATTTTACACATGTATATATTGCACTCTGTTACTAATAATTTCAATTCTCCCCTCCTCCCCACCAACTACCATTCATTCCTAAAACCCCATTTCCATTCATAAAGAGGTGATGAATGTCCCCTAGCTTCACCACATCCCTAATATTCTGTCCCATAATGGTGGCACATTTGTATGTCATTTGATGTCAGCATTGGAATGGATCATCAGGGACCTAATAGGAATGAGCATGTTGGAGATTCAGAAATCTGATCCTTCATCTTCATAGAGTTTCTATTGCTGTGAAGAGACACCATGACCATGGCAACTTTGACAATATAAAATATTTAATTGGGATTGGCTTACAGTTCTGAGGTTTAGTCTATTATGTTCATGGCAAAAAGGCTGATGGAATGCAGGCAGACATAGTGCTGAAATGGTAGTTGAGAGTTGTACATCTTGATTGCCTGGGAGTTGGAAGGGAGATTAATTCATTAACATGGAATGGGATTCTGAAATCTCAAAGCCCACCCCAGTGATACACTTCTTCCAGCAAGGCTCCTAATAGTATCATTCACAGTGAGCTTATGTAGCCACTTTTATTAGAACTGTAACATACCTTTCCTTGGTCTCCAATTGAACTGCATTCAATTCAACTTCAATAGTTTCTAGTTTACCAGAGACTCAACAATGTTAAGATTCCAAAGTTCAAAGATTCTCAGAGATTCATGAAGTCTTTTAAGTGTCATGAAGTATGAAATCCAATTGAGAAGCAGATCACATACTTGAAACATACTCTTATAAGGTTAGATTAGACAAATCATAATACAAATGCCAAGTCCATATGAAAACAGAAATTTATTGTAATCAAGCAATACTGATCAATCATTGTAGAATGGACTTAGGAAATGAACTGCAATACCTTGTGCCTCAGGCAGAATGTAACTGAACTTTTAATCCTCAAAAACCACAAGCATCTGTGCCAAATTGCAGTTACATATTTCTATCAATTAGGTTCAGGGATAGTGGAATTTCCTAGGAAATTTTTTGGGGGCTCAGTTATCCTGTTCTCATTGGTTGGTTTAGTCAGCTGTGTTGGGATGCCTTGCTCAACATTCATGTCTCAACTTGCCAAGCACAATGTCCATTACCCAGGGAGACATTAGACACTAAATTTTGTTTGATACTTTTGCAAAATGTTTGTTTTACTCAAAATAGTTCAGTTTGGTTCTTTTTACAACGTGTACAACAAGAATGAATACACTTTACCACTTCAAAGAGAGTTAAGGGAGTATAATGAGGAAACACTGGATCAAAACAAGATTGAAAAGCAGCTGGGCAACTTCCAATTGTACTGTTGCTGGGAACAAGAAAATGAGCCTTCTACTAAGTACAGTCATTGTGTTTTTAGACTCCATTTTGATCATAAGGTGAAATTAAATTCATGTTCTCAGACTCTGAGAAAGGTAAGTACTTCCCAGATGCCTAACCAACTGTTGGGGTTCAGAAATCACTACACAAACCAAGACTGATAGGATAATGATGACATAAACGGACTCATCAGCCTTATTATGTACCAATCTGTCCTTGGCAGAGGCTTTTTATAGGACAAACCTGGCTCATGAGTTCAGAAGGTAAGAGTGGAGGCAGTACTACATTCTGACTAACTAGACAAATTATTATCAGCTACCCTTTAAGCTGACTGGTTCTGAGTCGGGTAAGAGGGTGGTGGACAGGTGTTGAACAGAAGAGTTTCAGAGTACTGAGATAATAGAACATAAGAAATAAAACTATAGTGTTATGATCTTTTGGGAAAACTTTTTTCAGTGTCAGCCACGGATAATTACTTCTGTGAAGTAGAATTTGAGAACCTTATAAGCAACATCGAGACTGAATGGCAGTAGTTATCTTAAAAGGTGCAGATTTCTACACCAACTTACTTCTCATTTTTCATTTGTCCTTCAAAACATAATGATTGTTCTGAATAAGGACAAGAAAGTTTTATTGATGAAATATGGTAACTATACCTTGGCATAGATACTTATAGGCTTTTTGAGTTTTTGGGTGATTCTGGTTGATGAACCTCTATCTTTTCACAAATCCTTACGGGATTTATGATTTTTCAGCATAAACAGTTACTAAGATGATTGTTTGCAGACCCAGATAAACCATCAGTTTCTGCTGTTGACCTTAACAGATCAGTTGTTGTTGCCTAATTTAAATAAAGATTCTGTTTTGCTGGACTCTTGTGCCTGCTTGGGTTGTTTTGTATTTTAGCATCCAGCACCTCCATTTCAGATGTCAAAATGCTCTTCAAATTTCTAACGCCTTTCAGCATTGTTGACTGCAACACACTTTTCTATCTTTGGCTATTTTCTACTCTTTGTCAGTAGTTTTTGTCTGCAGGTATCCCAGGATTCTGGAATCTTTAAGATATTGTGGTCTTCAAGCCAATTTAAGCATCACTTCCACAGCCTCTTACAACATATTCTCTGGATCTCCAGGCAGGAACAACCCTGCCACATACTTGGCCTCTCAGAGTGGGATTATATATCCCTGTATTTTATCTGTGACTCTAAAGCCATTACTTTCTATCTGAAGCTGAGATCTCTGAACTGCTGTATCTAAAATTGTTTGCTTTTAGCAATTTATCAATGTAGCAAATTAGGTTGCTAAATCTAATGCTATATCCAAATTATCCCCTCATTCAAATACATATTCACCAGCTTTAAGTTTCATTTGTTTGCTTTACTGCCTAAGGTTAGGTATTCTAGAACCCAATTTGTAGAGCAGGCTGGCCTTGAACTCAGACATCCTCTTATTTCTGTCTTTCATGTGCTGAGATTAAAGGTGCACACCATCACACCCTGGCTTAATCTTTTTCTTAGTTCCCTTAAGAAGTTGTATGCTTACCTGGGTCTGGTCTTGTCCTGAGGTCAATTCTCCCTTTGTTACCCTTATCATATAGACTTTTAATATTTTTTCTGGTTCTCTTTTCCTCCTCAAACTTTAAATTTTGTGTTTCCCTTGTATGCTTTCTCCTTTTATTTATGGATCTGTATAAAGCTGGCTACTAATAACCAAGCTACACAATCAATACTAGGTTGTTTCTCAATGTACTCTGAAAAAGCTGTTAATTCACAACTTCCCAATTTAGCCTCAGACAGAATTTTTGCACAAGTGGAGAAAGCCACCATGTTCTTTCACAAAATATCAACAAGAGTCTCTAGAGCACATATAAATATTATTCTTTTCCAAAATCTCTTGAGCCAATCGCCTATGGCACAAATTATTCTCAGTATCACTGTCTCCCATGACCATATACATACAGTCCTTTAAGTGATGGTTCATGTGTTCCACTACATTCAGAACCAAAATTCCCAAAGGCCACAGTCCTCCAAAAAACATAGACCAGCATAGCACAACAATACTCAAGTCCTTGGTATCAATGTTTGTCTTTGTTGGGGCTTCTATTTCTATGAGGGGACACCATGGTCACTGCAACTCTTATAAAAGGAAAACACAAAATTCTTAATTGAGGATAGCTTGCAGTTCAGTGATTTAGTTCATTTTGCCCATGGCAGGAAGCATGCAGACATGTAGGCAGATACAGTGTGAGAGATGTAGCTAATTTTTCATCTAGATGGACAGATAACATGAACAGCCTGGTTTGAGCTTTTGAAACTTCAAAGTCCACCTCAGTGACACACTCCCTCCACCAAGACTGTACCTCTTAATAATACCATTCGATATGATCATATGGGGGTCAATTTTATTTAAATCACCACACTGTGGTACTGGAAACCAGTTGTTGCTTAGGGCACCTGTGACTCAAGTAGTCCTTAAGAACCTTAAGATTCTAAACATAGTCTTTCTGGTGATGGAGGCTACGTTTATTGTCATTCCATCTGTTCAAATTTAGTTAATCAGTGTTCTCAAAGGAAACTAGTCCATCCTCAACCCATATCCAGTCATGCTACTGGCAGAAGATGACACACAGAATCTTTATTTGTCTCTCCAGATTAATACTAATAACTCTTGTGCCAGGGAAATGTTAGTGATTCCCCCACCCCAAACAGACAGGAGCCAATCTGATGTAACTCACAGTAGGGTCTTTATTGTATTGGAGCTATCTAGAGCCCCTCAATATGATACCATCACTCAAGATAGTTTTGGTGGGAGGAGAGACCCAAATATCTGTCACATAAGGCTTTATAGTAAGCAGAAAGCAGCGAGTTTGTATGTAAGCATCTAATTGGAGAACTACTGTGGCCTTTAACATAATTGGCTGGTGCTTGGAGTCATATACTTAATTTCTGCTCCCCTCTGTATTGGTTGTTGTTAGGCAAAGGCTGGGCTCTTAACCTGGAGGTGGGGCATGTTTGTTGGAGAAATAACCTGGAGATTCTGGTCTTGTTGAGAGTAAAACTAGAGATGTTGGTCTTGTTGAGAATTAGCCTAGAGAATGGAGCTAGGCTCAGGATTTTTTGAGGGGGAAGGGTGGGCAACTTGGAAACTAATGCTAGGAAACAGCTATTAATTTACCTGAGTTCAAACTTAGGTCAAGTTCTCTAAAATGGAGTCTGAACTTAAAAGATTTGGCATCTCAATAAGAAGTTTTTTTGTTGTTCTTGTTGTTTTCTAGTGAGATACAGGAAAATCTAACAAGAACAGCAGCACACATAAATGATGATATTATGATGAGAGAAGATCATGTTTGTTTAGGTTTGTCATCTGAGGGTAAGGAAGTAGGATCCAGTGTTCAAGGTCATCTATGGAAGAATAGGGATGTTTGGTGGGAATTGGAAGCTGGTAAAACCACTTTAGAAATCAGTCTAATGATTCCTCAGAAAATTGGAAATATTTCTACCTCAAGACAAAGCTCAATACTGAGCATATACACAAAAATGCTCCAACATATAAAAAGGACACATGTTCCACTATGTTCATAGAAGCCTTATTTATAATAGTCAGAAGATAGAAAAAAAAACAGTTGTACCTTAGTGGAAGAATGGATACTGAAAGTGTGGTACATTTGCACAATGGAGTACTATTCAGCTATTAAAAACAATGACTTCATGAAATTCACAGGCAAATGGATGGAATTAGAAAACATCATTTTGTATTAGGTAATTCAGACACAAAAGAACTTATTCACTGAAAAGTGGATATTAACCCAAAAAGATCAGAATACCTATGATACAACTCACAGACCATATGAAGCTTAAGAAGGAAGACTAAAGTGTGAAGGCTTCAATCCCAATTAGAGGAAGAAACATAATAATTATGGAAGGTACAGGAATGGAGGGACATGAGAGGGAGAGAGAAGGGGAAGGTAAAAAAAAGGGGGGGTTAAGGATCAAGTATGGAAAGAGACAGGAGCAGGAAAGAAGTGCAGATGGTCAGGAAATTGAATAGAAATATGTAGCAGTGGAGGATGGGGGATTGGAGGTAATCACTAGAAAGTCCCAAATGCCAGGGAGGTTCCCAAGACAACAACATTAGCCAAAATACCCAACAAAGGGGAGATAAAATCTGTAGAGACTACCTTCAATAGGTGGGCACAGCCCTCAGTCAAGGGATGGGGCCACCCTCAATCTCAGAATTTTTAACCCAGAATTGTTCCTGTCTAAAGGAAATATAAGGACAAAAAAATGGAGAAGAGACTAAAGGAAAGGCCATCCAGAGACTCTGGCACCTAGGGATCCATCCTGTCTGCAGATACTAAACTCCAAAGACTATTGCTGATGCCATAAAGTGCTTGCTGACAGGAGCCTGGCATAGCTGTCTCTCAGAGAGGGTCTGTCAGTACCTGGCTAATACAGATGCATATATAGTCAACCATTAGACTGAGCCTGAGGACCCCAATGGAAGAGTTAGGGGAAGGAATGAACAAGCTGAAGGGGATTGCAACCACATAGGAAGAACAACTATATCAACTAACCAGACCGCGCAGTCTCCCAGGGACTGAACTACCAACCAAAGAGTATACCTGGAGGGATTCATAGCTCCAGCTATGTATGTAGCAGAGGATGGCCTTATCTGGCATCAAAGGGAGGGAAGGCCTTTGGTCCTGTGGAGGCTTGATTCCCCAGCAGAGAGGGGTGAGGAGTGTGTGGGTGGGGTGTGAGGCAAAGGGGAGGGGGAATGCAGTTGGGGTTTGCAGAGAGGAAACTGGGAAGGGGGACAACATTTGAAATAGAAATAAATAAAATAACCAATATAAAAAGGAAAAAAAATTCAAGAACCATGAGTAAAGTGGTGTTTCATTAATAAGTTTATTCCTGTTATAATTTGCAGCCATGTAAAGTATAAAATTTATGTATATTTTCTTTCCCTTATCCTTCTAAATTTGCATATGTCACAAATAATGTTCCAGAGATAACCTGATGCACAATAAATATGAGCTTGTGTCCAAGCCAGATGGACAACCAAGTGAGACCCTTAGACCCTGTGGAGAGGACTGAGATGTGAAAGGAAATAAGGAGGCACAGCGAGTCAAGAAGTCTGATCAAGCTGGCAAAATTTTTATTGTTCACACATATTATATACTATGAAAACAGGATATGGGGAAAGGTAGGAAAGGAAAGAGGGCTTTGCAGGTGGAGAAAGCTAACTGCAGCTCCAGGGTCTAACTAAGTTATTCTAACAAAGCCTTTCCATTACCAGGGCTTCTAAAAACATCTATCTAGCAGGATGTTGGCTAAATCTAGAGATCAGGAGGAAGGGTTACTAAGGTGGATTGCTATGAGGGCTTGTTTGAAATTCTGAGAACTGACAAGTGAATCATGGAAGGTAAGCAGAAAGAAGAATAGTAGATAGGAGAGCCAAGGGTGAGTGTTTGCCAAGAGTAAGGACTTGCTATGGCTTCCCACAAGCTTGGTTCCACATCCAGGGCCACATTTACAAAAACATTGATGATACACTGCTTTCTTATATAAACCCTTGTCTCATAAGACATGGCTGTTTACATTTTACTTGCTATTCTGTTCAGAGGCTTTCAATTTATTTGTTGTTAAAGGCAAAGTGTACAGTCCTCTTTCAGTGTTATGGACTCACAGCTCTTGAACAGAATGACAGTCACAGTTGTAGAAATACCACAAGTAATTGCCAGTCTGAAGGTCTACAAATCAGATTCTTTTTCATCCCAGAGACCCTGCTTCATTCTCTGTTGCAATTTTCAGTGTTTTATTTATTAGTGTAAACATTTTATACAGTCTTTAAATAGGAAGTTAAGGGCTTCTTGATTGTTTCACAAGACTGTGCTTTCTTAGTAGTCTCTATTGCATTGTGTATGCTATTGGACACCATAAGTAATCATAAGAAAATAAGTCATGTTAATACTTTAATTCTGGGTAAGAGTTATCTGCAATCATGTGGGGAAATGTAACTACTCTTTTCTGTGTATATGTTAACACATCTACAACTAATGGGACAATATTACATTTTGTATTCATGTTTGAGTATCTGGGTATTTGAAAAGTATTTAGATTTCTTACAGTTACATATAGATCTCATATATATCAGCAAAACTTCTAATACATGGGTATTAGATGCTGTAAAACTGTGTGACTGTAATTACTCGACATAGTGGTGATTGGGATAGAGATTGACTCTTGTGTTAAGTGGTATAGACTGGAATTAGGGGTGACATAAAACCTAGGGTTTTGATAAGACATGTCAAGTATGCCCTGCAGTGTTCATTTCCAGATCCACTGCATTAGATTGTGAGAATGCTCTTCTATAGGCGTGTGGGCCTGTGACTGGAGGCTTTCCACAGAGATCTTTGACCTGGCCAGGTGCAAAGGTTCAGGCAAAGAGGAGAGAGTGCGAGCAGGGAGGGGGAACCTCTGCCTCCCCTACAGCTGCCTCCACCTCCTTCTCTGCTGTCACAACCTCAGTTGCTCCAAGATGCTGCACCTCTTGAGCTGGCGAGAGGCCAACTAGTCAGCAAGAAGTGTGGGAAAGCTTTTAATGGTGTTTCAGGAGATCAGATCTCTTCCCAAGTGGTAGTGTTATAGCTCTTATGACAAACTCTCTGACAATGGAATAATTCTTACACACCTTTATTCTTTCTGGATAGGGTTCTTATATACAGTTTTGGGTTGGGTCAGGATCTGGCAGCAGGTACTTCCTATTGGCTTGGTCTAAGAGCTTGGGGATATCTTATGTACTTGTGGGAGGGCTTGGAGTGCTGCTCCTACATGACCGATGGCCACAGACCTTTCTGTGGGAGGCTGGGGTAGGGGAGGGCTATAGTTATGTGAAAGGAACCAGGTACCCAGGAGCATGGCCAAATGTCTACTGTCCCTGAGAGTCATCTGAGTTTAAAGCCTGTGTTCGACCAGGTATTCAGCTGCCTCTCACAGCCCACCATCCCACACAGAAGAAGATTTATCACTGCTGCTTTTAATGATATACTTTTATCAAGATTCCCTCTTAATCAAGACTTTTGATCCTATGCCTAATTTGATTGTAAAGTGCTATGACATGGAAGTAATGGCAAACACTAATATAATTAGGAGAGTTGAAACTCAGCTTAGAGTGTGAGGGATGACAATCTAAGAGCAGCAATAGCAGGTTTCAGTAGCCAGATCAGCATTGCACTTTCCTAATATATTTTACTGTATAATGTAATCTAAAGGAAGGATTAGACTGTTATGGACAGATGCACTATACTGACAGTGAACATTATTCTGCCATGTTTTTGTATATGTTTGTTTTTATTTTAATTAATATGTAATAATAACATTTCTCCTCTCCTTTCTTTAATCCACTAAATATCCCACTGTCTCAATTTCTCTGAAAAATCAGGACCTCAATTATTTATTATTATATTCATCCACCTACATTTGCATAAATATAAAAATAAAACTATTAGAGTTAATTTCATGTTGTTTTTATGTATATAATTTCAATGATTGCAAATTGCTATTATAAAACCAATTAAGGGGTTCTGCCCTGGGAAATCCTAATTCCCCCCCTCTCTTGAAAGTTAGAAGAAACTTTAAGAAAACAAGGCAGAGGTGTATTATAACAAGCATAAATTTATTATTAATATTTTTTTAAACAGAACAACTGTTGAGTAGGAATTTAAAAAAAAACAGCTGAAGAAACTGTTATCATACATTCTGAAGCTCAGATAAGAAATAGTTGTGAACCAAAAATTATGTGCATTCATTTATACACAGAAATTGTTTATTTATCTACCATAAGAACATGTTAGAAACTCCAAATGCCTGTTCCCATCTCTGTTCTATCATAGTGAACAATACACATATTGATTTTACTAACCTTTCTCTCCAAAACAAATTGTGTAAGCCTGGCTAATTCCAGATGAGAAGAAACTTATTTAAATCATTCGTCTGACAGTGTAGAGTATGTTGATGAATTTGCACAGGTTGACAACAGAAGAGCAGATGTGATCACAGTTGTCAGGAATGTGGATCAGAAAAACTCACATAAAAAGACAAGTAATGAGATAAAGCTGGAACACAAAATGTTTCCTTATGCATAATATTATACTAAATGGCACAAAGCTTCCAATACGTGGTATTTGAGGAGACATTGAGAATGTCTCCAATACACAGATTATGTGGATCAAGAAAGCAAAATATACTTCAGATTTATTTTCATTGGTTTTAAGTTTTGTACTCATGTTTGAGTGCCTGGGGATTTGAAAAAGACGACATTGCATTCCTGGATTTGTAGTTATAGTCAGAGGTTAGCTAATGCATGGAGGAGCTTGGACTGTGAGAAGATAACAAATTTGTAACTGCTGATCCACCTCTTCAGCAATGGAGAGATTACTGTCCATGTTGATCTTTAACATTTACAGAAGTGAATGTTATCAGCAACATTGAGAGACAGAGAGAGAGAGAGAGAGAGAGAGAGAGAGAGAGAGAGAGAGAATACAAAGCACAAATTGTAATAGTCAAATATAAATCATACATACAGAAATGCATTCTCTATGTGAAGTGAAAATGGTTTAAGATGATTTATGTAATGAGTTCATACTGCCTGCCTGTATTGCATTGATTCATGAGGAGACTCAGGCGGCAGGTTTGAATCACATTTCATTTGTTTCCATTTTGAAAATGTATGCAGAGCTATATCCAAAGTAGAAATTCCTTTGAGCTATGAATCTGCCACTTGCACATTGAAAGATGTTAAATGTATATGTCTGAATTCAAACTGTAGGTATGATTAGGGAAAGAACATACAATATTACATACTCACAAGGGAAACAGTAAATGCAGGGCATAACTTACCTTCTATTTTAAAATAAGAGATTGCAGTATAGAATGCAGCAGAGCAAAGAAACATATGATAAAAACATAGACTCTCATCAAACAGGTATAGTATTTACCTCATGGTAAAACACCCAAAATCCAGAAAGCACAAGACAAAGGGATTTGCTGGGTTTTTTTTCATTTAATTACCTTTCCTGAAACCTAATGTTTACTTAATTTTCACTAGTGTTTATAATTTAACTATGCCACATGATCATGCAAATATATAGCTTTTTGTATAATGAATACAATTTAGATATATTATTTTACTAGCTTGTGAACAAAATGACACATGCAATCACACACACACACACACACAGAGTGAACACACTCATTTGCAGCACAGGTATATGCATCTTTTCATGCAACAGACTCTGCACTTACTTGTCATGACTGTTATGCAGACAATTCTTTCAGAATAATTCAATAACCATGTTAGAAGTGACCAGAAGCTTTCAGTTTAGCTCTTGGCTAGAGACTTTGGAAAAATATTCATTTTCAAGGCAGGCAGAAGGTGGATGCCTGAGAGTCATGGCTAATGAAGAAAAAAGGACAAATAGTGGGGAAAAACAAAGATGACATTGCAGTCACATTCACCAGAGACCAGCTGGGATTATGAATAAGAGTTATTAAGAGTTGACACAGAGCAGAGATTGTATAAAAGGATACAAATGTGCTGACCAAGAGAAGGATGGTTTTAGTTGCTCTGGATGTAGGGGAGGTTCTGGAAGAAACATTTATACTGGGCATTTGTTTCATCCTTTGCTTGTGCCTATACAGGGTTAGAACCATGAAGCTGCTGGCGTATAGCATGATTCCTAGGAAAAGTATGTCAGGACCTGACAATAATGCTGCATACAAGATGTCACTGGTTGGATTATGACGTACAGAATGGCAGTATATATAAGATTTTAGGTTTGTTGTACTTTCATTGCTACGTTTTGCCCTCATATGCACAAGATTAATACTGCTTATAATGAAATGAATCACCCAGTTCAGGTACACAGAATAACAAATGCACTTATGAATTTTTCCTTTAAGCTCTGAATATTTGGAGAACCTGGGACTGATGATTATGGCCTGGAAGACACTGAGGAAGGAAGTGCTGCCAATACAAACACCTCTAGCTATTCTGTGAAAGGAGAAAATCAATTTGCATCCAATATCATTGAGGAAGTCTTTCAAGCCAAAAGCTGCAATTGTCTGGGGTACGCCTTTGGACAGTACTGTGAAGATGTTGGCTACAATTAAGTGCATCAGAATGTAGTCTGATGGCCTCAACCTGCCCCTTGTTAAGTAAAGAAACACGTAGTGGTAGAGGAGAGAGACATTAGCCAAAACTACAATTATAGTCTGAGACAAGATGATCACTCCTACAGACAGTTCACTGGCATTCATGTAGTCAGTTTTTCCTCTCACTGAGGATACTAAATTAAATGACAAGGCTGTGGCCACTTGTAATGTATCACAAGGTACACAATATTCTCTATTCTAAATGAGTTCATAAGACATATTCAAGCTGTAGGGCGTCTTCCACTTTGACATCAATTGTACAGATGAAAGCTACTGAATGTGGCACAAAGCACACAAATATTTGTATGTTCATACTCTCTTGAATATACAAAAAGACAAAAATTTCCCTTTAACACTTCAGGCACAAAATATCTTCACATACTCACCTAATGTCTGAAATACATCAATGTCTCCATTGAAACAACTGGACAATAATCAAATGTCATACATTTAACTTTGAGAAATAAGGACAAACCCATGAAAAATGTGGTTAGATGGTAACCAGATCAGTTTTCATTTAAGATCCTAGATAATCTCTTTATTGACACCCAAATAATGTGGTTTTCTAACTAATGAAATAAAAATTGAGTTTTGTAAATTAGGAGGATAATTCCAAGATGCAATGTCATAAGTGATAACTTCAAACAGTAACACTGGTGGAAATGTGTTTCCTATAATAATAGATACTACTGTTTAGAATATTTTAGGTTCAGAGCGAAATGTGGGAGTGAGAGAAAAGGATAACCCAAAGAAGCTAATTTTGTGATCAGTGTTCCCATTTTTAGTTTCCTTGAGAACGTTTTCCAACATGTGAACAAATGATTTAATCCTAATGGTTGAAGGCAGGAAGAAATTATATTTATAAATGCCTTCATTTAAATACCCCTTGTTATGCCCACAGAAAAAATATTCCTGACATCTTAATTAATTTGTGCATTTTGAAGCTTGTGAGGATTTTGTTTCCATTAATTACATCCTCATTCTGAGGAAGAGGAAGTTTTGGTCAAATGAGATCTTTGTTTACCAGAAGCTCCAGTCAAGACTGCATTGCTTTATGAAACAAATTTTACTCCTTATTACAAGCATAATGGTATAAGAGTTGTAAGCCTAGAAGTTCTGAATATATATTTATTAGATGGAAGCACAAGTTTTTATTACTGTCAATTTGTTGCTTTGAGAACTTTTAAATCTGATTTTATCTGTGAAAGTTATTTTCAAATATTTCATAGAAAACTTTGTACAGATCAAAGTGTACCATGTTAAATCTGTGACACAAACAACATACTAATGCATCATCTATTAAGAGCTTATAATTAAGTCTATCACTACCTATGTTCCCCACTGTGGAGAGAGCTCAAAGAAGACTAAACCTCATACATATAAATTTTCCACAAAGCCAAACAGAGTCACCAAATATAAAGAGCTTCCTTTATCAGAGGCTGTCATGAAATTTCCTCATAAAAAAAAAAAAAAACAAAAAACAAAACTCTTCTTCCTTTTAAAAAAACAATATGTGACCTCAGAAGCACCAGAATTCTCTTCCAATAGGACAGAGCTCAGAAATCACTAACAATAAAGTAAAGGATAAATTAGAATTAGAATGCAGCGCTTCTATGAACTCAGTTCTCATTTCTCCTTGATCCATTCTTTAGGAGTTTCTGTGTATCTTCTGAGGCCTTGGCATAATCCACATTGAGTCCAATGTCCTAATGTTTCCTGTGATCACTTATGAATACTCACACCTGTTATCTTTTTTTCCTCTGCTCCCAAATTGCAGTCTATTACACTATCGTCACTCTTTCTCTTTCTACATTTCTGCTCTCAGCATGATGGCCCCAAAAAGGGCATGTGGAAGGTAGAACCCTGAGTCTCAGATATGTATTTATGATTCTGTGAACTCCTCTCCCCTCAGACCTGCAATTATTATTTTATTTGCAGTAGCAATGGCCATTGCATGTAGGGTTGAGCAGGCTAGGATGTTGCTCTGAAGTTTTCTCCCCTGGTGACTATTAGTGAAGTAGATTTACAAGTTCCAGCCGTCAGTTCTTAAGAGAATATTGTAGATTTCAGAGAGGTGGTTATTTGCTCTGTTCTCTAGAGGTCACTAGATCTCACCTTCAGAGTTGAGAAAATAATGTAGCCTCTCTGAGGTCTACAATTGAGACATGCATGTGCATTGTATTTCTTAATTATTTGAAAAGTTCTGTACACAAATTTCATTATGCCTTCCTCATCTCAGGTGGAGTCGTCATCATATATAAAATGAAAATCTAATGACAAATATATTCTTTGGTATTTTGAAAGTGAACCATAAAAAGAACCAGATGCTATAAATTCACAGTAGTATTTACTGAATAAATTCAAGTTGTCCAAAGTAATTTATTATTATTACTTTTTACAATTGTAGCCAATCATCAATTTTTATTTTATGAGAAAATACCATTTATCAACTTTAGCATTACTAAGTGAAGTGAAATAGAATTTTAAAGAGAGAAAATATGCATGTCTGGACAATTCTGCTATAAGCAGAATGATTTATTAAATGAATTTTAGTTAATGTATTAAATCAAATATCATTTCCAGACATTACTTTTCTTTCTGAGTTATCGGCATGTGATGACTGAGGCACCTGAACACCAGAGAGTGTTGACATTCCTAATACTTGGTGATGATAACTAGTTAGTAAGAGCATATTTCTACTGACACCATTCACTAATGATATATTGAATAGAAAACTAAACATAAACTGTCTATAACATACTCTTACTATACCCTGCATGGTAAAGTGGTACTGACTGGTTCAAGAGTGGCATGGTTGTTATGGGAGTAACCAATCACTTAAAAAAATGGATATGAGGCCTGTTTGTTATTTGGGATTTCATATCTGATACAGTGAACATAGTCAAAAGTCAGAGACTGAGGATATCATAGGTCCTATGTTGAATCATGAGTCATGTTTTTAAACCTTCTTTTAAATATATTTGTAACCATGTTTTCATTCTCTCCACCTTTCGTTAAGTTTACTTATTTATTTATTTATTTATTTATTTATTTTGAGATTTCGAAGGTAGAGATAAGTAAGGACTTTTCTTTCTTTTTTCATATGTTTGTATCTGAGGGAAGTATCTATGCTTTCACATATTCCCAGGGGAAGTCACACAATGCAGGGAACCACTTGACAGGAGCAGAACAGCTAGAAAGAAAAAATCTTAATGCTTCACATAATAGTTGACTTTAGTGTATATAGCTATTCCATGTAATACCGTATAATAAATCTGCTTACAGTAATGGAAGTTCTATATTCCTTAAAAAGCCACAAAACAACTAACTAATCTGAGGTAGCTTATTGCAGAATACCGTTTTACACTCAACAGACAGTGGGAAACCAATAAGAAACTATTTCTCTAAGAAGTTTGGGCTAATAAATGGGATCTACCACAGGACACATAGTTTCCAATGTAGTAACTGATGGATTAAAAGTAATATTGCATACCCTGAAGACAATGCATTTAAGACTACATCAAAAATACATGTCCTTTTGTCATAGTTTTCTTTGGATTGCTTTGATAAAACACCAAAAGAAAATCCTGAAGGAAACTTGTAGAGTGCATCATGAAGAGAAGTCAGGGCATACTAAAGGTCAGAGAACTAATTGAAGGAGTCATATTTATTCTACCACATGGGTCCTGGAGAATGATGTAAAGTCATCAGGTCTACTGCCTCACTCTATTAGCATAGGCCTGGTCAGGAAAGCTTCCAGATTCCATAAAATGTACAATCTTATCTAGGCCTAGATTGTTTTCAGCACCTGAGACTTACTGCTAAATAAGCTCACTCCTTTTATGGTCTTTCTGAACTCTGACTGGAGGATAAACTCAGCTGTTCAGGCTCTAACTCCTCTCCAAGCTGACTGATTCATTCTGGCTTCAAACTAACTCTGGCCATCTTTTGAGCTCCTTCTCATTTTCTTGCTTATTCTGTCTTTGCTTTTGTCTTGATTGTTCTCTCTGGAAACTATCTCTGTACAACTCTCCCTATAAAAGTGATTAATTTTTTTCTTTTCTCTTTCCCTGAACTGCTCTCTTAAGTAGCTTCCATTTCCAGTCTCTTCTCATGAGACTTGGACATATCCTATTCGGTTAAATCTTTCTCCAATTCACCACTTTGTCTGCTACTCAATTAGACTTCAGTTTCAAATGTAGGTGCTTCTATCTTCAAACTAAATTTACCTTCATTTTTGGGGGGATTAAAAGTGTATACTAGCTCTTCAGGCGCTGCGGAAGCCGCAGCTTACTGTGCAGACATGGCCAAGTCCAAGAACCACACCACACACAACCAGTCCCGCAAATGGCACAGAAATGGCATCAAGAAACCCTGGTCACAAAGATACGAATCTCTTAAGGGGGTTGACCCCAAGTTCCTGAGGAACATGCGCTTTGCCGAGAAGCACAACAAGAAAGGCCTGAAGAAGATGCAGGCCAACAATGCAAAGGCAGTGAGTGCACGTGCAGAGGCCATCAAGGCCCTTGTGAAGCCTCAGGTCACCAAGCCCAAGATGCCAAAGGGCCCCAGCCGTAAACTCAGCCGCCTGGCTTTCATCACTCACCCCAAGCTTGGGAAGCAGATTCGAAGCTACATGGCCAAGGGTCGTAGGCTCTGCCCAAGGTTCAAACCAAGGCAGAGGCCAAAGCTCCAGCAAAGGCCCAGGACAAAGCTCCAGCCCAGACTCCTAAAGGTGCCCAGGCCCCTGTGAAGGCCCCATAGAAAAGGCCCCTGCCAACATGAAGACAGATGGACTGCTGTGACACACCTACCCACACACTATTTGCAGTTGACCAGTGTCCTATGCTGTTTTTACAAATAAACTCAAGGCAAGATCTGTTTTAAAAAAAAAAAAAGTGTATACTAACATGGTCTGTCTGCCTTCCAGCCAGAAGAATTAAAGTTGTGTGCTAAGGGATAAGCCATACCACAACTAGAAACAGTTTTTTTTTTTTTCAGTAAGTAACACAATCTCAGAGTTCACAGTGTGATCAAATATCCTGCAACAAATCTCTTTTAGTTCCCCACAGTAAGAGGGAACTTAAACTAAAACCTGCATTTTTCTCTTATAAGAAGTAACAAAAAAGTATGATAAAAATAAAGGAACTTCTATTGCTATGCTCCTTTTACTACTTACATCAGAATGTAACTAGCAATGGGCACCCACTAAGCTGTTGCATTGGGGAAACTATTTCACTAAATAATTTTCAGCTTTACAGTAAAAGATAATACAGTATTCAATTTACACAACTGGCTAGAGTGAGTGTGCTTATATTCAAACAACTTCTTTTATTGCTACTGTTGTTTCTCATTTCTGAGAAATTATTTTCATTAAAACATTTCACCCTCTCCTTTTCTTCTTTCAAGTCTCCAAAAACTACTACCACCTCTCCTTCAAATTCCGGGTTTTTTTTATTAATTGTTATTATATGCATATATGCATTTACACATTTATATATATTTCTAAATATACCATGCTGAGTCCATATAATGGTACATGTATGCATGTTTTCAGGACTAAGCATGTGGCACAGAGCAAACAATTTGTATGCTTTTTTCTGGGGAAGAGCTCTCTTCTGACCCCTGCTTTACTAATTTTCCTGTAGGTTTTGTGTAGGGTTGAGGATCTTGTTAATGACACACATGGCATTAAAACCCTGTGTGTTCTGTGGTCACATAAATATCCTGGCACTAATAAATACTTCTCTAGTTGGACTAAGAACAACATCAACAAAATGATAAAATGCCTCCAACTGACTTCTTGAGAATTTATCTGAGTTCCCTTGCAAAATATCAGCCCAAATGGGTTTGGTAAGACAGAGAGAGACACAGAAAGTGAGTGAATGAGAGAGAGAGAAAGAGAGGAGAGAGAAACAGAGACACAGACAGAGTGAGAAAATGAAAAAAGAATAGATAGCAGAACTCAACTGTATGGATAAAGAAAAAGCTTAAATCTCTGCTGCTTTAAACTTTCTATTTTTTTTTATTGAATATTATATTTACATTTCAGATTTTATCCCCTTACCCTATTCCCCCCACCACCCAGGAACCTCCTATCTTATCCCCCCTCCTGCTGCTTCTATTATGATGTGCTCCCACCCACCCCCCCTCCCACCTCCCCACCCTCGAATTCCACCCCCACTCGGTGTTCAGCCTTCATGGGACCAAGGATCTCCTCTTTCACCTATGCCGGACAAGGCCATCCTCCCCTACATATGGATGTACATACATCCCTACAGGTGGAGTCATGGGTCCCTCCCTATGTGCTCCCAGGCTGCTGGTTTAGACCCTGGGGAGCTCTGGTTGGTTGGTATTGTTGCTCTCATCATGGGGCCACAAACCCTTTAAGCTCCTTCAGTCTTCTCTCTAACTTCTCCATTGGGAAACCCTTGATCAGGTCAGTGGTTAGCTGTGAGCATCTGTTTCTGAATATGACAGATTCTGGCAGACATTTAAGGAGATAGCTATATCAGGCTCCTGTCAGCATGCACTTCCTGACATCCATATCAACGTCTACCTTTGGTGACTGCACATGGGATGGATACCCAGGTGAAATGGGCTCCAGACGGCCCTCCTTCAGTTTTTGTCCCTTACTTTGTCTCCATATTTGCTCCCATGAATATTTTTGTTCTCCTTTAAAGTAGGACCGAGGCACCCACACATGGTCTTCCTTCTTCATGAGCTTCATGTGGTCTGTGAGTTGAATCTTGGCTATTTCAAGCTTTTGGGCTAATATCCACTTATCAGAGAACAAATACAATGTGTGTTCTTTTGTGATTGGGTTACCTCACTCAGGATATTTTCTAGTTCCATCCATTTACCTAAAAATTTCACTAATTCACTATTTTTAATAGCTGAGTAATATTCCATTGTATAGATGCACCACATTTTCTGTATCCATTCCTCTGTTGAAGGACATCTAGGTTCTTTCCAGCTTCTGGCTATTATAAATAAGGCTGCTATGAACATAGTGGAGCGTATGTCCTTGTTATATGTTGGAGCATCTTCTGGGTATATGCCCAGGAGTGGTATAGCTGGGTCCTCAGGTAATGCTATGTCCAATTTTCTGAGGAACTGCCAGACTTATTTCCAGAGTGGTTGTACAAGTTTGCAACTCCACCAACAATAGAGGAGTGTTTGTTTTTCCTTATGAAATTGAGAATTGCTCTTTCCATGTCTTTAAAGAATTATGTTGGAATTTTGATGGAGATTGCATTGAATCTGTAGATTGTTTTTGGTAGAATGGTCATTTTTACTATGTTAATTCTACCAGTCCATGAATATGGAAGATCTCTCCATTCTGAGGTCTTCTTCGATTTCTTTCTTGAGAGACTCAATGTTTTTGTCATACAGATCTTTCACTTGTTTGGTTAGAGTTAGCCCAAGATATTTTATATTATTTGTGACTATTGTGAAGGGTGTGGTTTCCCTAATTTCTTTCTCGGCCCTTTTCTCATTTGTATAAAGGAAGACTAGTGATTTATTTGAATTAATTTTATGTGAACCCACTTTACTGAAGTAGTTTATAAGCTGCAGAATTTCTCTGCAGTAAAATTTTTGGAGTTGCTTATGTATACTATCATATCATCTGCATATAGTGATACCTTGACTTTTTCTTTGTCCATTTTTATCCCCCTGCGCTACATTTCTTGTCTTATTGCTATAGCTAGACCTTTGAGTACTGTTTTGAATAGATGTGGAGAGAGTGGGCATCCTTTTCTTGTTCCTGATTTTAGTGGAATTGCTTCAAGTATCTCTTTATTTAATTTGATATTGGCTGTTGGTTGCTGTATATTGCTTTTATTATGTTTAGGTATAGACCTTGAGTTTCTGATCTAATACAGACTTTTTACATTAAGGGGTGTTATATTTTGTCACATGATTTTTCAGCATCTAATGAGTTAATTATGTGATTTTTTTCTTTAAGTTTATGTAGTTAATTACATTAATGGTTTTTATATATTGAACCAACCTTATAGCTCTGGGATGAAGCCTACTTGATCATGGTGAATGATGGTTTTGATGTTTTCTTGGATTCAGTTTGTGAGAATTTTATTGAGTATTTTTGCATCTATATTCATATGTGAAATTGCTCTTAAGTTCTCTTTTTTGTTGTTCTTGTGTGATTTTGGTATCAGAGTAATTGTGGTTTCATAGAATGAATTAGGTTTTGTTCCTTCTGTTTGTATTTTATGGAATGGTTTGAGGAGTGTTGCTATTAGCTCTTCTTCTATGGTCTGGTAGAATTCTGCACTAAAGCCATCTGGACCTGGGCTTTTTAAGTTTGGAGTCTTTTAAGTACTTCTTTTTTTTTAGGGGATATGGGCCTGTTTAGTTTACCTACTCTTGATTTAACTTGGTACATGGTATCTCTCTAGAAAATTACCCATTTCATCTAGATTTTCAGTTTTGTTGAGTATAGGCTTTTGTAGTAGTATCTGATGATTTTTTGAATCTCCTCAGTTTCTGTTGTTATGTCTTTCTTTCTGTGACCTTTAGTTAGTTTGGCTTGAGGTTTTTCTATCTTGTTGATTTTCTGAAAGAAACAGCTTTTGGTTTTGTTAATTCTGTGTAGTGTTCTCTTTGTTTCTATTTGGTTGATTTGAGCCCTGAGTTTGTCTATTTCTTGTGGTCTACACTTTTTGAGTATGTTTGTTTCTGTGTGTTCTAGAGCTTTCAGGTGTGCTTTTAAGCTGTGAGTATAGGATCTCTCCAATTTAATTACCCTGGCACTTAATGCTATGAATTTTCTTCTTAGCACTGTTTTCATTGTGTCCCAAAAGTTTGAGTGTTCTGCTTCATTATTTTCATTGAATTCCAGGAAATCTTTAATTTCTTTCTTTATTTCCTCCCTGACCATGTTATCATTGATCCAAGTGGATACAAAAACCAGACACACTGAATCTAATAGATGAGAAAGTGTGATAGTGCCCAAGGTTTAAGTGTAGGTTTCTGCATCTGATTCCATCAAGGGCTGAAGAAAGCCTCTCTGATGCTGATTACATTTGTCCACCATTTTAATATTGGTTTGTATGTTTGTTGATGCCTAGTTTCCTGAGTATTTTATATATTTTATATATTAGAGTTTGTGAATCTTTCTCATTCAGTAGGCTATTGTTTCCTTCTATTGCTGCTCTCTGTACCTTGCACTAAAAGATGGCTTTTAGTTTCACAAGACCCCATTCAAAAATTGTCAATTTTAGTGCCTGCACTATTGAAGTTCTGTTCAGGATGTTGTCTCCTGTGTTAATGTGTTTAAGACTATTCTCCACTATCTCCACTACCAGGTTTGTTGTGGTTTGTTTAATGTTGAGGTCTTTGATCCATTTGAACTTGAGTTTTGAGTGGCATTACACATACGAATCTATTTGTATTCCTCTACATGCAGATATTTAGTTAGACCAGCACCAGTTGTTGAAGATTCATTCTTCTTTCTATAGCGTGTGCCTGGCTAATTTAACAAAGTCAGGTGTCCACAGGTATATAGATTATGGATTATTGCATGGGACTTCCAATCAATTTCATTGATCACAATAATTATATGTAGACAGTGTGTGGTTTTTATTTCCATAGCTCTGTAGTGCAGCTTGAAATCAGGAGTGGTGTTAACTCCAGAAGTTCTTTATCGTCCAGGATTGTTTGAGCATCCCTAGCTTTTTGTTTCCTTATGTGAAGTTGAATATTGTCCTTTCAAGGTTTGTAAACAATTGTATTGTAGTTTTAATGATGATCTCATTCAATCTATAGGTTGCTCCTAGCAGTCTTGACATTTTTCTATGTCATTTCAAACAAGCCATGGCCATGGGAGATATGTAGCTCCAATATCTGCAACCTCCTTCCATTCTCTGAAATGTTTTTCAATTTTATTCTCCAAAGGCTTGAAATTTTAGTTATACAATTTTTTCCCTTGCTTGGATAGAGTTACTCCATGATATTTTATATCATTTTTGTTTTTTTGTGAAAGGAGTTTTTTCCCCTGATATTTTTCTCTGTTTTTTTCTCCTTTGTGTATGGAAGGACAACTAATTTTTTTGTTTGTTTCATATCCAGCCAATGACACATTGATGAAAGTGTTTTTCAGTTCTGGGAGTTCTGTGCCAGAGTTTATGGCATTGTTTATACAGTATACTTTTATATCATCTGAAAATAATGATATTTTGACTTCTTCCATTTCAATCTGTATCCCCTTGATCTACTTCAACTCTAATTGCTGAAGCTAAAACTTTAAGTACTATATTCAATAAATATGGATAGACAACCTTCTCTTGTTTCTGAATTGTGTGAGATTGCTTTGAGTTTCTCTCTTTTCATTTAATATTAGTTAAAGTTAGTTAAATTCTTGAATTCAGTTTGCCAGTATTGTGTTAAGTCTTTTTGCACATATGTTCATAATGGAAGCAAGAATACAATCATCTTTTTTTAATCTTTGTATCGTTTTTGTATCTGGGTCACTTTGGATTCATAATATATATTTGATGAAGCAGAGGGAGGGAGGGACCTGGGTGGTAGAGAGTATGGCAGGGGAAAGGATACAAAATCTGGTTTGCCTGAAGACAGAGAGAAGCCCAGCGGGCCAGGAGAATGAATGGAAATATGCAGCTGCTGATGATGAGGGTGTTGGGGGGAACCCTTTGAAAATCCCAGAGACCTTGACTTGAGATGTTCCAAGAACTCAATGAGGATGACCTTAATCAAAATGCCCAACAGTGAGGAGATGGACCATAAAGAGACCACATCCGGTAGATAGACAGTGCTGTACAGTGGAGGCGTGGGGGGGTCACCAACCTATGGACCAGAGACTGAAGAAAAGGCTACTCAATGATGGGCCTAACTTAGGTGCCCATGAGTGGGCACCAAACCCTGACACTACTATTGATGCTATACTGTTCCTGTTCAGAGGATCCTAGCATGACTGTCCTCCGAGAGGCTCTACCAGCAGCTGACTGAGACAGATGCAGATACTTACAGCTAACCATTGGACTGAGTTCAGGTACCTCTAACGGAAAAGTTAGGGAACAAATTGAAGGAACTGAGGGAAAGGCAACCTCACAGGAAGATGAATCTTGTCAACTAACCTGGAACCCTGGGTGCTCCCAGAGACTAAGCCACCAACAAAAGAGCATACATGGGCTGGTCCTTGGTTCCAGGCACATAGGTAGCAGAGGACTGTCTTGTCTGGCCTCAGTGAGAGAGGATGAGCCTAATTCTGTACAGACATGAGGCCCCAGGGAAGGGGGATGCCTGGGGCTGGGGTGGGGTTGGGAAAGTGGGAGTGCGGGGAGTGGAGATGGGATGGTGGGGGAGCACCCTCTCAGAGGCAAAGAGGAGGGGAGATGGGGTAAAGAACTCCAGGAAGGGGATCTGGAGGGCAGGCAACATTTGGAATGTAAATAAATAAAATAATCAATTTTTTAAAAAAAGCAATAATTTGTCAATTTCTCTTTCTCATTTCTTTTTTTTAAAAAAACAATTTGAATAGTATTGATGTTACCTCCTCTTCAGAAGTCTAATAGAATTATGTGCTAAAATCATCTGTCCTGGGCTGTATGTGTGTCTCTGTGTGTGCGTGTGCGTGTGTATGTGTGTGTGTGTGTGTGTGTGTGTGTGTGCACGTGCATGCGTGTATGTGCATTTTGGAGAGAATTTTAATTATTTCTGTTTCATTAGGGGTTATATGTTTGTTTAAATTGTTTATCTGATCTTAATTTAATGTTCTTACCTGGTATTTATTAAGAAAATTGACCATTTTTTTTTAGCTTTTCCAATTTTATACAGTACTGATTTTTAAATATGACCTGATGATTCTTTGAATTTCTTGTTGTGACCCCCTTTTTCTGATTTTGTTAATGTAATAATCTATGTATTTTAGTATTTGGAGTAAGGGTTTCTCTATTTTGTTGATTTTCATAAAGAACCAATTCTTTTTTTTAAATTAATTGTTGTTTGTTCTTTTTGTTTCTATTTTATTTACATAACCCCCCTCAGTTTGATCATTTCCTACAATTTACTCTGTTTTGCTGTGCTTGCTTCTTTGTGTTCTAGAACTTTCAGACGTGCTGTTAAGATGCTTGTATTACTGCATATCACTCCAGATATTTATGCAGGCATTTAGTGATAGGCACTTTCCTTTTACTAGAACTTTCTTTTATTCACATAAGTTTGCATGTGTGTTATATTTAACTTCATTGAATTATAGGAAGTCTTAGTATCTTTATATTTCTTTTGGTCTTGACCCAATAATCATAATGTAGAGTTTATTTAGTTTCCACGATATTTTAAGCTTTTTTTAATTTTTTTTTAATGAACTTTAGTATGTGGTAATGTGATAGGATACAGGGGTGATCTGAGTTTCCTTGTATTTGTTGATACTTGCTTGGTGACCAAGTATATGGTCAATTTTGGAAAAAGTTCCAAGGGGTGCTGAAAAGATGGTATATACTTTTTGATGGGGGCAAAACTAAATAGATTTTGGTTAAGCTCGTTTTAAATATCTTTAAGCTTCATTATCTCTTTCTTTAGGTTACATACAGATGAGCTGCCCATTAGTGGGGGTTCAGTGCTGAAGTCTGTTAATATTAATTTTTGAAGTTCAGTGTAATATTAAGCTTTGTGATACTTCATTTACAAATGTAGATTCTCTTCTTTCAGGGAATACATATTAAGAATATTAGCATAAAAGCTCAGAATACCCACCACATGGAGCTTAAGAAGAAAGAAGACCAATACTTCAATTCCACATAAGACGGGAAACAAAATAATCACAGAAAGTAGAGGGAAGGATGGACCTGGGAGGGAGAGAAGGGGGGGAGGAAAAAAGTTGATCAGGAACAGGTATTGGAACGGACATGAGAGAAGTACAGAGGGTTAGGAAATTGAATAGAATCATGTAGCAGTGGGGAATGGGAACTGGAGGCAGCCATTAGAAAGTCCCAGACTCCACGAAAGTAAGAGGCTCCCAGGATCCAGTGGTAATGACTTTAGACAAAATACCCAATAAAGGGGAGACACAATCTGTAGAGATCAACTCTAATAGATAGGCATGGCCTCTAGTTGAGAAATGAGGCCGCCCATGCATCTCAAAATTTTTAACCCAGAAATGTTCTTATCCAAAGCAAAGACAGGGACAAAAATTGGAGCAGAGACTGAAGGAAAGGCCATCCAGAGACTGCCCCACTTAGGGATCCATCTCCTCTGCAGACACCAACCCCCCAAACTATTGCTGATGCCAAGAAGCACTTGCTGACAGGAGCCTGGTATAGCTGTCCCCCTGAGAGTGTCTGCCAGTACCTGACTAATACAGTTGGATATACAGGCAACCATTGGACTGAGCCTGGGAACCCCAATGGAAGATCTAAGGGAAGGACTAAAGGAGCTGAAGGGAATTGCAATTCCATAAGAACAATATCAACTAACTGGACAACCCAGAGCTCCAAGGGAATAAACCACCCACCAAAGAGTATACATGGAGGGAGTCAGGACTCCAGATACGTATGTAGCAGAGGATGGCCTTATCTGACATTAATAGGAGGGGAGGGAGGCTTGATGCCCCCAGTGTAGTGGGATGCTAGAGGGTAAGGCAGAAGTGAGTAAATGGGTGGAGGAACACCGTTTTAGAGGCAAAGGAGAGGAGAAGATGGGGAATGGGATGGGTGGGGTTGGTGGAGGGGTAACTGGGAAGGAGCATATTATTTGAAATGTAATGAACAAAATAATTAATAAAAAAGAAAGTTTTGACTGAGAAGAAGAATACTAGGCCCTGGCTTGTGGGTGGTAATTCATGTGATGGAAGTCCCACTGAGAAATGGAGAGCAGCAGTATTATAACACCTTTCTGAGATTTCCTTCAAACAATCAATGAAGTGAAAGCTTCACATTGGATAGATAATTAGGCAGTACTTGTAGAAATATATTTTGATTTAGAGAAGACATGGCCAAATGTGTAAATTCCAATTCATCATCAGCAAACAATGATTTAGCTAGACAGTCAGGGATTTGAAAGGAAAGCCACTGGGAAATTGATGAGAAAGAAAACGTGGAAGAAATATTTGAATCTACTTCTCTGAATTGGCAAAGTGAGTTGTGTGTCATGTAAATGGCCATTGAAGGGAGACATCAGCAGGACATAAATAATCAAATAAATAAAATACCCATTCCTGTGGACAGCCAGCATCTTTGTCTAGCCATCCTCTTTCTTCAGTCGTCTCAGTAATTTTCTAAGATACCCATATGCATGTAAGACAGAATAAAGAATTTCAGCCATTAAAGATGTGATAGAAGAAATGAGTATTTTGGTCAAAGAAGATGTTAAACATCAAAAACAAAACAAAACAAAAAGAAACAAAAAGAGTCTAACGCACATCATCCAAGAAATCTGGGATGGAGAAAAGAACAAATATGAGAAAAGACACAAAGAGACACAAAGACACAAAATATTCAACTCAAAATCCCAGAAAATATTTTCAACAAAATCATAGAAGGAAATTTTCCTAATGTAAAAAGGCAATACCTATCAAAGTACAGAAGTAAACTCTCTACTTAATAATTATTGGGTCAGGGAATAAATTTAAAAAGTTAAAAACTTTCTAGAATTCAAGAAAATGAGGACACTACATATGCAAACTTAAGGAACACTATGAAAGCAGTGCTAAGAGGAAAGTTCATAGCACTCAATGCCCTCATAAGGAAATTGTAGAGTTCTCAATCTAATGGCTTAAAAATACTTCTGAAGGTTCTAGAAAAAGAAGAAGAAGAAGAAGAAGAAGAAGAAGAAGAAGAAGAAGAAGAAGAAGAAGAAGAAGAAGAAGAAGAAGAAGAAGAAGAAGAAGAAAACATATCCAGGAGCAGTAGATAGCAAGAAATAATCAAACCCAGGGCAAAAATCAGTCAATTAGAAACAAAGAAGTAACAAAAGCAAGACTTGGTTCTTTGACAAAATCAACGAGACAGAAAATCCTTAGCCAAACTAACTAAAAGGCAGAGAGATTAACAAAATCAAAAATGAAATAGAAGACATAAGAATGGACAATGAGGAAATTCTAAGAATCACTAGGTCTTACTTCTAAAGCCTGTACTCCAAAAAATTAGAAACTCTAAATGAAATGGATGATTTTCTAGAAAGACACCAATTACCAAAGCTAATCAAGATCACGTAAGCCATCAGAATTATCCTATAATCCCTAAGGAAACAGAAGCAGTCATTAAAAATCATCCAACCAAAAGAAGCCTTGGGCAAGATGGCTTTAGTGCAGAATTCTACCAGTCTTTAAAAGAGTTAGTACCAACAATTCTCCAAGTATTCCACAAAATAGGAACAGGAAGAACTCTACCAAAATCATTCTATGAAGCCACATACCATGATACCTAAAACATACAAAGACTCAACAAAGAAATAAAACTTCAGACTAATTTTTCTTATGAACATTGACACAAAAATACTCAATATAATATTCATAAACCAAGTCAAAGAACACACCAAAGACATAACCCACCATGATCAAGTAAGAATTAATCCAGGGATACAGGGATGGTTCAATATATGAAAGGTCATCAATGCAATCCATCATATAAACAAACTGAAATCATAAAGAAACATATGATCATCTCACTAGATGTCGATAAAGCATGTGAAAAAAAATCCAACAGCTTTTCATGATAAAAGTCTTGGAGAGAGGAGGGATACAAGAGGCATACAATAAAGGCAATACACAGAAACCTAATAGCCAACATCAAATTAAGTGGAGAAATACTTAAAGTATTTCCACTAAAATCAGGAACAAGACAAGGCTGTCCACTCTCCCAATATCTCTTCTATATAGTATTTGATGCTCTGGCTAGAGCAATAAAAAAGTTCAAGTTGATACAAATTGGAAAAGAAGAAGTCAAAGTACTACTATTTGCAGATAATGTGATAGTACACACAAGTGACCCCAAAATTTCTACCAGAGAATTCCTACAGCTGATAAACACATTCAGCAAAGTGGCTAGATGCAAACTTAACTCAAAGAAATCAGTAACCCTCCTTAATATAAATAACGAATAGGACAAGGATGAAATTAGGGAAACAACACACTTTACAATAGCCACAAATAATATAAAATACCATGAGATAACTCTACCAAGCAAGTGAAAGATCTGTAAGATAAAACTCCAAGTTCTTAAAGAAAGAAATTGCAGAAGATATCTAAAGATGGAAAGATCTCCCATGGTCATAGATGTGTAAGATTAACATAGTGAAAATTGCCAACTTATCAAAAGCAAGCTACAGATTCAATGCAATCCCCATCAAAATTCCAACACAATTTTTCATGGACCTTAAAAGAACAATTCTCAACTTCATGTGGAAAAATAATAAGCCCAGAATAGACAAAACAATCCTGAACAATAAAAGAATTTCAGGAGGAATCACCATCCCTGACTCCAGGCTGTACAACAGAGCAATACTGATATAATCTGTGTGGTATTGGTACAGAAGGAGACACAGCGATCAATGGAACCAAATTATAGACACATAAATAAACCCAAACACTTGATTTATTTGATAACAAAGCCGAAATCATACAAAAAATGAAAGCATCTTAAACAAATGGTATTGGTCTAATTGGATGACTGCATGTAAAAGAATGCAAATAGATAGGCCAATGGAAAATTAAAGTGGCCCAAGAAAAGGCACAAGAATCAGAGATGCATCCATTTATACATTCAGGAGTCATACAAAAATACCCAACTGAAAGCTATAGTATAAATACAAAGCAACTGGTGAAGTCCTGCGTAGATCCACTGATTATTGTTTCAGTCTCTGTGAATTAACATGAGCTTTTCTCAGTTGTTTTTGAGGGCTTGGTTCCCTTGGTGTACTCTGTCCCCTAGATCATCCCTTGGTCTCCACTTCCATGTGGTTCCCTGAACTCTGAGGGGACAGATTTGGTAGAAACATGCTAGTTAGAGCTGGATCTCTCTCTCTCTCTCTCTCTCTCTCTCTCTCTCTCTCTCTCTCTCTATCTCTATCTCTCTCCCTCTCTTTCTGTCTCCCTCTTTCTCTCTGTCTTCCTCCCTCTCTCTTCCCTCCTCTGTCTCTCTCTCTCTTCCTCTCTCTCTGTCTCCCTCTTTCTCTCTGTCTTCCTCCCTCTCTCTGTCTCTCTTCCCTCCTCTGTCTCTCTCTCTCTCATTCCTCCAAAGCATGCTTTGAATCCACTTGAACTCTTGATTCTCCTGATTTCACTCATTTTTTCTCAGAGCACAAGCATGGGCACACTGTATTATGTAGTGCAGGGGATCAATGTTCAATCACACCACACTTTAGGTAAGCATTTTATATCCACATACCTTTTATTATAGTATTTTCTTTCATGTATATCACTTTATTCTATCATATTATCTCAGCCATTTCCCCACTAACAGTCATTCTCTTCATGTCACTCAATAGTCTAAAAAGAAAACAAACAAACAAAACCAACACAAAAAGGAAAGAAAAACTGCCGCAAGACCCATCTATACCATCCCATGCCATAAGAGGCTCTCCCCCACAACAGAGATAATTGCTCATTGGGTCCTTGTAATTCTGCTCACAATAGTTATAAAATAGAAGTAAGTTTAAGTGAGGGTGAGGCCAGCGACATAAGGACATAAGAGGCTGAAAGGTTAGTCATAATGATAGAATGATGAAAAAGCTATATTCAAGACTATATTTTTGTTGAGTTATATAATTATAATGTCAGTTCCAGAAGCAAAATACCAGTGGAATACTTTTTAGCAGTGTTGGTTACAGAGGCTGCAAATAAACCTCTAAATACAGTTGATATCCATAGCTCTTTGCTGTTCACCACATTTACATGGAAAGATGTTATTCATCAAGGCCCCTTATGCTTTTGCTGTAGGACACAACTGAAATTGAGATGGCATCTCTCACTGCTGGGTAGCTTGTACATGACAAAAGGTGCTATGCAGACTTTTTGGGGGGATAAAATCTTTAATCATATCTAGCTGAGGACTCTGAAAAGTATAATACTGACTACCAATCAAGATGTACCCACTGTCCCATGATTGCATCCCTCTTTGGGGAAAATCCTGACATGGCCTCATTGGGTTTAAGACCTGCTCTGCTCTACAGTATGGAATCCATGCTTTTCATAGTAAACATGCTTGTACATATGAGCTTATGTTTGGGCAACACACAGCAAATAACAGATTGTTAGAAGGAGCAGGTAGATATAAAGTACTATATTGGAGAAAACATACAAAAGTGACACTGTCAAATCAGGTGCTTATAGCATGTAGCAGAAGGGACTGTAGAAGTCCTTCCCAAGTGATTGGGTTCCAAGTTGAGCACAGCCTCTGCTCCATAGATGAACTCCCAGCTTCTGGTTCTGACCATCTGCCTTAGTTAGGTCTTCTATTCCTGCACAAAACATTGTGACCAAGAAGCAAGTTGTGGAGGAAAGGATTTATTTAGCTTACATTTCAACATTGCTGTTCATCGACAATGGAAGTCAGGACTTGAACTCAAGCAGGTCAGGAAGCAGGAGCTGATGCTGAGGCCATGGAGGGATGTTATGTACTGGCTTGCTTCTCCTGGCTTGATCAGCCTGCTTTCTTATAGAACCCAAGACTACCAGCCAAGGGACGGCACTACTTATAGTGGGCCCTGCCACCCTTGATCACTAATTGAGAAAATGCCTTACAGCTGGATCTTATGGAGGCATTTTCTCAAGGGAGGTTCCTTTCTCTGTGATAACTCCAGCTTGTGTCAAGTTGACACACAAAACCAGCCAGTACACTACGCTATTCACTTGTATTCATGAGACAGCAGTATACTTACAGGAATGGTTCACCTTCTAGTGGTTCTCAAGGGCAATACAATATTTTAAATATCTTTGATTGTCTCCTCTTCTCTGTTTTTTCTCTGCTTCAGAGTTAGGGGTGGGCAACCTGCCCAAAGACATGGAGTTTTGAAGAGCATTTGAGATAAATCTTCTTTATTTTGATATCAGAGAGGATGTCCAGGCTCTTAGCAATGAATAGCAAATGACTGTCTACTAACATAATGCATATATTGAAGTGTTCAGCAGGAAGTAGTGGGGTACATGAGACAGTAGTGTTGGTTGAAATGATTATTACTCATTATATATTTAAAAGTGAACTATGTATCTGAAATCACTTTGAAATGGTGAACCACAGAGAAAGCTCAGCATATCTCATTATTCTATACTGGTGATAATTTGTTGAATTCTATGTGCACTTCATTTGGAAATTTCTGATGAAATGTAGATCTGCCACATGATGGAGATGAGAAGAAAAAAAATTTCATTAGACATTCCTCAAATTATTTCCACTGACTTTTGACGCTTACATCTGAAGACTGCTGTCACAAACATCTTTTAAGACATGTATTTGAATGAAAGCATTCACTTCTATTTAAAGTCGATACAGTAAGAACTTTCAGTGCTGAATGACAAAATGGCTTACACGCTGTTTCAAACTTTCAAGCCAAAAAGCACTTGAAATATTTTTAAATTGTTGTTTTTTTTTTTTATTACAAAAAGGAAAGTTGGCATTTAAAAAAATTGATCTTTAAGGTCAACCTTTGTGAATGGAATTCTTTTTTGTAACAGAAAATATAATCATATATATATATGTATATATATGATTATATATATCATATATATATAAATTTATATATATATGATATATTATGATATTTATATATGATATATATATAAATTAAATATATATATATTTATATATATATAAATTATATATATATATAAATTTATATATGATATATATATAAATTAAAATTAAATTAAATTAAATTAAAATAAAATCTATGCTTGCTCATATTCACCATCGTCCCTGAATCTACTACCTAGGCATGGCTACTGATTGACACATCTCAGGAGCCCTATTCCTTAGAGCTAGGAACCTGTGGGAGAATAAACAGGGACTGAGAACTGTGTGTGCATCATGAACACAACCTACTCTGAGCCAGACCCACGCCCTCTTTTCCTTGAGCACTATCCCACCCTCCTGTGCATCCCCACCCTCCCTTCAAGTCCATTACATGGTCATCGCCGCCCCCACCCCCACCCCCATGCTATTTTCCGAATCCGTTCTAAGCCCTCATCATGCCATTCTCAGCATTCAGGTCCTCTCTAGCCGCACACATTTCTCTAGATACTGTCCTCTCCAAACAACAGTTTTCTACTCCGCGCCCCACTAGCACACAGTGGCCAATATCACCTTAAAATTCCATCTCAGTCCAGCCTCCTTTCTAGGTACCGCCCCTTGTTAGCATCAATCACTTGTTCTCTGGTCCCGCCTAATTCTCCCCCCACCTACCCGAGGATTCTGAGCGCGCTCCTGCCCAGCGACCCGGAAGCAGTTTTGTTCTGCATAAGTCGCGTAGCTGGGTGAGTTTTTCCCAGATCCGTTAGACCGGTTGCTGGCACTTAGAACCCGGACTTCTGGCCTGGTATCTTCATCTTAGGTGCAAAGCTCCACTCGGGGACGCGGAGAGCTGCGAGGCTGAGGAAGTAGGAACTTGGGAAAGAGATGGCAGCGGAGCCAGGCGAGAGGTGCTCAAAGATGATGCAGCTAGGAGGAACACGGATTCAGAAGCTTCTGCGGTGGGGGAGGAGACATGACTAGCATTTGTGCAGGCAGCGCCTGGTGATGAGGTACTAGAGAGGGCTGCAGGTGACACAGTGGCCGAGGAGCAGCTTGCCGCTGAGCCTGGTGGAAAGGAGAAAGAAAGCAGGGTCTGGAGAAGCAGACAAGAGTGGGGAGGAGAGGGAGAGATCAGCTAAGCTGTTGAGGGCAGTGAGATAGAATGAAAAGCAGGAGATGGAAGCCAAACGGCTATCTGGTCAGAACTTCCAACACCAGTTTCTCAGCACAAAGATTATTTGCACTAGAGGAACAGGGGCCCTGGATAAAGGTCAAAGACAGGAAGAGATAGAGGAAGAAAAAGGGGAAGGGAACAAAGAAGAAGGCAGAAAAGAGACAAGAGAACTGTAAGGAGTATTTGTCCAGGAGTGCTTCTAGATAGAGAGGAGGAGACATATGTGACCCATAGGCAAATGGCGGCTTATAGAGGTAAAATGAGAACCCCGTGTTAGGACAAGATGTTTAATTTTAATCTGGCATATTAATTAAGTGAGCCAAAGGTGCCTTTTGGTTGCCAGACTTCAATGCTTTGAAAGCTGGGCCTTCATAGTAAGCCTAAGGAGTAGGAATTGGCCAAATAAGAGAATAGACTTTGGTGGTAGCTTTAACAATGTAATCTAAGAGTTTTTAGCAAGGCAGAGAGAGGAAAAGGGCAAGGCCTACTAGAGTCATGGTCACCATGGTGGAGCTGACAGAGTCCCTTCAGAAAGTGTGAATGAGATAGGGCAGAATGAGGGAGGGGGGCTGGATAAGAGAGAAGTTGATGGACTAGTAAGGTTATCATTACTGAGCTTGTTTTTGTTGTTGAAAAAAAAAAAAAACCTTAACTTTTGTTTAAATTTTAGTAGTGTGGAAGAGAGTTGTAACACTTGAATCTGATGGGTGTTAACTGATACTGTGTTAGGCATGGTGGCACAGATTGGTAGTGTAACCATGTGGGAGAAAGCTGGGGTAGGAAAGTTGAGAGTTTAAGGTAGCCTGGAATAAATAACTAAGACACTTTCTCAATGAGTAAATACTGTTGAGGTTAGACGTTTACTGACCCTTTATGGTCCTTATACAGCCTGAACTGATGTGACAGTTTTAGATAATGTCACCCTCTTTGATAAAATTATGGTGTCATCCCAAGAGTTGTGGGATTCTTTTCCCCTTTAACACTTAACTTTTTAGCATAGAATGTGTTGCCTCTGGTCACACTAAATATGTGATGTTTTTTCTCCTTCAGACAGCTAGCTCTCTGTCAGGCACCAACTTTGTGTTGAGTGCTTTACCTCATATCTTGTTCACTTCCTGAAGATGATATCAAATGCCACAGTTTCTCACCACTGTCCCCTTTTACTTCCATGTCTCATGTCCCGAATATAACCTGCTGTCACAAGTACTGTTAAGGTACTTGCTCAGCTCTAGATTCTCGGGGAAACACTTTGGTTAGGTTTACTCATTACAAGAAACAAGACAAAGGAAACAGGTGACCATTTCAGAAGAGTCTCCTGTACGTTTCAACATGACAAAGTAGGGAAGCTGTCCTCTTCTGAAGTGTTAGCTGAATATTCTGCTTATATTTATTTTGTCTGTGTGGTTATTTGAGTTTGTATGTATACATGTGTGCATTCTGACCTTGTATTCATGATTTTTCTGAGAAAGGATCAAGTTCTGTAGAAAAGTGCCAAGTCTCCTGTTGTCCCTCCTGCAGTAGCTTATTGTTGGTAAAGTGGGCTGCAGACACCCATATTTCTACATGGTGAATGAAGTCCTTCCAGTGGCTGTGGCTCAGGACACAGGAAGTGGGTGTCTTGCTGGGCTGGTTTCCATGCACCTGTAATCTCAGCTCTCAGGAGACTGAGGTAGCAGGATCATGCATTCAAGGCCTGCCCAAGTGATCTAGTAGGTTCTTGTCTCAAAAGGGAATGGTAAGTGATTGCGTTTACTCTGAATATTACATTTTTCCCATTTTGAGAGAAGGTTCCGTTAGTTCCATATGGCCTGAAATTCACTACGTTGTCTCAGCCTTTGGTTGACAATCCTCTATTTTGAGTGATGCAACTGTATATGTATGCCACAATACCCATGCTTTATTATTTATTTATTCATTCATTTATTCCTAGAATATTTATCATATCACCTGGCAAGCATGTGATAGACTTAACTGTATGCTTTTGGTTTTCAGGACTGACTTCTAAACACTCATGTTGCACAAGGAAGAATCTGGGAGGAGGAGAAGAAAGAGGAAATAAAAAGAACCAGGGATGGCTGTCACTCAGGTACTGCAGGTGTACCCCTTCCACATTGGCTCTCTACTCTCTCAAGTGTTAGGCATGAAAGCTGCTGACCTGCACTGGGTATAGACTAGACTTGTTCATTTGCTTTTACTTATATTTTCCCTTGTTAAATTTTATAATGCAATGATCCTGTCATATAGAACACGGGAGAAGCTTCC
This sequence comes from Rhabdomys pumilio, assembly GCA_030674055.1. Classification (NCBI taxonomy): domain Eukaryota; kingdom Metazoa; phylum Chordata; class Mammalia; order Rodentia; family Muridae; genus Rhabdomys; species Rhabdomys pumilio. The sequence goes on from JANHMN010000003.1 coordinate 15,012,474, forward strand.
TTTGAGTGCATCCTGTCTGCAAGCATAGCAGAGTATTTTGCTTGTTTGGTTGGTTAGGTTAGGTTTTGTTTTGTCCTTGTTTATAGAGAGATTATCTTCCTGTTTAACTGAGATTGTCTTCCTGAGTGCTCATATAGTGATACACACCGGGCTTTCATCTCTGTGTGTATGCACATGTGAGTGTGTACTCGTGTGTGTCAGTATGTTTGGAAGTCAGAGATCAAACCAAGCATCTTCCTCAGTGGCTTACCACTTTTATTTTGATACAGTATCTCTCACTGAATCTGGAGTTCATTAGTTGGTTAAGCTCCATGGATCTGTCTGTCTCCATCCACATAGCACCAAGTTTACAGATGCACTCAGCTTTTACATAATGCTGACAATGAAAACTTCAGTCCTCATGCTTTTCAGGCAAGCACTTTACTTCCTGAGCTATCGATAGGAATTAGCCTGAGTGCTCAACAATAGGGGCTTCTGTAAACAACTCATCCTGCAGACCCTGCTGTTCCCATGGGACTCTTGTGAAGCTGACATTTGGGGTAAAAGTGGTTACATTTTTCAGTCATCGGAGAATATGCCCTTGTAATTAAAGAAAATACAATAACACTTTCCTTCATTTGATTATTAGCTGCTGTTCTGGCAAGCTATCATGCAATTTTTTAAATTATTTTTTTTTTAATTTTTAAGGATACTTTTTAAAAATCGTATTTAATCTTTTCTTTACACTCCAGATTTTATCCCCCTCCTGGTCCACCCTCTTGACTGTTCCACATCTTATATCTCCCCCCACATCCCATCTCCACAAGGATGTCCCCACTCTCTCCCACCCCATGCCTGGGTGGACAGAGTGAATGTATGAGACAAGGAGGTAAAAGAAAGGGGCACACTTGATGTTGGCTTTCATTTGTTTGTTATTTTTATTATTCACAAACATGAAAAATGCACTGTGACATACCATAGCATCTCAAAGAAAAGCAAAATACCTTTAGAGAGATACTATATCGCTTTGATACATATTAATCTAGGAACATAGGAAAAACAAGGTCTGTTTCTCCCTGTACACTCTTATCTAACAGAAAGCGTAAGCTAGCCCACATATGGGGTTTTCTCCACATCCCAGGCAAGTAGTTTTCCAGTATACCCCAGCCCAGTGTCAGCTAATTTTGTTGCATTCTGACACTAAACAGCCAGAAGCCTCAGTTCCATAGATTACTCTCTCTCTCTTCAGTTTTATGTTTCATTTTCTAGGGCAGCCCACAATATTCAGCAAAACCCTTAACCTTTTCCCATTTATTATGAAGGACATTCCAAAGACTACAGATGAATTGTTAGACAGAGAAAACACAACAGGTGAGTTACAGGAGATAGGCTGTGGCTTTCACTTCCTTCTTGGGTAAGCCACACTGTAGGACTTTCCACCACAGCAGATGTGAGGAAAGAACTTTAAACTTTATGCTTTGAGGACTTATGGTGGTTCCATCACTCACATAGGATTACTTAACACCATTGGTCATTGCTGTTCACTTGAGACTTCAGTCCCTCTACTCTCTCTGGAAGATGGGGAGTCGGCCTGAGGTTCAGATCTAATTCTGCCTTGGTCATCTGGGTTCCCAGAAACCTTCCTGAAACTCAGGACCCTCAGAACCTTATTTCAACTGTCAACATCATCATAGGAGACAAATCCATTCTTATCAATCCAGAGATGCCAGGTGAATCCCACATCAGAGAACTAAACAAAGACATTTATTTTGTAATGTTACAGCATGGAGGTCGGTTTTTTTTCTCCTTAAATTAGCTTATCCTTTTGGTTTTCTCCGTGTCTCATCTCATTTTAAAGATCTTGAATGTCCTCATGGTAAAATGTGTTTGTTCCCCTTTAGGGACAGTTGACATTCAGCGATGTGGCCATAGAGTTCTCTCAAGAGGAATGGGAATGCCTAGACCATGCACAAAGGGCTTTGCACAGAGATGTTATGTTGGAGAACTATAGCAACCTGCTCTCCCTGGGTAAGGATGGCTTCCTTCGTAACTCTGCATTTTCTTTTCTGTGCCTTTGGGGAGCCATGTTACTTTTCTATCTTTCTCCTTTCCTCTGTCCCTTTTTTCTTCCACTCTTTCTGCATTGGGAATAAAATCTAAGACTTTTACACAGGCAAGGATTCTACCACTGGGCTGTGTTCCAGACCCCTTTGCTAGATTTTTTTTTTTGGTTATTTATTTATTTATTTATTTATTTATTTTCTTTAAGTTGTATAGTCTACTAGCTTTGCACTTACAGTCTGATTGCTTCACTCTCCCTAGTACTGGAATTATAAGCATTTGCCACCATGCATGACTCACTAGGCATGTGTTTAAAGTATCTAAGTCCTTGCTTGCTCTCCCTAAGCTTTTGAGTCAGTAGTTCTTGGTAGATAACTAGTTATCTGTCCATTAAGCTCCCAGAAGGAGGAATTCAGTAATGAGTTTGTGAAGTGTTTTTCTAGATTTATGTATAACATGTTCTCTCCTCACATTAGCACAGTATGGAATTTCTATAAAATTCTCAGTACCTGATGTTACTGTCTTTTTATAAACAGGAGTCACACTTCCAAATCTGAATGCTATTTCTAAGTTGGAACAAAACAAAGGGCCCTGAACTGTGGAGAGTGAGGCAATAAGAACCAGAAAGTCGAATAAACAGGAATATGTCAGAGCCATGAGTGGGGGTAAGCTCTCAAGAGGGCAGAGTAGAAGCTTTGTGTAATGGCAAATGCAAGGTCTCAGTGAGAAACAAGTCTGCCACTATTCTTAACAGGCACAAAAATGTAGTCATTCATCCTCATGTGGTGCCAGGTAGTTTTGTCTAGATTTAATCTGGTTTGTGTATTTGAGGTAGTGTCTCACTCTTTGGTCAGGCTGATTTCAAACTCACTGTGTAGCCCCCAGGGTGACAAGAAAATCTGAGTAAGCCTCCTGCTTTAACCTTCCAAGTGCTAGGATTAGATGCATAAACTACCATATTCAGTTTATGTACAGTTAAATAAGTTTTGACAAAGGTGCTATAATACAGATACACTTTGTGTGTATACTAAAAACTACATGATGAAATATTGTCTGTGGCAATATGATATATTCCATAACTTTCTGTGGGGCAGGAGAATAGGTTGCAAGATTTTGCTGTATAGACCAGGCTGGCATGAAAATCTCAGTTCTCTTGCCTCAGCCTGACAGATGATGAGATTATATATGGCTTCCATGCTTGCCTGATGTAGAACTTTGAAGAGGTGAGTCTAGTTGAAAATATGTATCTGGATATGCCACTCTCAAAAGTAATAATTTAGCAGTAATACTAAATTTATTTTATTAATAAGTATTTAGTAATAATGCTAAATATAATGCTGTATTAGTAAGAGAGAACAGTTATGAAATAATCAGACAAAACCATGTGTGGTTCGGATGTGAGGGAAAGGAGAATCTTATTATGTGTTGGTCGGAATATAGATTAGTATTCCTTAATGAGACCTTTTTACAGAGACTTCAGAAAATAATAAAAATAAGTGTTATTGTATAATGAAGCAACTGAGTTTTTGAGTGTAGATCTTGAAATCTCAAGATGATGTTTCTGTGGGATGTCTGTATTGTTCTTGTGACATCGTTCACAAGTAGCCAAGTTATGTAATAGACCACGTGTCCATCACCGGCAGCCTCTCTCTGTCTCTGTCTCTCTCTTTCTGTGTGTGTGTGTGTGTGTGTGTGTGTGTGTGTGTGTGTGTGTGTTTGTGCATTTTATATGAATTTTATATGTCCTTCAAAAGAACGTTCTATTTATTACAATGCCTATCAGCCTGAAAGATCTTTTATAAACCAAATAAAGCAGCAGGTAACTATCACATTTGGTTTTCTTGGACACCACTCCAGTTCTGTCCATTTTTCTGTGAATAACAGGAATTCATTCTTTGGGGATCATAGTCTTCATTGTGTATATCTACATATTTGCCTTATCCATTTATCTGTTACATATGTGTAGATAAATATACATCTCTCTACTCATATGTATGAGTTTTCACTTATATATAAAATTTAACTCAATTCACCTATAAGCAGAGAACAGAAAGATAGTCACCAGGGATAAAGGATATTAATAAGTGGTGAGTGAGAGTAGAGTTTTAACAAAACAACAGGGACAATAAGTGCATTTTTAAATAGGTGATATAATCATATGTTTCTGTCTTGTTATCACTTTGTTACACACACACACAGAGATCATGTTTCAGTTTTGTCACTTTGTGATATATATATGTATACATATACATATACTGACTTTGTAATATAATCATTAGCATATTACTTGTTTAAATTAGTGAGATACAGCAGATATTCCATACATGTGTACTTTTGTGCTTTGGTCATGTTCACCCTCTAATTTTTTTTACAGTATTCTCTTATTCTACCCCTTCCCTCTACTTTAGAGGGAAGATAGACCTTCCTCTACTTTATAATTCTTCATCTAAACTTTTAAAAAATTTTTCATATGTAAGAGAAATATACTATATTTTCCTTTCTGTTTGGTTTATTTGCTTATCACAATGCCCTATAGTTCTGTCAGTTTTTCTAATGAATTACAGGATCCCATGTATTTTTTTGTGACTGAATAATACTGTAAGATGCAGGTGCATGCATAATTTTCTTATCCCCCCCTTTTTTTTGTTTGGTTGGTCTGGTCAGTTTGTTTGTTTTTTGCTTTTCATGACTGGGTTTCTCTGTGCAGCTATGGCTTTCCTGGAACTCATTCTGTAGACCAGGCTGGTCTCAAACTGAGAGACCCAGCTGGTGCTGCCTCTGATTGTGAGGATTAAAGGCATATGCCACCATCAACCATCACGTTATTTTATTTATCCATTTGCTGGTGTACATGAAGACTGATTCCATATCTAGGCTATTGTGAGCCTTACTATTATAATTATGGTTATATACTCATATTCCCCTAATAGTAACTTCATTTCATACCTACACAAACACAGTAGTAGAATGGCTGACTGCCATGTTTCTTTTCTTTTCTTTTTCTTTCTTTCTTCTTCTTCTTCTTCTTCTTCTTCTTCTTCTTCTTCTTCTTCTT
>JANHMN010000003.1:15017578-15058761 GCA_030674055.1 Rhabdomys pumilio
TTCTTCTTCTTCTTCTTCTTCTTCTTCTTCTTCTTCTTCTTCTTCTTCTTCTTTTTTTTTTTTTTGCTGTTTGTGCAAAGAAAACCCTAGATTTTTTTTTAATAAGAAAGTGTTTATCATTTTACGACATACAAAATTTTATTTTCAATCTATTTTTAGTTTTAATTATGTGTATATGTGTGTGTATACATATAAGGGCACATGCCCTCAGAGTCCAGAATAAAGGTTTAGATCCTGGGGTTGGTGTACAGGTGATTGTGAGTTGTCCAGTTTGGGTGGGTACTGGGAACAGAACTCAGCTGCTCTGCAAGAGTGGTTCATGTTTTTAACCCCTCAGCCATCTCTCTAGCTCCGATATTTAGCAATTTATGAACACATGTATTGATTATTTGCCTGGTTGCTTTATCAGGGAATTCTAGAGTTGTTTTGTAATATTTATTAGGATCTACAAGTGCTTGTTCTCTGTGTGTACTGTGCAATATAACAGACTTGCACTACTTGTTAATGTTGAAAAATGCCTTTTATGAGTCAGTCTAGGTAAGTTTTAAAGAGGTTCTTGTATTGTTTTTGCTGGTACTGTTTTTGTGAATTTTTCATGTCCTTTTACCATTGTTTTTTATTTCAAAATTGCCACTTAACTGATTATATAAAGTAACTATTAAATTTTATTATCATATTTTATAGCATTTTATATGCATTTATACAGAATATACTGTTAATATTATTTTTTCCATTCACTTGTGATGTAGCCATATACTTTTGGGCAGTAATATATACATTTATGATGTGATGAAAAAAATGATCTTTTCTTGGATTATGTAACTTTACTCAATGTGAATAATTTGATCATAAGTTACTTGAAATGAGTCCTTTCTTCTAGTGATTAAAATTATATACAATTTTCGTTTTGTTTTGTTTTGTTTTGTTTTGTTTTGTTTTTTTGAGACAGGGTTTCTCTATATAGCCTTGGCTGTCCTGGAACTCACTCGGTAGACCAGGCTAGCCTCGAACTCAGAAATTCGCATGCCTCTGCCTCCCAAGTGCTGGGATTAAAGGCGTGCGCCACCACTGCCCGGCCAATTTTCTGTTCTTAATTATGAAATCACTGTTTTATGGTAATTACATTGGCTTTTAAGTTTCTAAAAGTTGTTAAATGAACTCAGTAAATTTGATTTTTGTTGTAAATATATTCAGTGTAGAATATCTTGTCTATACTTAATCAGAAAACTGTTATATCTTCTAGTTAACTCTCCTGAACCTATAGTTAAAGATTTCCTACCAAAAGGAAGTGGAGATACAGGACAAATAGTCCAGACAATGATGTCAGAAAAATATAAAAACAGTGGCATTGAAGATTTTTCCTTCAGAGAAATCCAGCAGAACATTCAGAATTTTGAGTTGCAGTGGAAAGAGCATGAGAGGAATTATAAATCCACTTGTAGAAGAGATCAAGATAGTGGAAAGGAGACAAGAATAAACCTTAGGAAAAGTCAGCTTCTGTTAAGCTTCACTTCAGATCTACCTGAACTGCAGCCATTTCTGTCTGCAGAAAATATTGATGGTAATGAAACCAAGTCCATCAGCAATGGTTCTTCAATTTTCTCATCTGACAGAATTTCTGCTAGTGGTGACAAAGCACCCATTGCACATGAATATAATGTTTCTTCTTCACTACTTATGAAAGGAAAGAAAGCACCCACTAAGGAAAAAACTTATCCATGTAATGAGTGTGACAAGGTCTTCAGCTATACTTCTTCTCTAGCATATCATCGACAAATTCATACTGGAGAGAAACTTTACAAGTGTGTTGAGTGTGGTAAGGCTTTTTATCGACGTTCTTATCTTTTGGTACATGAGAGGCATCATACTGGAGCGAAACCTTACAAATGTAATGAATGTGGCAAGGTGTTCACTCAGAATTCACACCTTAAAAGTCATCGAAGAATTCATACTGGTGAGAAGCCATACAAATGTAATGATTGTGGCAAAGCCTTTAGTGTTCGTTCAAACCTAACTCACCATCAGGTAATCCATACTGGAGATAAGCCTTATAAATGTAATGAATGTGGCAAGGTCTTCAGTCAAACCTCAAGCCTCACGATTCATCGAAGAACTCACACTGGAGAGAAACCTTACAGGTGCAATGAGTGTGGGAAAGTATTCAGTTCACATTCAAACCTAAATACCCATCAGGCAATCCATACTGGACAAAAACCCTATAAATGTTCAGAGTGTGGCAAGGTCTTTACTCAGAATTCACACCTTGCAAATCACTGGAGAATACATACTGGAGAGAAACCTTACAAGTGTAATGAGTGTGGAAAAGCCTTTAGTGTGTATTCCAGCCTCACTACTCACCAGGCAATCCACACAGGAGAAAAACCTTACAAGTGTGATGAATGTGGCAAGGTCTTCACTCAAAATTCCCATCTTGCAAGTCATCGTGGAGTTCACAGTGGGGAGAAGCCTTACAAGTGTGAAGAGTGTGGCAAACTCTTCAGTCAAACTTCAAATCTTGCAAGACATTGGAGGGTTCATACTGGAGAGAAGCCTTACAAATGCACTGAATGTGGCAAAGCTTTTAGTGTGCGTTCTAGCCTGACTTCCCACCAAGTAATCCATACAGGAGAAAAACCTTACAAATGTACCGAATGTGGGAAGGTCTTCAGTCAAACTTCAAGCCTTTCAATCCATCAGAGAATACACACTGGAGAGAAACCTTACAGATGCAATGAGTGTGGGAAAGCCTTTAATTCACATTCCAACCTAAATACCCATCAGGTAATCCATACTGGACAAAAACCCTATAAATGTCTGGAATGTGGCAAGGTCTTTACTCAAAATTCACATCTTGCAAATCATCAAAGAACCCATACAGGAGAGAAACCTTACAAATGTAATGAGTGTGGCAAAGCCTTCAGTGTGTACTCAAGTCTCACTACTCATCAGGCAATCCATACTGGAGAAAAACCTTATAAGTGTAATGATTGTGGTAAGGTCTTCACTCAAAATTCACACCTAGCAAGTCACCGGAGGACTCACACTGGAGAAAAACCTTACAAGTGTAGTAAGTGTGGTAAAGCCTTTAGTGTGCATTCAAGCTTGACTACCCATCAGGCAATCCATACTGAAGAAAAACCTTACACATGTAGTGAGTGTGGCAAAATCTTTAGTCGAAGTTCCAACCTTATAAGCCATCAGAGACTTCATGTTGGGCAGAAGCATATGTGAATATAGCAAAGTCTTTAGGCATAATTCACTTCTTGCACAATACCCTGGAATACAATCCTAAGAAAATATTAGTATTGTGTTAATGATAAACAGCCATCATGAGTTGGAATATGTTACTTGATATAGTGGTATGCATGTACAACCACACCCTTTTTCAGGGTGTTGTGGGAGCACTGTCTGCCTGGGAAATATAGGAAGAACTTGACTTAAAAATTAATCAAGCGTTTCTTATATATAGAACATATTAAGAAGACATTTCATACATGTAGAGAATATGCTTCACGACATGATTCCCACTTCTATAAACACCAAGATGCACATCATTGGTGAAATCATCCAATTGGCACTTAGTGAGGACGTTACTTAATGACTACTACAGTGGACGGTGAATGGAACTAATTACTCAGCCTCTTGTTTTCATGGCTAATCTTCGATGTTACATTCCACAGAAGGATTGATAATTACTGAACAGTTAAAAGTAAATAGCTAAAATACAATATATTTGAAAGGTTGAAGATGTTTGATACTTGCTTTTAATATTTGTTTACTCATTTATTTGTGGTTCCTTGCAAAATTTGCTATTTGTGATTGTTATCTGCAACTTTCTGATGATACAGTACCTGCCTCGGGGACCTTTTATTGGAGCCTTTGGGGAAAATAGAGTAAAAAGTCACATTAGTAGGAAAGAATTGTATCTGACTAATTTCTGAGAAGAATGACTCCATTCCACCTTTTGAATTAAGTGTTGGCTAAGTTGTTTTCCTAATTTGTGTTTAGTTTCTGTATCAAATACCATGACTAAAGCTAACTTGGTCAGAAAAGGGTATAATTCATCTTATAGGTTATAGTTGATCAAGAGAAGCTAGGATAAGGGCTAGAGTGGGAACCTGGAAGCAGAAACAAAGGAAGACAATGGAGAAATGATACCTGCTGGCCTGCTTTTTTTGGCTTAGCTTCCTTTATACAGCCTAGGACCACCTATCAAGGGATGGCGCTACCTAAAGTTGTCTAGGTCCTCTTCTGTCAGTCATTCATAAAGAAAACACTTGACAGAAATGCCCAGAGTCCAGCCTGATAGATGTGGTTTCTTAAGAGTCTCTCTTCTCAAGTAACTCCAGTTTGTGTCAAGTTAAAAGATCTCACCAGATCATTTATCATCTGAAAGGGACAGGATATTATAAAATTGCAGCATAAATTTATCAAGTTTATTGTGTATGATGGGGGCATTCTGTGGGGCAAGAGCAATTAAGTTGGAAAGAGATGATCTACCATCTGATCATGAGGTATAGAAACTGCTACAAAATTAGTATACTGCACTTTTTTATGAAATAAGAACAATAAGCTATTAAGGGTGGGTTGTTTGTCGAATGAACTGTAGAGTGACAACGGGTTTCACATGTAATAAATAATAATTTTTCTTACTTTTAAAATTAAAGTGAGAGACATTATTAGAATGGAAAATTTAACCCAAAGAGAGTATAGGGGCTATGTGTGTAGCTAGTAGAGAAGCACTTGTGTCATGCATGTGCGGCCCTAAGTTCAATGCTCAACAGCACCCAAAGTAAAAAATATACAAAAGGTTTCTTAAGAGTGACATTTAACTTCTATTGTTAAGTTTTCCCACTGTCTTATTGAAAATATATCATTAATTGAACTTTTAGCTAATGAAAAGTAAAGATTTTATTTTCCTATGAGTGAATTTGTATTTTTTTTTTTTGTTTGTATACTTTTTCCATATCAGTAGAGTGCCTACACCTGGAAAATGAGAAAATGGAGTGAAGCTCTTCTGGTTGAAGATTTTCTGCTTTTTGAATAAATGTAAAGACCATAAGGTTTTAGGACCCTATAACTGTTTTTCAGTGAACTTGGTCCATGCCCCTAGGATATTTTTATAGGTATAGTGTACATCAACAAAGACACATGGAGCAGACTGTCAAAGTAAAGATGCCAGGATTTCTGTATTCATACATACACTTGAGACTTCTCTTCATAGTTGTGCAACACTTCAGACATTCTGCTGATAGGTATGAACTATGCAGTGCTCACTCTTCTTGACTTTCATGAAAAAAAAAAATTACTTGAAGCATGTTGCCTGTGCCCTGGACCTGACCCTACCTGCCGTTGGGGTTTGGGGGTGAGATGGTGCTGAGTCAACAACACAGACTCCAGAAGCAGGTGAGAAACCTGCTCCTTTAATACACTCCATCCAAGCCCCTATTGATCCCAAGAAAGTATCTCTTCTAAACAGTAGTTCCTGATTGACTAGCATTGTTTGCACTAGCAATCCTTGTTCTCTCAAGCAATCCTCAAATTGGTTCTCCTGTAAGAATGTGGTATCACAGGTAGTCCTCAATTAGGTCCTCCTGCAGGAGATGCTTTTGTGGCTGCACAGCCCCCAGCATTTACATAGAGGCAGCCCCATCCCATTCCTGCTGCTGTATCCACCCTTTTGTTTTTAAATTTTGACAGCCTAGTGGGAGCCAGAGTGCCACTGCCTCCACATTGTTGATCCCCACCTCGTAGGATTCCCAGTATACTGGATTGTGCCTGTCTTAGCTTGTCTGTCTTCCAGGATCTTACACATCATTGACTACCAACCCTCAAAGAGATATCACTCCGGAGGCACTCATACAAGGGGGATACCGGGAACAGTCTACATGGTGGTCTCATGGATCTCTGCCATCCATGCTTTGATCCCTTTGGGAGGACCACAATTGGTATTTTCAAGAGCCATCAGCACCTAGAGGGTTGTCTTTATGGAACGCTGCCTGGAGATATGCCGTGTGAGACACTTAAACAAAATAATTATTGGTATGACAATTCCTCCCATCACAGCGTAAGTGGCTATCCACAAGGGGTCAAAGAGTCTCTTATTATTGTCCCATTAAAGAGAGGACCACACTTTAGGAGAGTAATAGGACATAAATCAAGACAATTAGAAAGATCACATAAATCCCAATTGTTCATAATGGGGTAATATCAGAGTCTAATGGGATCCTAGTTAACATAAGGAGTAATATTGGAAGCATCATGAAAGGTAAACTTCCATATACCAAGTGTGAGGTTAGATGATAATATCAGGAAGTCCCCAGTGAACTTTACACTTAGTGTTGGTTGGCAGTGCTCCAAAAAGATTGGAAGTCCCATGAAAGTGGGCATTTGTGGGACCCATGGACAGCGAGGCAGGGATGGATATGGTAGACTTGAGGGATCCTTTGGGGATTTGTAATCAGTAAGAGGAATATGACATTCCATGCCTAATGGTGCTGTAAGTTAGATTACCATGAATGTCCCCCGTGGTCATACAAGGGGGACATTGTATACAAGGGCCATGATACAAGGGCCAATGGAGGAGACATTGGTGGTAGAGCAGAGAATTTTCTCTGTGGGCCAGGTGCCTTCTAATCATCATGTAGTAACAAAGTATATGAAGGGTAAACCCTAACTCACATTAGAAGAGAAAAGAACAAGGTAGGTCAGGGAGTTAACTGTGACAGGCAAAAGAATGGGGTCATGGCCATCAAAGCCCAAGGTTCATCGGCCCTCCCTGGTTGAAGAAAAATGAATAAACACACTATGTACATTATGTGTCCATATCCTGGCCGCCTTCTGGCTCCATTACCCCCTGGCTCATAGCCGAGTGAACATCTCTCAAGGGCATCCATATTGGCACAGTTGTGACCTGGGGGAAAACTGAAGCATAACCTCACCCCTTTGTCAGAAGCTGAGCAGGAAATTGTCATTGAGAGGTTATTGCATCTCTTCATCTAACCAATGGGTGGGAGTGTCCCTTGGCAAAAATGCCCAATGTTTGTAAGCAGGGCTCAGCCTTTTCTCATCAAAGGAAAGTTCACATGGTACAGGAACTCCACCAAGGCTATGTGTGGCTCTCTTTTGGATTCTGGAGAGCACTTTACAAGCACGTGCTCTTGTAAAGAAATGATTTTCTTTCTACCATTGCTTGACCTAGAGGGTTATAAGGTATCCCAAAGGTGTGACTGACCATCCATGAGGATAGGAAGGGTCTGAACTGCTGAGATGAGTAGGCAGGTTCATTGTCAGTCTTGAGTGCCCAAAACACTCCCATTACCAGCATTGCTGATTTCATGGCCTTAATAACATGAGAGGCCTTTTCGCCTGTCATGGCCACCACATACACAAAGGCCAACCAAGTATCTACCACAACATGTTCATACCTAAGATTACCAAAGTTTGGGTAATGGGTGACATCCATTTGCCTGATTGAATTGGGGAATAGACCTCTATGGTTAACTCCTGATCTGTGAAGGGACCCAGTGTTGCAAGAGGTGTGCACAAGACCTTGTAAGATGTTTACATTGTGACATAGGCAATTTGGGCAAGATCTTATGTTAATTCTGAGGAGAAAGGTTAAATTGCTGGTGTAACATTCTGGCTTGTTCTAGCAATTCCATGTGTACAGCCATAATCAGGGCATCAGTTCTCTCATTTCATTCTGCTAGTATGCCAGGCAATTTAGAATGTGATCTTAAATGTGAGATGAGCCAGGGATGTGCTCTATTCTTGAGAGCCTTCTGGATAGATCACATGCAAAAAATATTAGCTGGCTCCTGTTGGCAACACTCAAAATTTTTCAGGAGTCTAAATAATTCACCCAGTTGCACTAAACCATGATTAGGGAGAATATGAGTTGTGTCCTTTCTTTGGATAAGAACTCCATAGCTGGTTTTATTGACACCATAAAAGACCATGGTTGCCTTGGGAATGAAGTGAGCTAGGTATGCTATGGAGTTTAACTGTAATTGGCAGCTAGGACAAAGCAATAAGATGCTTGTCTGGTGGCATGTGATTATCCAACAAGCCTGTGAACCCCACTACCATTTCTTGAAAGCTGCTGGAATCTGCTCATAACGATTGAGAATATCGTAGGGAGAATGGTAGAATTATTTTGTTTGGTTCCCTGTTATAAGTTCTCCTTGCTAAGCCTCTCACCTTAAGGACAAGGTGGAAGGTGATGTCAAATTTTGAGGTAACCGTAAGTAAATCAGAGTGGGCCTGGTGCAACCACATGAGAGGCCCATTCTGCCATAACACTCCTAGGACCCCCTCAGGGGGCCACAAAACTATGGCCAGAAGGCTTTTCCTTGAATCATGCCTTTTTCAGAGTTGATACAGAAAGTAGTGCCATAACTTTCTGTAGTAGCCTCAGATGTTAGTGTAACCCTGGTGGAGAAAAGAGGTGTGTCATCTCCTAGTCTAGAATAGACAAGAAAGGTTTGAGCCAGTTAACAGTTCCACACAAATGTTGTAGTTCGATGAGGGAGTAGGATTCTTTTGCCATGATGGAGAAGGCCAGGGGCTTAATGTTGAAGAAATACAAAAGCCCCGGAAGGCATATGAGGGAACTCTGAATCTTTTGGGAACAACCTTCAAGTTGAGTTTTTCTAAATTAAGCAACAATTGAGAGGACATCCTTTTAAGATCAGGCAGGCTAGGGTGTGCAATGGACCACAAAGTCACCCCTGGGGACGCCCTGTATGGCTTTAGCCACATATAGCTGATAAACGGTCAGACTATTTTTCATGCTCTGAGGCAAGACTATTCACTGAAATTTTTTTAGCTGGCTTATTCATATTAGGCTCCCATACTCTGAAGGCAAAAATGGCATTTGTTCTGGGGAGCCAAAGGGATCTGGAAAAAGCAATCCTTAATATCTAGGATGACCACATTGTACTTGAAAGGATAGCAGTAGGATGAGGCAGTGGTCCTCATTTTTTCCGTATGCTCATTAATGACTCTCAGATCCTATAGAAGCTTATATTTCCCTGACTTATTTTTAATGACAAAAATGAGAGTATTATGTCTGCTGATTAAGGGTTACAAATGACTCAAACCTAATTGTTCCAAGACCGGTTCCTTGAGTGCAGAATGCTTAGGTTCCAAAGTGGGCCACTCCTCCACCCAGATATTGGCTTCAGACAGCTAGGCCAATGGTATAAGGTCAGGTACCTGATGTCAGTTGGCACTGGGTGGGCAGTGGCCATTAGAATTGGGGATGATCCCTGACTTTGTGATGCATGTGGTCTAGTTGGTCATGTTGCATAACATCATCAAAAAGGTGCTATCATCTGCAGTAAGGACAGCATCCATGACTTCCAGAATATCTCTTCCTCAAAGCTTGAGGGGAACATCCACTACAACAGGTATAAAAGATTCCTGATTGCCATCCAAGTCCTGCCAACGAACAGGTTGGGCAGTCATTTTGGTGGCCCATTGGTCTCCAACTCCTGTAATGGAGGGACCACGTTCTCCAATGGGGGAACCTTCAATAATTCATCTTTTGTTATTATAGTGCCCCTGTGTCAACTAACTCTTTAATGGGTATACCATCTATATATACAGTCATTATCTCGGGGAGTGAGGAAACACAAGCAAGGTCCAAAGGACTCCTAGCTGAGCAAGGGAACTTCTTGCTGGTGGGGCTAAGGCGTACCCTTTTTGGAGTTTAAATTGTCTTCCTGCTTTTGAGAACAACAATCTTTAGCCCAGTGAAAACCTTTGTTACAATGAGGACATCTGGTCTTGGGCCTAGCTGAGGGGCAATCCTATCTGAGGTGACCAGGCTTGCCACAGTCCCAACAGGTGTGATCAGGGGGTCCTTCAGAGGAAGGGTGTGTCCTCTGTACATGATCCATGACTAAGACAATGGAGAGAGTCAGGGCTGCAATGAGGCCCACACCAGAGTCCAAATCATGACTGGCAACAAACCATTTATCATCATTCCTTATGGCTGCCACAGCATTGTGAGTGGGGGTATTAAGACCTTTCCATGCAAGTTGCTTTATGAACATATCTCTGGTTGGGCCACCATCAACCTGCCTTTCCAATGCCTCAGTCACATGGGACAGGAAGTCCCTGAAGGATTCCCCAAACTGCTGGACAATATTGCAAAAATAAGTGGAAGGGTCCTGAGTAGTGCAGGCCTTAAGGGCATTAAAGGCAAGATCAGCAACCTGCTTAAAGTAAGCTTGTAGACCAATAGTGGCCTGTGCTGGGGCCAGCTTTGGTGGGGGTCTTTTTTCTTGACAGTTCTTGAAGGAATGGAGGAGGAAGAGCATTGATGCAGGACAAGACTTTGTCTTATGAGATACTTGGAGTTGCTGTATAACAATAAAAAGTTTACTTATCTAAGTCTAAGCTACTATGCTACTGTAGCTGACCTGCCTTCTGTGTTCCTCTGAGACCAGAAAATGCAATCTCTGACACTTAGCATCTCATTCTAAAATGGCAGGAGAAAAAGAAAGGATTAATTGATAGAATCTTTCTCTTTTGTCCAGATGCCTCTTGCTTGCTGAGCTAGGGAGAATTTTGGAGCAATAAACTTCTATTGAACAAGGAGAAAAGAATAACACTTGCAGAAGGAAAAACTCTTACATAAGCAAATATGCATAAATTCACAAGTTCATATACACATGTATATTTATACAATTCCATTCAAACCTGTTGGGTCCAGCTTGCAGGCATTCTCACAATTACATACTTACACACACACAAACATACATTCTCACAATTACATACGTACACATATACATCCATACTTACATATGCATAATGGGCAAAAGACCAAGCACTAGTGCAGAAAGAACTCATTCTGGATCAAAAATGAGCTCCAATCTTTATTGCATAGAGAAAGAAAAAGCTTCTACTCTTTTAATGCTAAATTAATTAAATCCAAGTTTGAAAAAAAAAAAGCTTTGGTTTTTTTTTTTGTTTTGTTTTTGTTTTGTTTTCTTTTAATAAGACTCAGCCTGCCTTGTTAACAAAGGACCTGTTCTGTCCCAAGGCAAAGAGAAGCCTGCTTGCTCCTTCTACTCTCTGCAGCTTCTTGTATTCCTCTTTCTCTCTGCATACTGCACATTACTCCCTAATTTTTTTATGTTACCTATAGTTTCTAAGTTATTCTACTCTTCATTCTCCTTATAATCTTACTTTCTACTCCTGCTCTAATGTCACTTCTCTCAATGCTATGCCTATACTTCTACTTTCTTGAGTTTAGTTCTGTCTAAAAAGTGTTCTGTCAAAATCTTCTCAGCTCAGTTCCCTCTCGCAGTTCAGTTCTTCTCAACTCAGTTCTGACTCTTCTCTTAGCACTTACACATCTTTCAGAATACATGATCACATGTTTAAAAGGTTGTCAAGAGTTCACACAAAAAATAAAATCATAACTTGAAATATAAGTTTACAACAGAGAATGTTTAAATGCATATCTATCAGAAATAATTATCTGGCTAAACATCCATCACCTGTCACTGCTCCACAGGTTCATTATAAGTTGAAAACCACAACTAAGTTATTAATGAAGTTTTGTATAGATAAACCCAGTCAATATTTTATCTTTTGTCCTAGCACATATAATAAATCATTAGCTCCCTTTTTATGACCTTTGATTAATTGTTTTACAACCTCTTGGAATGTGCTCTGAGTAGGAAAAAGTCTGGTTACTATCTAAGAGCAATTAACTGGTGACACATGGAGAACTGGCAGAGTTCTCATTTCAGTTTGACTATCAGAAAATGACTTGATAACAGTCCCACTGTAAAAGAGCTTAATAATTACTAATATAATTTAAGGAATTCTTATAGAATCATCATTAAGACTTAGAAGTTATCTATTTGTCTATATAAAAATCACTACAAGACAGTAAATCTTCATAGATCTGCAGAGATATGCTCCAAAGTGGTGGGCTAAATCCTAGTTATTGTTAAATATGCTTAATAATAACAGGAAAAGCATATTAATAGCAGAAATTTTTCATAAAATGATTTATCTTACTGCTTTGTCTCTTTAGGATGAAATCTGTTGCAGATTATATTATAATCCCAGGCAGACCATCTCAGGAAGATCACTTGCTAGTTATTAGTTTGTACTATTATGGCTCCTGACAGGCCTGAGTGACAGAGTTAATTGGCCCATGGCCAATTAGCATATCAAAGGTAATGTTAAGGCTATATTCCAAATGAATCCTATCCTGGTTTTCACCCAAGTCATGATATGCAGATCTCCAATTAAGAAACACAGCAGAGTCAAGCACAGCCTCAAGAAGATTATACCAATTGTAATAGGTCTGGAGGTGCATGGCTCATTGCTTCAATACTTGTTCAAAATAAGGGGAATCTAGGCAAGAATCATTGACAGGTTTTCTGATTAGTGCCAAATCTGCCAGAGGAGTTGGAATCCAGGGCCTATTCACAGCACCAGGGCCAAGATTGACAGGGAAAATCTCAAAATATTCCTGAGGAGAATGAGGCCCCCAGGAAAGAGGCAGATAAGTATGAGGGACTGCCATCACAGGAGCAACCATAGCAGGAGTGACCACTGGAAGGCAAAGTCCCCCTAAATCAGGCCATGGTGGGGCTGGAGTAGAAGGGCTAGTTAGTGAGGGATGTTGGACAGTGAGCTAAAGGACAGCTTGGAGCCTAATGGCTGGAGGGCTTGAGCAGAGGTGCCCTCACCCTCATTGCTAAAATCAACCTGTTTGCCCAAAGAAAGTAGGACAGGGTCAGTAATGGAAAGGTGAATATTTGCCTGATCCTGGTAGTGCTTGTTAAGGGCAGCCACCACTTCCTCTGAGGAAGAATTCTTAAGACTGGTGATGACTTCAAAAAGAATAAGGACAAAGAACAAAGGAAGGATAATCTCAGACTGTACCTTGTGCTTGCGGGAAAAGAAGAGAACATGCATCCAGAGGTCAGGCTCCCACATGTTCTCCAAGGATATCCAGGGGGACAATATAGCAGCCTTCTCCCAAAATTGGTACAAGTTGTGAGTCTTAACCTTAAAACCACAAGTAATCAGAAGGGTTTTCAGAGCACTAATCTGGGGTTCTGTAATGGTAGAGGGGAAGGAACCCATGATAACAAGCACAAACATAACAAACAACAAACAGATATGACAAAAATGACAGAAGAGGCAATGTAACTAACCAGGGGACTCCCTCAGGTGTAGCTCAAAGGCCTTATGCCTGGATGGTGTGCCCAGGAAGGAAAAGGTGTTTGAGATCCAATCCTTGGTACCACCACCTGGGAAACCAGCCGCTATGACAGATACCAGTATGAATCCAGAGCAAAAGTGAAAATGAATGAACAAAGATGAAGACAGAAAAGATGGCTTGTGCATGCGTATTGAAGTACACTCACCCAAAGACAAAGAAGAATAAAATTGGCCATTGCACACTCCATGCATGCTGGCCACATGCTCACCACAGTACGCTCACTCAAAGACAAAGAAAAATGAAACGACGCCTCTGCACACTTGCCTCACACTCTGCACACTCACCCTTGAACCAAAAGTGAGAGTACTAGGATGGACATACAGAAAAGAGAAAGAAAACTGAAATGAGGTCCATGTGCTCACCTTCCCGGGACCCACAACATAAAGCACTAAGAGGCCAACTCACTGAAGAAGCAACTGAAGGGAGCACAACAGCAGCACCTCAAGTAGGAAAAAGCAGATTAGGTAGAACCATGAGCACAGTCCTTGCAGCAATAGGCAAAAATGAGGACAATGAAATAAATAGTCCGTCGACCATGCAGGGCATCAGATGTCGCCTGTGCCCTGGACTACTTGCCTCCTAACCCTACCTGCCTTTGGGGGTTGAAGGTGAGGTGGCACAGAGTGAACAACACAAACTCCGGGAGCAGGTGAGAAATGCTGCAGCAAGCTCATCTGAACAATGCTGCAAGCTCCTTTAATACCCTCCACCCCTGCCCCCACTGGTCCCAAGAAAGCGTCTCTTTTTTTTGTTTTTTTTTGTTTGTTTGTTTGTTTGTTTTTGTTTTGTTTTGTTTTGTTTTGTTTTTTGGTTTTTCGAAACAGGGTTTCTCTGTGTAGCTCTGGCTGTCCTGGAACTCACTCTGTAGACCAGGCTGGCCTCGAACTCAGAAATCCGCCTGCCTCTGCCTCCCAAGTGCTGGGATTAAAGGCGTGTGCCACCACCGCTTGGCAAGAAAGCGTTTCTTAACAGCAGTTCCTGATTGGCTAGCACCTTGGTCTCTCGGGCAGTCTACAATTAGGTCCTCCTGCAAGAGATGCTTTTGTGGCTGCACAGTTCCCAGCATTTACATAGAGGCAGCTCTGCTGATCCTGCTACGGAAGTACTATTTAATAAATATAAAAGTCAAATATGTGAAGTATCATGAGTAGAAATATAACATTATTTCTAAAGAGAAGTGATTGTTTTTCGTTCGTTTTTTTTTTTTCAGGTGGTTTTGTTTATATTTTATGATATTTTGCCACAACAAAAAGCAAGTTAGGGAAAAAAGGACTTTATGGTATTTTTACAGTTTCAGAAGAGATATGGTCCATCATAATAGGGAAGGCATGGTAGTTAACAAGCACCACATAGCATGAACAGGAAGCAGAACAGAAGGCAAAGCCTAACCCTCAATGTCCTATTGCCTCCAACAGAGTTCCACAACTTTTACAAATCATACTACCTGCTGGGGTGTTCAAATACGGGTATTCTGATTTAGAATACAGACATGTTTTGACATAGTATTTGTCACACCAATTATCTTTTGTTCAGAAAATCTACATCCTGAATGAAGCCTTAATCGTCTCAATTTCATACCTGCCTTTCAGCACAAATTCTACTGTATATATGTCACAAAGTAGCTGTGAATGTGTCTGTGTGTCTGTGTATAAATACATATAGTTTGATGGGCACATGTTTGTACATGTATATATGTATTTGTGTATGTGTACCAATATGTATGTAATCTATATGCATATATATGTAAATGTATATATTAGATATATGTGTGTGAAGGTGTCTTATGTGTATATGTAGATGTGTGTATATATGTATACAAATGTATATGTGTATGTATGTATTTTCTGTTTCTTTTATGGATGTGGTATATTACACACTTCATTAATTAAGTGGTAATGTTTATTTACACACAGAACTTCAGTGATTTTTATCAAATTCCTTCCTGGGCACACAGGTACTGAGCTGGACCCAGTGTTGTGGGGTTGCTAAACATTGGTTTTCTTCATGAGATTCAGTTCTCTTTTACACTTTTGGGGCCAGAGCTGTTAGGTTCTGACAACTGATCCCTGCTGATAGCAGCAAGGGATTAAGAAAAAATTGAGCCAGGTAAAAGATTTTAGCTTTTGAATTTAGGGGCCAGTATGGGGCATCCACCAGTAGAGTCCTGTAGCCCATTAACTCATCATGAACCAGAGAGAAACAAAAAGCAAAACAAACTCAAAGCCTAATCATCACAGAATATAAACTCTGAAATGCTGAGACATAATACATCTTCTTAAACTCCTTCCCTCACGAGAAAAGTAAGTCTCCATTGTCACTCTGTGACGGTTAATGCATTTTCACACTTAATTTGATGACAAATATATTAGTTTCAGTAAACCCCTTCTCAGGTTGTGTCTCAGGACCTTCCATGGACATTTCACTGTGAGATTTGCAAGTCACAGGCCCTGGGAGATATATGAGGAGGTGGTGAAAGAGAAGGGTAGTGAAATAGCTTACGGAGGACACACTGTGATGTGTTCGTAAGAGCTATAGCCTGTCCAGAATCATCTTGTTTATCTTCTTTCTATTCTTCCTGCCCTCCAAAACTGAAAAGCTTGTGTCTTCCACCGTAGGCTTCTTGAACAGTTATATTCTACAAAAATTTAGCCAACAGACCACAGACGAAATCCTCTGACATTTCCTCACTATATGTCCTTTTCCTTTAAGTTGTTCTGTCTAATATGCCCTTTTTTCCCCAGCATTGGCAAATTAATGTACACCACAAACACATTCATCCATGAACACATACACTCCTTGAGTTACCTAATTATAAAAGTTCACAGCCACACCTATTTGGTAAAGTAATTCTAGAGCCATGCCTGTGAACAGTCTTTAATATTTGTACTGTTTCCTATTCCTCCTCTTTCTTGTCTTCCAAAGAATTGGAGGCATTTTCTACAATGCTTTTCTAACTTACCAAAGTTGTTTCCTTCACACAGACTTAAAAGCCTAGGACCCAGACAACTATGGGAAGAAACCTCAAAAACTTTGTGCCAAAATAAATGTTTTTAACCTTTATTTAAGCTTTTCCAGGAAGATGATTTTTATAACAGTCAGAAAGATTGGTGGTGAGAATGCCCTTATTTAGAGTCAGTCTGGCAAAATAAAACAGTACCTGCTTGACTGTACTGACTTTACAGACATTCAAAGGACCGTGCAACCTGCCAGAAACAAAACAATGACCAAATCCAGAAAACAATGACCATTCAGTTCCCAGCATCTACCTGGCATTTGCAGTTGTTGCAATGTGGCAAGTGAAGTTACATGGCATTGATGGCTTTCTCTGGGCTCTGTGAGTACTGCATACATGTCTATAAATAAAGCAAACAATTCACAAATTCCAGTGTTTCAGATTATTTAACTATGATGTGGTATACTCAGAAAACTGTTGAAAACAATGGACACTTATTTGACTGTTACTCAGTGTCAATAAAAACATAAACCTATATTTTCCTTTATTCTGCAACAGTTTATTTTATGCAACAGATGAAGTGTATCAAAGACATTATACTCTTTCCATAACACTTTAAAAATGAAAATCATCACTTGTACCTTATTGCATACTTCACTCTTGGTTTCGATTTACTCTCTGAAACTGAAGTTCCCTTGCAATCAAACAGACTGGTATTTAGGGCTTCAAGACAAAAGTCAGATGGCTTCTATTTCTTGAATGACTGACTTAAGTTTCCTTCACAGTTATCATCGAATATGACATCACTTCAGGAATTTCTTTGGAGGGAATGACTAAGATTCTATGTTCCTGTGGGCGAGAACCTCGTCTATGTACTTAAGCACACATTTTGTTAAATAAAGGAAGAGGGAATACCAATGAAGAAAAAAGTATTCTCCGTTATTCCCATAGATATTCCAATTAGAAGATAAATATGTTTGCCTCCTTAGTGAATAAAGACATTTATAGCTCACTAGTACATTATCACATGTCAGACCTCAGGGTTTCCTGCTTGCTTTCTGTGAGATCTTGCATTCCTCGCAGGATTAAGAATTACCATATAAACTTCAACAGTAACCTCTTAATAGATAAGAATAGTAAATTAGCCCTTCTTTTCTGTCATTGCTATCAGTGGCAAACAAGTCTCAGCAAAGTTTTTTGTTTTTCAAGGCTCTGTGGCCATTGCTATTGCAGGTGAAGTTATAATTGCAATTCTGAGGGGAGAGATCAAAGATTCACAGACCCAAATTTTAGTAACTGCCCACCATTTAAGACATTAGACTTACTCACCAAGACTAGAGCACCGAGAATACAATCTTGCAATAAATAGGGTTATGAGTTTCAAACACCTGTCTGACAACCAGAGTGTATGACGAAAACACACTATCAACATTCTGGTAAGTCATCACATGAGTAAAACTGGAGGTAAGATTAAAGCTATTTCATAACAGAGAAAGCAGAATCACTTCTGAGCAAAGGGTACAAAGCAGCAAGAGACATGCGATTCTAAACGTACCACTAGCCTTATGACTGAATGTAATCTTCACTCATAATGATCACTACTACTTAATGCAAGCAGCTATGAAATCTTCTTTTCAAAGTAATCCAGGCTTTTTATTAATCAATTTTATTGACCCTGTAAGACAAGAATCCTAAACAAGATTTTCAGAGTTATTAACACTGTACCTATATTCTGTCAAGTTTTTTTCAAGTTTATAATGAATATGAAGGAAGTGTCTAGGTTTGTAGAAAAGTGTCTGTCATCTGCATTATTAGCAAAATTCTTTCACAGTTTCTGGAAACTGACACTTTTATGCACACTAAGTTACTTCCTGCATGTTCATTACAAACTTGAAATCAAGCCTTGATGGAACAGAGTACGTTAGTAGCCCAGAAAAAAATCTAGTTTAGGATTCTTCTGGTAGAGAGTCAACAAGAACGATTAATAAAAAGCCCGGATAACCATGAAACCTTTGAAACCTATGGAAAATGAGGCAGGTAAGTGAGATGCTAGTATAGTCACCCTGACAACATTCCTATCTCTAACCAAGAGCCTATTTCCATCTGTAGCCTTGGTGAGGACATTCGGGAGGTGCTGACACAGAGATTAAACAGCTTGTAGTATCTATTGTCATAGGAGCCACAAAATGTTTTACTGATTTAAGATGTTCTCTGTTGATAGAGAAGAGTATGTGAACATATGAAGTCTCAGAAAGACTCTCCTTTGTGTTCTTTTTCTTGTTAATACTGGTGTATAGGGTAAGGGCTGATAAGCACATCTAATGAAATGAGATCTGAAAACCTATTTCATATGGTGCATGGGTCACAAACATTCAAGTTTGTGTACATAAACTGTTAGAAAAATCAGACTGAAAACTTGCTTCAATGTTAATAGCACTACTAAACTCAGCTAATGACCGGTACTTCATTTCATCTTATAAAATAAGCAATGTATTTGTTTCCTTCTATACATCTTTATTATTATGCGATTTCTTTGTTTTATAAGGTGATGTTTTGACCACAGATCAACCAACAAGTCTTGTGATTGTCTGATGTGCTGGTTTTCTTTATATGAAATAAGTGAATTTTAGGTCAACACCTTTGATTCATACTGTGCTTTATTCATTGCACAGACATATAATCACGCAGGACCCTGAGGTATTGTGTTCAAATAGTCTATGCACTTCTATCAACAGACCTCAGTGTTCACTAATAATTTATATCATTAATTATATCTATATCATTAATGCTCACAAATAAATGGTTACTTGAAATAGAAAAAAATCATAAAAGTCTAGCAACATGTGATACAATAAGAACTTAAGAAAAGGGAATAAAATATTTCACAGCCATACCTGAAAAATCCAATAAATAGATAGTACTAATGGAGTTTGTGAAATTGTTATACACCCACAATATTAACACCTAGCCAGCTACATCCTCTCAGTATCCTGAAACAAGCAAAATTTCTAAATTTCAACTATACTGTACGTAACAGATACCTTCATCTTCATTGATAACATATTAAGTAATAATATCTGTCTCATAGGTTTAGAAGAGTCAACTAGTAATATGTTGTTTTTCTTACAAATCTTGGATGTGTACGTTACATTTTTTAAAAAAAAGTCATGGTGAATCTCTTATTAATTCTAGTGACAATAATTTGCATGTCAAATGCTGGGCTTTAAGTAACATTATGCAAGTAACCCATGCTTACCTCCCCATGCAGAATCCTCTGGTTCAGTCAATAGGTCTCATCAAATCATGTCTGGTGATGTGGCTATAGGGATTATTTTGGTATCACAGACTGTTGCTGGAGTTTTGGGCAATTCATTTCTCTTCTACAATTATATCTTGCTTTATTTCAAATCATACAAATTAAAGCACATGGACTGGATTTTAATGCACTTGATTGTATCCAACTTCTTAACTCTCCTATGTAAAGGTATTCCACAAGCAATGGCAGCTTTTGGTTTCCAATGTTTCTTCAATGATTTTGAGTGCAAACTACTTTCCTACCTTCATAGGGTGGGAAGAGGTGTGTCATTTGGCAGTGCATGCTTATTGAGTGTCTTCCAGGTCATCACCATCAGCCCGGAGGATGCCATTTGGACAATCTTTAAAAAGAAAGCCCACAAGTACATCAGCTGTTCACTATACTTGACCTGGATTCTATCTCTCCTATTTAGCATTGTTTCCCTTAAGTATATGTCTGCAAAGTTGTGCAACACTAACAACACAAATCTTAAGAACTTAGGTTACTGTTCTTCTTTTTCATTTGACAAAACTGCCCAAGTACTGCATGCAGTATATGTAATTATCCCTGGTGCCATCTGCATACTTTTCATGCTGTGCTCCAGTGGTTCCATGGTTCTCATTCTGCACAGGCACAAGCAGAGGATGGAACATATGATTAGGAGCAATGTTTTTCCTAGATCCAGCCATGAGTCAAGAGCAACACAAACCATTCTTCTCCTAGTGAGTACCTTTGTCTGTTTTCATATACTCTCCACAATTTTTACCATTTGTTTAAACTTTCTGGTTAATCTTACTTGGCATCTAGTGAGTATCCATGCAATATTTTCAATGTGTTTCGCTTCTGTAAGCCCCTACTTGCTCATGAGACATGGTTCCAGTACATCCATTCATTGCTTTGCTTGTGTATGCTATCAAAAATCCTAACGGTCTTCCTATGTATTCCAAACCCTTATGGAATTCTCATGCTATTTATCATGCTCAGAGAACTGTTTGCATTCAATAGGAATATATTTTGTATATCAATATTTAGCGCTAGAGGTACATGTATGTTTTTGTTTGTTTGTTTTCATAAAAGAACTAGTCAGCACATATTTACTGAGGTTGTGTTTAATACCCATCAAGCAATACCACTGGAAGACAACAGAAAACATGTCAATCACAAGGGATAGAAGGATGCAAATAATTGTGAATTTCAGAAATGGAAATAGTGGTAACTACAACAATAGCAAATTACTTTCAAACAGTATCCATTTTTATATTAGCTTTTCTTTCTGGGGCATGAGTGAAAATGAAAAATAAATTGAAATATTTTCATTTTTCTTTCTGTGTTTCATATTAGTGATGTTACTTTAAATAACCCTGGAACAAATACACACATTATTTCACTTGAGTTCATGCAGTATATCTTTGTCTTTGTCTTGTTGGAAATTTGGTTTATATTTGGTGGGTGCTG
Source organism: Rhabdomys pumilio (assembly GCA_030674055.1). Lineage (NCBI taxonomy): Eukaryota > Metazoa > Chordata > Mammalia > Rodentia > Muridae > Rhabdomys > Rhabdomys pumilio. The sequence goes on from JANHMN010000003.1 coordinate 15,038,543, forward strand.
TTCACCACATGGTATCTGCCTTATGACATTCATACAGCTTTTTTCTATGTGTGGATTTTCACTACTTTCATTGGCTTACGTAGTCATGAACATAACCAGAATTTAAAATAAATGCATGCTTCTGTTGAAAATAGTCAAAATCTAAAATAATTGAATGAGTATCAAAAATGTCAAATTAGGACATTACAAGCATAGAATCCTATCCTAGATTAAATTTTCAGTTACTAGTATGTATCTCTGAAGCATTCATTGAAAGTCAGGCTTCTTGTTGTTAATAACATTTCCCAGTAAAGGTACCTTCTGCATGGAGCTTCAACATTGGAAATGACCATTTCATTGTCTGTCATGTTTGTCCTTGGTTAAAATAAAGATATCACTGTAGGGATTGTTGCCGGTACTGTGACTGCAAAAAACTGAGACTGACAACAGCCAAAACGTTCAGGTATGAGCTTCAGGGATTTTACCTTTCAATATACGACTGTTGGCTATGAATTAATTGTGGCAAATTGCTACCTACCCATTGTCTTCATAGCAAAATCTTTAGTAGTTTACCTAAACTAAAACATCCTCTCATGTTGAAAAATGGGAGAGGGTCCCTGGAATCAGGAAGAAGAATTTTGGGGGGGGGTGCTGGGAAAGATGATACTTGCAAGGATCACAACATCTGTTTTCCCAGTGATATTAAACAATAAGTGAACTGTTGTGCAGGGTGGCTTCAGCTTCTGTTTCTCTCTTCCTAGAGGAGGTTGGTAGACAGGTTGGAATGCTTAAAAGCCATAAAAAACTTTCAGAATTGCCTTTCCAATCTCTGTGTTTCTGATGGTGATGTAGTCCCTTTTCTTTTCTTCCTGTTTCTGTCTAATATTATACTTAAAGTTTAAACTTACATTATGAGAATCCACAAGGCAAAACTGCTTCTATCATGAATGTTCCTAGCACGTACCTATTTGAAAAAGACCGTCTGCTATGCTTTTTTAGTAATTATTTTACTTATTTATATCCCAAATGTTGTCCCCCTAAGAGTTCTTTCCATTCATTTTCCTCTTTGTCTCTGAGATGATACCCAACCTTGGTATTCTCCTACCCTATGGCATCACGTCTCTATACAATTAGGCGTATACTCTCTCACGGTAGCCAGACAACAAAGAACTCTGCAATATATGTACCGGGGCCTTGGTCCAGCCAATGTTTGCTTTTAGGTTGCAACTGAGTCTCTGGGACTTCCCACAGGTTCAATTTAGTTGGCATTGTTGGTCTTCCTATGAAGCTGCCAACACTTTCACTTCCTTCAATCCTTCCCCTAACTCTTCCATCAGGGTCACTGATCTCATTCCAGTGCTTGGCTTTATGTGTATCTGTCTTAGTCAGATGCTGGTTGAGTCTCTCAGGGCACAGCCATGCTAGGCTCCTCTTTTCAAGCAGAACATAGCGTCAGTAATAGTGTCAGAGATTGGTGCTTGCCCATGCGATGGATAACAAGTTGGTCAGCCACTCCTTCAGTCTCTTCTCCATTTTTATCCTGCAGTTCTTTTAAACAGGAACAATTTTGGGTTGACAGTTTTATTAATTGACAAAAGAATGGGTCATAAGGTTAACTGCTATTTCTACTCTTGTAATTAAGCTTGCTGAATCTACTCAATAAGACAATGGTAAAACCTAAAGGGTAACCATGTTTTTTTTTTTTCCTGTATAAGCCCTGGGTTGACATGGCACTTAAAGCTGGGTACTGGGCAAGCTATCAGAATTTGGCCTGATACAAAGTGCTGGTCCCCTTTACCTGAATAAAAGCCTCTTCTTATTATGAGATTTTCTGTTATTATATTGGTGAAACACTGAATGACTCCAGGCTACAACACTACAAGCAATCTCTTCTCCATAATCCTTTTAGTGGTCATAATAAGTATCAATTTGTTTTCCAAGATATATAGATTTTATGGCTTTGCTTTCTATATGTATTTGCTCTCCCCCCCAACCCCAGGAAGAGCCTATCACAAAAATAGTTTTTCTGATGACTACATCCACATACATATTCACTGGTTATGCTCAATGTGTCACATAAGAAGATAAAATGATATGAACTTGAGAAAGCACCCTGTAGGAGGAGAGATATTTATTGAGTGCTTTCATTCTACAGCTATTTTCATTCTATACATAACACAGTCCTAAAACTTTGTTCTGCCACTGGTTCCCTCTCTGAAGTAAACAGATATTTGCTTATGTTCTTCAGAAACAGTGTCACTATTTAATTGTTTCATGTTTAAAGGGACTCACCAGAGCATTCTACCATGTCTGAAAAATAAGAACACACATTAACCCTTCAAAAATTATCCCACACAATAGAATACTGTTATAGCTATATTCTGACACCAAAATGAACACATTCTCAACTCATTGAAGGTTTGAATTCTGAGCTGTCTAGTATGAAATAAAGTCAACATAAATCTAAAGACTTTAGGATACTCTTCTGCTGATCATTTAAACAAGGTTGATGAAACACTGAAAGCAATATTCTTGATTTTTTTTTTTTTGTATTTTTATTGGGTTCTTATATCTAAGAGCCTTCCAATCTTTATTCCACTCTAATACCTTTCAACCCCCAAATACTAGGTAGGAGGGATAAAATATTTGAGGGAAAAGGAGACGTAGATCTTTTTAGGCAACTTCCTGTTGATTAAGGCCATTGAGTTCTTTAGGGCAAGACCAATCTACATGGTTAAGATAGCTTCTTCTCATCTCTTTGCTCACAAACACTTGACAAATTGCAACAACAGCAACCAGGAACAGCAGGGAGCAGCATCCATCACATGCCCACTCTGGACTCTCTCTTTTATATCTGCTCCAGAGTCCCTAAAATTAAACTATATGGAAAAAATATAGCTGGCAAAAAAATCATGGTTCTGCATATGAAATAGATTGCCAGGTAGGACAGTCTCCGGACAGTCCCTCCTCCAGTCTCTGCTCCACACTTAGTCACCATCTTTGCTCCCCTGAGTATTTTCTTAGTCCTAAGAAAGACTGAAGTACCCACACTTTGGACTTCCTTGAGCTTTATGTGCTCTGAATTGTATCTTGGGTATTCTGAGCTTTTGGGCTAATATCCACTAACCAGTGAGTGCATACACTCTGTTTTCTTTTATGACTGGGTTACCTCACCCAGGATGATATTTTCTGTTCCATCCATTTACCTAAGAATTTCATGAATTCATTGTTTGTAATAGCTGAGTAATACTCCATTGTGTAAATGTACCACATTTTCTATATCCATTCCTCTGTTAAAGGACATCTGGGTTCTTTCTAGCTTCTGGCTATTATAGATAAGGCTGCTATGAACATAGTGGAGCATGTGTCCTTTTTATATGTTGGAGCATCTTTTGGGTATGTGCCCAGGAATGTCATAAATGGTATAGATGCCAGGAAGTGCATGCTGACAGGAGTCTGATATACCTGTCTCCTGAGAGGCTCTGCCAGAATATGACATATACAGAGGTAGATGCTCACAGCTAACTATTTAACTGATCATGAGGTCCCCAATGAAGAAGGTAGAGAGAAGACTGAAAGAGCTGAAGGGGCTTGTGGCCCCATGGGGAAAGTGACAATACCAACCAACAAGAACTCCCAGGGTCTAAACCACCAGACTAAAAACACTGCACAGAGGGCCCATGACTCCAGCTGTATATGTAGTGGAGGATGGCCTTGTCAGAGGCATTGGTGAGAGAGGAGGTTCTTGGTCTTGTGAAGGTTGGATGCCTCAGTGTGAGGGAATTTGGGGGTGGGGAGGGGGGAGTGTATGGATGAGTGAGGGCACACCCTCATAGAAGCCACAGGAGGGGGATGAGATAAAGGGTTTCTGGGGGGAGAATGGGAAAAGGAGAAAACATCTGAAATGTAAATAAATAAAATATCCAATTTAAAAAAGCTTCAAGGGAGTCTCCAGAAACTGAGCCACCAACTAGGCAGCATACACAAGCTGGTCTGATGTACCCAACTGCCTGATCTGGTCTCAGTGGGAGAAGACTCACCTAATCCTCAAGAGACTTGAGGCAGCAGCGAGGGGGTAAGGCCTGATTGGGGGGAACATCCTCTCAGAGACAGGGGGAGATGGAATAGGATGAGTAACTGTGGGAGGGAAGACCTGGGGGAGGATAGCTGGATTGTAAATAAATAAAATAATAATGATATTAAAAATAATAAAAGATGTATTTTAAAACATAAAAAAAAAGCTTCAAGAGAAAAAGGTCAGGTAACATACAAAGGCAGACCTACTAGAATTACACCTGACTTCACAACATAAAATCTAAATGCAGAAGGGCCTGGACAGATGTCCTGCAGCCTTTGAACACCACAGATGCCAAAATAGATTAATATACCCAACAAAACTATCAACAGATTGGGAAAGCAAAATACTTCAAGACAAAAATCAAACTTAAACAATCTCTATCCACAAATCCAGCCCTAATGAAAATGTTATAAAAGAAAACTCCAACCTAAAGAAAATAAATACACCCAAGAAAACACAGAAAATATGCTATTCCATGCCAGGAAACATAGAACAAGTAAAGAACACACACACACACACAGACACACACACACACACACACACACACACACACACACACACACACAAACTAACACTACCAACATCAAAATAACAGGAATTAACATCCAGTAGTCATGAATATCTCTCAACATCAATTGACTCAATTCTATAATAATAAGACACAGCCTAAAAGCAGGATACAAAAACATGAGTCATCATTCAGCTACATACAAAAAAAAAAAAAAAAAAAAAAAAAAAACAAAACCTAAAAACCCACACCTCAGAAATAAAGATAAACATTACCATGGAGTAAAGCACTGAAAAAATATTTCCAAACAGAAAGACCCAAGAATAAAGCTGGCATAGTCATTCTAAAATCTAGCAAATAGATTTTCAAATAAAATTAATAAAAAGATACAGGAATAGTTGAAAAGGAAGAATCCACTTACTGGCATAAGGCATGATCCCGATTAGGTATATAATATGGGGGAAAGGAGAGGTTTGTGTTTTTTTCTGCAGGATTGCTAAAGAAGCATGGTAGCTGCTAGAGTGACTGGTGAGACATGCTGATGCTGGGACAAAGTATAATGCTGACCTGTGAGCTTGCTGAGTGCCCTGACAATGGTGACAGGGAAGCTGTATTGGACATATGTTCCTGACTGCTTTGCTTGCCTATATCCCAGATGGAACAAGCTGCCTTGCTTCAAGTTTTTAGACCTTGTGGGACAGAGAATGAAAAAGAGAAGTTATAATGGCCCTTGTATTTTTGTTAAAGGTGATCAGTTGTTCAGACTCAATCATGGACTGGTCTAGAAATCAATCAAATATTGGAAATAACAGTCTTCATTTGGAAGTCTGGATCTGGACATTTTCAGAGACATATTTGGAAGTTTGCTGCAGTTCTCTGTGATGTTATGTTAGCAAGAGGTAAAGTTGGGACAGGATCTGGATTTCAAACAAGTGTTAGTGGATGTGTTAAGGCTCTTTTAATTGTCGTGTTTCTTCTACAGTATTTAATGTAAGTTGCATTGATTGTACACTTCTTAATTGTGTTAGTGTGATGAAACCTGGCATGTCTGTTACAGGTGTCTATCAATCAGCTTTTGTTTTATTGCTCTGAGTATTACAGGACCTTGGTATTCTGAAAAAAAAAAAAGCTTGCAAGTACTGGAAGAAGTGACTGAGGCTTTAAGCTTGATTATTGCTGGTATATCTGCTTTAATTATATTAATTTCTAGTACCACTGCTTCTACAATTGCTGTGACACAAGAAGTTAAGACAGCTACTTTTGTTAATCATTCAGCAAAAAACATATTAGTAATGTGTTGAGTATACAAGAGGATTTAGATAGGCATATTGAACAACGGTTTGATCCTCTTTATTCTATTTAAATTATTGGAATGATGTTCAGAGTTTTAAGAGTAAGGAGCCATCTCAAGTTTCATGCCAAATACCAATGTATTTGTGTTACTTCTAAAATTTACAATGATACTCATTATAATTAGAAAAAAAGTTTAAAGACACTTCCAGGGTATTTGGCATAATTCTAACACATCTCTGAGTGTTTTAACTTTGAAAAGTGAGATTATGAATTTAAAGAATGCTGCTCTGCTGAGCATTGATGCTACAGAATGAAGTTATCCTTGTCCTGAGGTCAGTATTTTCATTTTGGTCAAGCTTCAAGAATAGCATATATAGCTTGATCATGCTATTCCCTTTTTGTCCTGGGAATAATTTTATTCCTGCCCATGATGTTAAAGCTTGTCTTTAACAGCATCAGCATGTTGGCAGCCAAAGTTCATGACTTGAAACTGAAAATTTCCCCCATACAGAGTTATAAATTTAACAGTCTGGGAAGCCAAGGATGGGTATGATTCTGCACAGAGCCTTACCAACCCAAGAGAGAAGTGCATTGCTTTTGATAATGCATATTCTATAATGGATAATGAAGGCATTCTTGTCAGAACTACCTAAGACAGGCTCAGTCTTGTTAATAAAATAAAAAAGGGGTAGAGGTGGAGAGCCTTTTAGGCTACTTGGTAGGAATTTGACATTGGCCAAGGACAAGAAAATGGGCTTCATGAAGGAATCTGACTTTAGGCTAGAACAAAGAAAGTAATGTTAGGCAGGAATCTAAATCTTAGGCTAGAACAAAAAAGTAATTTCAGGCAGGAATCTAAATCTTAGGATGGAACAGGGAAATAGGCTTCAGGTATAAAAATGAATTTGGGCTAGGACAGGGAATTAGGCTCAGATATTTTGGTCATCCGGATAAAGCCATTAGAAACAGTGATCATGGGAGTGTTCACAGAACTTTGTTTATTGCCTTGCTTATTCTTTGAGGATTTATGCTTATTGTCTTGCTTGTTCCTTGACTATTTGCATCTATTGTATTGCTAGTTTCTCAACCTAGAACTGACCTTAATACTTGCATCTAATTAAAATGGTATAAAAGCAGATTGGGAAAAAAGAAGGTATAATCCAGTGAAAGGCAAAGAAACAAAACAAAACAAAACAAAACAAAACAAAACAAAAACCTCTGTATTCTACATATTTTATGTTTTAGTATTAATTACCAACAAATAGCAGTCAAAGCTAAAAATATTAAAAGTAAATAAAAAGTTTAAAAAACATACAAGGAAATCACACACCAAAATTCACCACTCCTGAAATCTATGCAAATAATGAACTTATATACAGTTAGAATTGCCTTCTAAGTGGAAGCTGTGAAGCTTCATATTAAATTCCATAGTTTTAGTAAGAATTAAACAAAAGATTCTGGGAAGGACACTTCATCCTCATTAAATGAAATAAATCTACTACTCTGTCATCTCAATTCTGAACATCTATGCCCCAAATAGAGGGCACACACAGTAGTAAAAGAGTAAAACACTGATAAATCTTAAATCACACATTGAACCTGACATATTCATAGTGGGAGCTTTCAACACTCTAGTCTCACAAATGTACAGGCCATCAAATCAGAAACTAAATGATGAACATAACAGAAGTTATGATTCAAATGGACCTAATACATATCTACAGATGATTTCATACAAAAGCATTATACTCTCTCTCTCTCTCTCTCTCTCTCTCTCTCTCTCTCTCTCTGTCTCTCTGTCTCTCTCTTTCACACACACACACACACGCAAACACACACACACACACACACACACACACACACACACACATATTTTTTTCTCAGATCCACATGTAATCTTCTGCAAATTTAACCATTTTTGTCCATTTAATGTGTCACAAAGCAAGTCTCAACAGATACAATAAGATCAAAATAACATCCTAAATCTTATAAGATCACAATAGATTAATACTGAACTTCAAGAACAATAGAAACAACAAAATGCCTACATACTTGTGGAAACTAAAAATGAAGGCACAACATACCTAATCTTATGAGACACAATGAAAGCAGTGCTAAGAGGAAAGTTCATGGCACAAAGTGACTCCATAAAGAAATTAGAGAGTTTTTTCAATCTGTAGGTTACCAATTTCTTCTATTTACTATGTCCTTTGCCTTATAGCAGCTTTGCAGTTTCATGAGGTCCCATTTATAAATTCTTGATCTTAGTGCCTGAGCCATTGGAGTTCTGTTTAGAAACCCCTGCCCCATGCCAAGGAGCTCTTTCCCAATTTCTCTTCTATTAGATTCATTGTGTCTGGCTTTATGTTGGGGTCCTCAATACACTAGGACTTGAGCTTTGTGCAAGGTGACAAATATGGATCTATTTTCATTTTTCTACATACAGACTGCCAGTTAGACCAGCACCATTTATTATAGATGCTTTCTTTTTTCCATTGTATAATTTTGGCTTCTTTGTCAAAGATTAAATGTCCACAAGTGTCTGGTTCTATTTCTGAGTCTTCAATTCTACTCCATTAATCACTGTGTCTGTCTCAGTACCAATACCATGCAGGTTTGATCACTATTGCTCTGTAGTATAGCATAAGGTCAGGGATGTTGATTCCTCCAAAAGTTCTTTTATTGTTAAGAATTGTTTTCACTATCCTGGATTTTTGGTTTTTCCATATGAAATCACGAAGTTCTTTTTCCATACTATATTGAATAGATATGGGGAGAGTGAGCATTCTTTTCATGTCCATGATTTCAGTTGGACTGTTTCAAGTATCTCTCCATTTAATTTAATATTAGCTGTTGGTTTGCTGTATATTGCTTTCATTATGTTTAGTTATGGACTTTGAATTTCTGATCAATAAAAGAACTTTGTGAAGGAACACCATTTTTGACCTCAAGCTGTAGCACCTAAAATAAAAATAATTAAAAATTGAATATACTTCATTTTATTATTATTTACACTAGCTATAGGTGATGAGTGTAGGCAATCTAATACAGTTGTATAGATACAAAAAGGCATTCCTATCACACTCAAGTTCCATTGTTCTCAGATTCACCCTCTACCCTATTATCCCCCACAATAAAATGAAAATTGCTCAATTTGTGTTGCCATGTATTTATTGAAGCCTGGTGCCGGGCGGTGGTGGCGCACGCCTTTAATCCCAGCACTTGGGAGGCAGAGGTTGGCGGATTTCTGAGCTCAAGGCCAGCCTGGTCTACCGAGTGAGTTCCAGGACAGCCAGGGCTACACAGAGAAACCCTGTCTCGGAAAAAAAAAAAAGAAGCCTGGTGAGACTCTCAATGGACAACCCTCTAAAGATACCTGTACTCCTCTGTACTACCTGGATAGAAGTGTCAACTCTCAAGAGCTAGATTTTAACATCATTATCAAGATTTTTAAAGACTCTCTTTAATAATTTGATATCTTGGCTGTACCTTATTTTGGGAGGCTGGGGGTGGCAAGTGGTTGGTTGGTACAGTAGCACTAAATGTCTCATTCTCAGTTATGAGTCAGCAGTCATTGATACCACTATTAATGATTCCTCCCAGCTCACAGCAGCTGTCAGTAGCATGGATAACAAACATCAGATGGATTTCAGTGGCAGCAGAAATCATGAACACAGTATCACGTGAATACTGCATCACTTCCAGTGGCAGTATAGCTCACAAAATGGCTTCTGGAGGTAGCACTGATTACAGATAGCCATATGATTTTTAGTGGGAGAAATGATCACGGACATCAGCATGACGTCCAGTGCCTGCAAAGAACAAAGTAGTCTTTTGAAGAGACAATCCAGAAAATGAACCATTTTTTATCTAGGATAATTTACTGTTATTCAGAGTCAGGGATATTGTATGTTTCAGCAGCATATGCTTCGGCAGGATCTGAGCAAGCTCAAGGATGCTGTAACCTTCACTGAGCACCTGCCACTCTGCCAGTACTCTAGGTACAACCATTATGTTTGCAGCTCTGAAACAGTGCCACAGCTCTATGATCTTCACCCTCCATCGGTGGCAAGCAGTGGGAATGGCAGCAGAAGCAGTTCTTCCATAACATGAGATGTACCTGTGAGTCAAGTGGAGGAACCACCCTATCAGATATAAACAGGGTTAGCTGGGCTCAAAAGAGACCTGAGCCTCCCGGCAGCCCAAGTATCAGCTCTACTAGGCAACAACATGCTCCTTTGTCAACTGCAGTCAGACTTTCCAATACATAGATAGCCAAAATCACATTTCTACTTTGACTTCCACTTGCCACGTGAGATTCTCTGTTCTGCCATTATTGCTTTTTATTTCAGATGTGCCCATTCCCCAGGCCTGAGCAGGCCTGTCATTTACCACAATAGACCAACCAACAGTAGGACCTGAGATGCATTGCATTGCCAGCCTTGGAGCCTTGGAGTCTGCTACAGAGCTAAGAAGAATGGACTGCCTGCTGAGCTAGCCTTGACACCTACCGGACTACTATCTCCTCGCTTAGCCCCTGGCCTGTACCGAGAAGAGACTCTGGGGGGTGGGGCTTCCCCTTTATATGTGAAAGCAAATTATTAAACTTTGGGCCTTGATCAGAATACTTTGTCTTGGCCCCACATTTCTCTCTCGCCCTCATTCCTGTTAATTCCTAGCCTTCGTCTCAGGAGAACCCGGTGATCATGGCTGCAGGCAGCTACACTCAGATATGAATGTTGATTTTTATTATGAATGAGAATAATGTACAACATGTGTGTGAATGACATTAACACCACAAATTCTTTTCTTGATATACACATAAGTTGGTTTCATCACTTGGATGTCATAGAATAATTTAAAGAATATGGATATACAAGCATTTCTGTGGTATGTTGACTTGGATTATTTTGACTGAGTATCTAGCAAGCTACAGATGGATCATGTGGTAGATCTATTAGTTGTTCTAAAAAGTCCGACCTCAGCTCAGAACAGACCACTCCAGACCACACGGTTCCAAGGGGGAGGAGGTTTATTCAGGAGATAGGGCAAAGGTGGGGAGAAGGAGGTGGAAGAAGAGAGAAGAGAAGTAGAGATAGAGGCCGGCCATGACCACGTGGAGAGAGAGGAAGGGGGGAGGGGACAGAGAGGCAAGAGGGTAAGAGTGAGGGTAAGAGAGTAAGAGATTAAGAGATTAAGAGGAGGGGGCAAGCAGCCCCTTTTATAGTGGGCTAGGCCTACCTGGCCGTTGCCAGGTAACTGTGGGGAGGAGCATACCTGGCTGTTGCCAGGTAACTGTAGAGCTGGAGTTTAGACAGAATACTAACAAGATCTGTTTGTGTTTTGGGGAGTATTCATACTTATTTATATAGTGAACTGGAAATGTGATATTAGCCCCAGGTATATATAAGGTTTCTTTTCTGCATACTTCCTCTCCTGCTTTAGTTTCTGCGTAGAGATTTTGGGGCTGCTTGGTAGAATTTGACATTGGCCAAGGACAAGGAAAACAGCTTTAGGCAGGAATCTGACATTGGGCCATGACAAGGAAGTAAGCTCAGGCAGTAATCTAATTTTAGGCTAAAACAGAGAAGTAATTTCAGTCAGGAATCCAAGTCTTAGGCTAGAACAAAGAAGTAGGCCTCAGGCATGAATATGACAGTGGGCTAGGACAGGGAAGTAGGCTCAGATATTTTTGTCATCCTGATAAGCCCTTAAAAACAGCAATCACAAGGGGGTGAGGTGATCATGCGACTTTGTATTTTGCCTTGTTTGTTCCTTGACTGTTTGTATCTATTGTATTGTTGGTTTCTCAATCTAGAACTGACCTAAATATTTACATGTAATTAAAAGGGTTTAAAAGAAAAAGGGGAATAAACAAATCTGCCTTCAGACTCAGAATGGGCTAAGGTCATGCTGCAATTTTGTCTAATCATCTCTTTTCTTTTAATCCTCGCTCCTACACTGGAAAACCTGTTGACTGACTGAGCGGCCTTGTTCAAGTTTCTATTTGCCTTTTTAGCTAAGGTCATTTGAACTTAAGAGAAGATGGACTACCAATGTATTTTTACTGTTTATATCTTTTATATATTTTAATTTGATGAACAACATTTTATAAAACCATTAACCATTGGTAGAAATGTTTTTCCTATTGAGAACTGTTTGTATAGTTCATGATTAAATTTCACTGTGTTTCTTGATCTTTCATATATTCTAATTATTAATATTCTTAGTTGTGTTGCTAACAGAAATGCAATTCTAAAATCCAATCAGATAGTGGCTGGTCATCCCATAACTCTTCTGCCACTATGCTACAAATATGTCTATCATAGATGGTAACATTCATATCCCTATAAGGCAATGAATATCATTTTCTATCCAGCAATCTCTTTAAAGTCTTTTAGCACCACAGGATGGAGCTTTTAATCAAATTCCAACTTGATTACTCTAATATTAAATTATTTTTGCAGTGTCTTTTACAATAAGATATTATCATAACTTCTTATCATCATCCAGTTACATTGGCCACCATTTTAGTGATGAGGGTACCTAGGGCCTCCCTATCAACAATTCAGACAGAGTAATGTCACACTGTGCAATGGCTAGTTAATGTTAAGTTGATGATTCAAAGGTGCTACATATACACAAGAGTTTAATTTACCTGTCAAGAAAAATGTTATGGAATTTGCAGGTAAGTGAGTGTAAGTGAAATGTTACATTGAATGTGGTTATACCAACACAAAAATACAAAACCAAAGCACATTTTCTCATAGGTGAGTCATTACTTCAAATGTCTAGTATATAATGTGTTGAACATATAGATCCTAGAAGCCAGAAATGTAGAAAGAGGATACTGTGGTAGGAATACCTGAAGGAAGGATCAGTGGGCCATAATCGTTTATCTGATAGCAAAGAAGCAGGAAAACTTGTGTAGAGAGGTGTAGTCAGTGATGGGTGGGAACACAGGAGAAGAGAGCAGGAAGGTGTGTTCACAGAAAGAAAAGTTGTATGAGGCATCTCATGACTTTCAGAAAATAATTTAAAAGCCGGGCAGTGGTGGTGCACGCCTTTAATCTCAGCACTTGGGAGGCAGAGGCAGGTGGATTTCTGAGTTCAAGGCCAACCTGTTTTACAGAGTGAGTTTCAGGACAGCCAAAGCTATACAGAGAAACTCTGTCTCAAAAAACAAACAAACAAACAAAGTAAAAAATCAAAAAAAAAAAAAAAAAACTAAAAAAAAAAAAAACCAAAACAGACAATAATTTAAAATGAAAGAGCAATGTCCTGCATGACTCGAAAAACATTTTAATTTCATGAAATGGGACTTATCAGTTTTGAAAATTGTTTGCTGAGCAAATGAATAATTCATTATGTCCCTAGGTCTGCTTCTAATCTCAGTTTTTTCTCAATCTTCTCTGATCTTTCAGAATGTCAAATATTTCAGTTGGATGCTTTATTTGTGTGGGGTTGACTTTTGTTTAGGTGGAGATATAATAATATAATATATAATATATAATATCAACAATATATTTGTCAGTGAAATTTTCCAGTGTATTAATGGAGCCCATTGAGATAAAATGAAAATGAGAATTTGGTACAAAACACTTCAAAGAATCAAAAAAAAAAATACAATGCACACACATAGCTCAATGTTAGACTTCTGACATGCCATATTATCTGCTCACCTCTAAAGATGACATCTTGAGACCTCCAGAAAACATAGCAGATAACAACCTCTCTGAACTTCACAATATTCTCTTAAGAGCTCATATTAACAGTTTATAATTCTTCTTTGTAATGGTCACCAAGGGAGAAAAGTTCAGAGCTATGTCCTTATTTGTTCAAGATTACCTGTCCATCGTTGCTACAGGTCAAATATTAATTGCAGGTCTGAGGGGAGGTGAAATCACAGAATCATATATCCATATCTCAGCCTCTGGTGACTTCCTCCAGCTGACCTCCTGATCTTTGTGACCATGGCATTGAAATCAGCATGCTGGAAAGAGTAAGAGTGCAGATAGTGTAACAGAGTTTAACCTGAGAAGAAAAGGTAAAACGAGAGAGACTTGGTAAGTGATTGCAGAAGAAGATAGAACATGGGACTGAACTTTGAGGAAAGGCAAAGCCACAAAGGATACAGAGACTCTTAAGGAATGGGATTAGGAAGAAATGAACACTGGGGTCATGGAAGCACTTTATTCCAATTCAAAGTTAAATTATTCTTCACTGTTGGTGTCTGCTGTACCCTTTCCCCTTTAAAAAAGTTTTGGCTCTAATGGGTTTATAAAAATATCACTAAAAAAACACAATTATTTTCCTTTATGAGCATAATTCTCTAGGTTACCTTGTAAAGAGGAGTCTCTGTGGTGAGTGACACTGCATAGCATGGTGGGAAGCATATAAGTCTGTGTCTTCATTTTGTCTATGCTATATGTACAGTAATAACTTTGGATAGTAAGGAGCATGTAAATAATGTCCACATGGAGCATACATTCACAGGGTGTTTGTCCCTGATTCTAATATTGTGCTGTTGGATATGTAACAGCTTTCTATAAAATATGTTAAATAATTTTCATAAAGGAAAAAAATGGTAGAGTAAATTCTCATGACCTTAAATTGAAAATAACAGTAATCTGTGATTTCTTCTTATAACCATAGTGAAGTTTCAGCACTTCTAGGTTTACACTAATTATATCTTCATGCTTGTAATAAGGAATAAAATTCTTCCTTGAAACAATGATATGATACCTGAAATTGCATGGAAGTAAAGGTCTCTTTTGCACCAAGTTTATTTTCTACCTTAGAGTGGGGATGTAATTAATAGAAACAGTAGTCATACCACTTTGAAAATACCCCTACTTTCTTCCATGGAAGTGGCTAGGGATATTGAAAAAAATAAAATTATTTTGTTTTATTGCTTTTTGCCCTTAGCTATTAGGATTAAATTTCGTTTTCATGTGTATTAAAATACCCTGATCAATTGAAATATAAGAATAATAATTGAAATATAAGATGATATAAAATGGGAATTCTGAGCAAATATAGGGCCTGAATGGGCCTCTCCTAAATTTACCACTGTACCTAAAATTCTAAGTATTAATATCTGTTAACAAAGTAACATTAACCTCACCTCTGTCAGCAGTTTAAATTATAATTTCTTATATTTTACATTTATATATTATATATATAACCTTTAATTTACTAACTTCAACTCTTACATTATAATTCACATACTTCACTCAGGTTTAAATATAGAGACAATCCATTATCTTAAATTAATAATATTTTGCCATATTATGCTATTGGCAGGGCTTAATGTTTATTTCCCAAAACAGAATGGATCACAGTATATTATTCACTTGTAATGGGATCAATGCTATGTTTGTAACATGAGCCACAGTAGACATCCTGCGCTTGTATTGTCACCGAAGCATTATTGCACTTTCCAAGTTTCCCTAAGTATGAACGCACAAATACTCAAGCACTTTATGCCCCATTTAATTATGTTTATGTGTATAATTTATGCCATGATGGTGGCTGCCCTGTAGGATGGATTTTTCTCATAGATTTTTTTTCTGGATTGGTAATATTGTATTTCCTGTGCAGTGCAGTCTCAGCCTCATTTTCCATTCAGGATCTCAGTCTGAGATGAGGAACTGACAGTATGGCAGCCACTGAGTTAGCTGTTGGAGTGATCTTCTTGTCTCAGACTGTGTTTGGAGTTCTGGGGAATTTCTCTCTTCTCTGCCACTATTTGTTTCTTTACCTTATAGGGTACAGGTTACGGTCCACAGACTGGATTTTAATGCACTTAACTCTAGCTAATATCTTAACTCTACTGTGTAAAGGAGTTCCTCAGTCAATTGCAGGTTTTGGTTCAAAAGACTTCCTCAATGATATTGAATGCAAACTAGTTTTCTCCTTTCACAGGGTGGGCAGAAGTGTGGGGGTTGGCAGCACCTCCTTCCTTAGTGTCTTCCAGGGCATTATCATCAGGTTCAGCAATGCTAGGAGTTCAGACTTTAAAGTCAAAATACACAAATGCATTTGTTATTCTGTGTACCTGAGCTGGCTCATTCACTTTGTTATAAGCAGTGTAAATCTTATTCATATGAGGGCAAAATACAAAAACGAAAACACAACTGAACTAAAATCTTTTCTATACTGCTATTGGGACTGTCATGACAAAACCAGAAACATATTTTATGCAGCATTGTTGTCAGCTCCTGACATTATTTTTCTGGGGCTCATGGTCTGGGCCAGCAGCTACATGGTTCTCATCCTATATAGACACAAGCAGAAGATGCAACAAATGCCCAGGAACAAGGTGTCCTCAAAATCTTCCCCGGAGTCCAGAGCCACCAAAACCATCCTTCTCCTGGTTTGTATCTTTGTTTCTTTTTACACACTCTCATCTCTCTGTCAACTCTTTGGGACTTTATTGTCCAAGCCCAGCTGGTCTTTGGTGAATGTTACTGCCATGACCTCTCTGCTTTTCCCCACTGTTTGTCCCTTTCTGCTCCTGAGCCGTGATTCTCGAGTATTCAACTTCAGCCTCCCTTCAACAAGGAATAGAACTTTCCCCAAAACTTCTGATGATGAGCTTAATTGAAAGCCTAATGGGTTCTTACTTTGTTATTGAGTCACTAACTGAGAATTTTTCACATAATTACAAAGTCACCCCATGTGAATGGTTATGCTATCGCAAACCAGTAGATCACTGTACATGCAAGTGTGTTTGCATATATATATATGTATTTACACATATATGTAATTGTGCAGCATTTTTACACAAGCATGTGAGAATGTGTATACTGCAAGTAAGTTCATTGTGTATTAACATATATATCTGGATGTTCATGTAACGTATGTAAATTTAGAGATCATGATGAGAAATCAAAACTAGGTGTTATGCTAAGGTAGTTGTCAAAATTTTCACAATATTTCTTTTCTGATATGCTTTCTGGCTCTTTGACACTGAAAAATGAAACAGCTTTTAGCTGATTCCTATGTTTATATTTGGTATGTTTACTGGTACTTTTGTATATTATGTGACATTCCATTGTTTTAAAATGGAAGATAAAATTATGCTCAGCATTTCTGTCTTGATAGTCCATATGTAATATTGCAAATTGTTTTCCTTGTCACTCTGAGTATTTAAATGCAGAATTCGGCCTTCAACACTTTTCAATGTGAAAGTCACTGAATTTACAAGCTCAAGAATATCCCCAAATTGGACTTTGCTCTGCAGGCATTTCTAAAATGGAAATTAATGTAATCGTGCTCAAACCTACTACCTGATACCCATCCAGACACTATCCTAAACAGAAGGACAGTGTGAACTCACTGCACATATTCCTTTAACCCATCTTTGCTTCACAAAAATGAAATATGTCTCTGTATGTGATCTATATTTGATTTATAATTTCTGTGTTATAATTACTTATTACTGTGTTTTGTCACATTACTGACAGATGTCACCTGTGTAAATTTTAGGAAATAAACATGAACTATGCTTAGTTTGGTGTAAGGAAGATGGCTCATGATTTAAGAATGTGTGCTGCTTTTATAGAGGGTAGAATTAAGGATCAAGGACCTACATTCCTCAGCACATTGCTGCCTGTAACTAGATCCAAGGTATCACCTTACATCGTCTGGATTCCATAGGAACTAAACCACATGCACAAACCAGACACATGTGTACATTATATATAACCAACAAAAATAATACTTAAGTGCATTTGATTTGTTGATCCACATGTTCTGAGATTTGGACATTATCTTTGTGTCTCCTGGGCAATATGTGTTATAAGTGTGGTTTCCTTTTTCATAATGTTGAGGTGGAGAAAATATTCTATGTTTCAGACCCTATTTGCTGCCCATCTTTCCACATGTGCTCTCTTGAACCACTTCCCCAACAACAATTCTATGTGCTCTGATGCTTCACTGTTGATGGACAGATTTATCAGTACACTTGTTATTTTTCTTAAGGAAATGCATACCCAAGATGATGGACTTTGTTTAGGATACAAAGAGCGCTTAAATTAACATTTAATTTTCAGTATGAAGCAACATTGATTGACAGTGACATGTAGGTTTTTCAACATGTTTTGGTGGTGTCTATGAACAATCACTGTGTTTAATTCATCTTCATAGGCATTTTTGGCTTAGCTTCACAATGTATTCAAAGAGTTTTTACATATGGCTCTGTAATCCTCACTTAAGAAGATACTCTTGTTTTTTAAACAAATATCTCTCATTCATAAGTTTTGTTTTGTTACAAATATATTCTTGTTATAAAACTCTGCCTTGTTTTCCTTCTGTGTCTTCTACAATATCAAGATAGAAGTGAAATAGTGTTTTTCAGGAAAGTGTTTCAGGTGTGATCTGTTGCTTCATATTGTAGTGCTAAATTCTGTACCTGAAAGTCTAACCTTATAAGTGAATTCTCACATTTACAAGCTTCTGTTGTGTAAACTTTGTTCCTTGATTAAAGACTACTGGAAAAATTAGAGGTAGGTGAGTTTAGAGTTAATTGTTTGGGAGTGGAAAACAGAGATGAATTGGAGAAGAAGGAAGAATGAGAGGAAGGAGGAAACCCACCATGCAGGGTGATGGACCATGAGCATGTGGCTAGGAGAAACAACAAGTACCTCTGGTACATCACAGGGAAGGTTCCAGACTAGTAAATAGAAAAGTAGATTGGGAGTTACTCCTCCCTCACCCCCCAGTAACTGTCAAAGCCAAGTAAAATTACCATAGTCTGGGTCTTATTTATTTGTAAGCCAGTTGGATATAACTTTTAAATGGTTATACTACAGTATGAGCCCATAATTGTTTTTGCAATACTAATTTATTATTTATAAAATCTTATACCTGTAGGCAATATCAAAGATTATTTGATATATAAATATATATATATATATATTTAATTATATATATATATGCATATATATTTTTTTTCACAACAGACTCAAACCATATTTCAGCAATTACATATGGCATGTTGTTGCATTCGTGTGTTTCAGAAACTGCCCACACATGTCATATAAGTGATGGTGAGATGTTTGAAATTTATTTATAATTGTTAGTGATGTAATTATTGGTTGATCTTTTTGTCTGGGATGTAGTAACACAGACACAGAAAACTGAGATTACAAAGCTACTCACAGTTGAGGGGAACCTGTTCTTCTTTCCCTAAATTTAAAGGACTAATATGACTTCTTTTCATACTATCATCCATGTCTTTACACTGACTAAATAGCATACACAATGTAATAGAGATTATCATGAAGACACACTGTCATAGAACAAATAAGTTCCTATTTCAGGAAGACACACATGTGTGCAATGATGGTTTAAAGAGTTAAGCAGGGTGGACACTTGGGCAGTCAGGAAATTTAAGCAGTACGGGCACTTGGTTGGCAGAGACAGATGTATCTCAGTGAATCTTAGACCACAGTGATGCTGTACTTAGTGAGTTCCAGGACAACCAGGGTTGTATTCAGAGAACTTTGTCTCAAAAAGCAAACACACAATAATCAATAATGCAGAGTATAAAGCTTAGTCTGGGTTGATGTGTAACCTCATGGTGCCTGGTGCCACTGGCGCACTGCTCAGAGGAGGCAGAACTGAGTGTCCAAAATGGTGGTACACAGTTTCTGTTCTCCTCTACCAGACTAGAAGGGGAACAGATGGGGTTTGGAATGAATGTTGTCTTTCCTGGGAGTCAGAAACTGGGGGCAGATTGGGGGTGGGGTGGAGTTCCTCAAGTCTATCTCTGCCAGGCAGAGAGGGCAGGTGGAGCACTGGAGGAGCAGAACTGGTCTGAATGGTAGTGAGTGCTGAATGTACCAGAAGAGCTGGAAAAGAGAAGGCTTACTCAGGGCTTTTAGGAGGTGCTCTTTAATACAAAGGCCTTTCCCTCAGTAGTCCTTAATGAAGAGATGACCCTTGCTTGTACATACTGGTTTATTTGATGGTGGAGTTGAATGCATATATTTTATTTGGGTTAAGCCCTGGATTAAATACCTTTTCCAGAGAGGAATACCCAGGAAGAGGAAGCTCATTGGCTAAAGGCTCAGTGATATAGGGATACCTTCCTAATGTGAAAAAGGATTTCAGGAGTTTATGCTATGTGATTTAGTATCCATAGTTGTCAGTGGGGTGTCTTGGTTATGTGTTATTGAGCCATTCCTCTCCTGCTATTCTCAATTCTGAGATTCCTGAGGTTTGATCTCATCCAACTGTAATATTTCTTATGCCTTCCTGGTTACAAGGTCCCACATGCTCTACATGATGACAAGAGTTTGAATTCTATATATATATATATATATATATATATATATATATATATATATATAT
>JANHMN010000003.1:15061876-15086347 GCA_030674055.1 Rhabdomys pumilio
AATAATAATAATAATAATAATAATAATAATAATAATAATAATAATAATAAACCAAATAATGGACTGGCAATTGAAGTCAAACATTCAAGACTTCTTTTTTAACAATTTAACTTTACATATTACTTGGATTCCTTGTAAATGTCAAGGACAAGGGACTGTGGAAGGGCCCATGAAACTTTGAAACAATATCTTCATAAAATAAAAAAAGAGGAGATATATCCCTGTACAAAATGAATTTATTTAAATCATGGGTTTTTTTAATTTTTAATTTTAAATATTTTAAAAAATTTGGATGCCAAGGAACTTTCAGCTGAGTGTCGATGGCACCCTACAACTTGGCAGACTTATTCCTAGGTTAAAGGGAAGGATCAACTTACTGGCATATGGCATGATCCTGATCAGGTATTTAATATGGGGAAGAGGGCATGTTCGTGTTTTTTCTGCAGGATCATGAAGGAGCATGGTGGCTGCCAGACTGACAGGTAAGACATGCTGATGCCATGACAAAGAATGATGCTGACCCATGAGCTTGCTGAGTGCCATGACAATGGTGACTGGGAAGCTGTATTGGACATATGGTTTTTTTTCTTCTTTTTTTAATTGGATATTTTATTTATATTTCAGATACCATCCCTTTCCCCATTTCCCCTCCCTAGAAAACCCCTATCCCATGCGCCCCCTTTTCCATTTGGCTTTTATACAATTGTTTTAAATGTTAATCAAGGGCTTTATAAGTATGGTAATGCTCAATCAGAAGTGTAACCTAATACCCAACCTAGCTATGTAAACTATCTTTGACTGGTGGAGACACGTGAATTTCTGCCTACATGCCCCCTTTCTCTTTCTCTCTCTTTTTCTCTCTCATTACCTTGCTTCTCATCTACTTCATCTTCACCTCTCCTTACTCCATCTTTTCCTCTCGGTGCTCCTTCCCCCTTAGCTCCTCCTACATATTACCCTTCCTGTTAAAATAAAGCTTTTCTCTCAAAATACAATTAGAGCATAATTATTCCTATTTGTACCAGTGAGGTACAAGATAGTCTTAATACCCAATCTATCCTTTAGTTGACTAACCAGAACCTCTGTCATCTCTCTTGACTAGAATACTTAGTTTTGAACCTGGCTTTTTCTTGGCTTTAGAATGAATGTCAGCTGAAAAACATCCACTCAGATCTTTTCTCTCAAGGTAAATAGCCAGGATTGGCTATGAGTCTATAGGTCTTCAATGCCGTCAGAAATCCAGAATGACTAAATTAACTGAAGTTATGGGAAGCACTAAGTATAGCTTCTAAAACTTAGCCAATTTATAGAGACCACTGAACACCTGGACAGCCCCTATACCACAGAATGATGGAGCATCAAATCTTCAGCCTTCTGGAACAAACTCATCTGACAGACTTTGGTGCTGCAGAATTATTAAGGGCTGATTACTCTGTCTAGGCAGATATAATCAGTCGACTATTCTGCAAGTGTGTCCTTTTCTGGACAGTAATTTGTCTGTAGATGGAGAGAGGCAATTCTTGCCTGGTGGCTGTCTCACCACAACTGGAGTTACTCTAAGGATGCTCAATTTCTTCTTAGAATCCAAGACAGGAAGCTGTCAGGAGCAGACAGGTCTCTAATCAAAATGAACATAAATATAGAAATATTTGTGATGTCAATTCTATGGATTTCTGACATTTCAAAATCCAATCAAAGGCTCGATTCTCTTTATTCTATTTAAATTATTGGAAGGAGGTTCAGAGTTTAAGAGTAAGGAGACATCTCGAATGTCATGCCAAATACCAATGTATTTGTATTACGTCTAAAATTTACAATGGTAGTCATTATAATTAGGAAAAAGTTTAAAGACACTTCCACGGTATTTGGCATAATTCTAACACATCTCTGAGTGTTTTAACTTTGAATAGTGAGATTATGAATTTAAAGAATGCTGCTCTGCTGAGCATTGATGTTACAGATACTGCTAATGAAATTACTCTTGTCCTGAGGTTAGTATTTTCATTGTGGTCAAGCTTCAAGAATAACATATATAGCTTGATCATGCTAGCCTTTTTTGTCCTGGGAATAATTTTATTCCTGCCCATCATGTTAAAGCTTGCCTTTAACAGCATCAACATGTTTGCAGCCAACGTTCATGGCTTGAAACTGAAAATTGACCCCCATACAGAGTTATAAATTTAACAGTCTGGGAAGCCAAGGATGGGTACGATTCTGCACAGAGCCTTACCAACCCAAGAGAGAAGTGCATTGCTTTTGATAATGCATATTCCATAATGGATAATGAAGCCATTCTTGTCAGGACTACCTAAGACAGGCTCAGTCTTGTTAATAAAATAAAAAAGGGGGAGAGGTGGAGAGCCTTTTAGGCTACTTGGCAAGAATCTGACATGAGCCAAGGACAAGGAAATGGGCTGCTTGGCAGGAATCTGACATTGGCCAAAAAACGAGAAAATGGGATTCATGAAGGAATCTGACTTTAGGCTAGAACAAAGGAAGTAATGTTAGGCAGGAATCTAAATCTTAGGCTAGAACAAAAAAAGTAATTTCAGGCAGGAATCTAAATCTTAGGATGGAACAGGGAAATAGGCTTCAGGTATAAAAATAAATTTGGGCTAGGACAGGGAATTAGGCTCAGATATTTTGGTCATCTGGAGAAAGCCCTTAGAAACAGTGATCATGGGAGTGTTCACAGAACGTTGTTTATTGCCTTGCTTATTCTTTGAGTATTTATGTTTATTGTCTTGCTTGTTCCTTGACTATTTGCAACTATTGTATTGCTAGTTTCTAAACCTAGAACTGAATAAATTCCTTACTGAACACTGAGAAAACACACAAAACATATTGAATTAAATGAAGAAAGAAATCTGGCAGCAGATGAAAATGAGTGCAGAGTCTCACACTCAATCATTATGCAGAGATGGTGTCTAAATTGGAGGTCTCCACTGGGTCCTCAGTCTCAGAGTTCAAAAAACCCTATGTAAAAGGGGAAGGTAAGATCATGAGAGATAGAAGGCAAGTAAGACACCAGGAAAACATGGTCAATTGAATCAGACAAACAAGGCAAATATGGACTAACAGAGATTGATGCAGGGATCCCAGGGCCTGAAAAGATGTGCCCTAGGTCCTCTGTGTATATGTAATAGATGCTATCTTGGTGTTTTTGTGGGGA
Source organism: Rhabdomys pumilio (assembly GCA_030674055.1). Classification (NCBI taxonomy): domain Eukaryota; kingdom Metazoa; phylum Chordata; class Mammalia; order Rodentia; family Muridae; genus Rhabdomys; species Rhabdomys pumilio. Next base: position 15,065,049 of record JANHMN010000003.1, read on the forward strand.
AAAAACACCTAACAGTGGGAGCAAATATATCTCTGACTTTTTTGTCTGAAATTTTGACTATTTCTGTCCTATTAGATTACTGTGTTCAGCACCAGTAATAGGTCTTTTACCTTGTCTTATTGTAACTTGTTTCATTGAATTAGGTACTTGTTTCATAGTATTGGTGGCTTGTTCTTTTCTGAAGGGAAATATAGAAGGATTGGATCAGTGGGAAAGTGGAAGAGGGAGAAAACTGGAAGGAATGAAGGGAAAGGAAACTCTGGCCAGAATGTATTATATGAGGGAAGAATCTATTTTCCATAAAAATAAAAAATAAATTTTAAAAATGAAAAGATTTCAAGCCAAGAAAATAAAATAAGAACCATTAAAGAAACCACAAACTGAGAACAAACAAACAAACAAAATCCTTAAAGTAAAAGTAATGATGAGGTAAGCAAAAATATCATACCCAGGCTTACCAACATAGTACAAGATATAAAAGAAAGTTAGACAAGGCAGAATTGAAGAAAGAATTAAAAGAAACATAGAGGAAATGAATACTTCAAAGAAAGTGATAATTTCAAAACATTCCAGAGAGAAAACATCCAGAAAATCTTTGACTCTATGCAAAGACAAAATATATAAATAACAGAAGCAGTGAAAGAAGAAATGTCAAATGCCCAGAACATAGTTTTAATAAAATCTTAGAAAAAAATCCCAAACTGTAAGACAGAGATGCTTTTGGTGGTAAAAGAAACATACAGAACACCACATAAAAAAAAACCAAAAGAAATACTCTGTGAAACATAATAATAAAAACACTAAAGAGAAGGAATAAAGAAAGAATATTAAAAACTAAAAGAGAAAAAGACCAAGACAACAATATATATATATATATTTATCTCCATCCATTGGAATAACAACTTCTCAGTGGAGATTCTAGAAGCTAGGATGATCTGCACAGACTTTCTGCAAACTCTGAGAGATGATAGATGTCAAAAAATGCATACAAAAATTATCCATCACATGAGTAAATAATACGTACAAAACAAAAAAAAAATAAACAAATCAGCTTTAGAGGATGCAATAAATAGATTACATCAATCTGAAAAGGTCACTCTACCCCACAAGACACATAAATATATAATCACAGAACAGTAAATGAAAAGGGAAAACACACACTATAACAAAAATTAAAAGGAATAAGTAAACACTGATCATCTATAATTCTGAATATTAATGATTTAATTTCTGCATTAATACAGATTTACATATTGGGTTAGAGAATATGAAAAAACAGGAAAGCAGAAGGTTAATGGAATATCTTTACCTCACCTTCTGCTCCTCCAGTCCCAATACCCAGTTTCACTCACATTTCTGTGCCAGAACACCTGTTATGGTCCATTTTTCTTCTCTGACCCCAGTCCAAGTGATCATAAAAACTTCACCTTCAAATTTCCTCCTGCCAACTCATTTAAGTCCTACATCTGATAGAGAGCTAATATTCAATATATACAAAAAACTCAAGAAATTAGACACCAGACAACCAAATAACCTTATTTAAAAATGGGGTACAGAGATAAACAAAGAATTCTCAACTGAGGAAACTCAATGGCCGACAAGCACATAAAGAAATGTTCAACATCCTTAGTCATCAGGGAAATGCAAATCAAAACAACCCTGAGATTCCAACTCACACCAGTCAGAATGGCTAAAATCAAAAACTCAAGTGATAGCAGATGCTGGAGAAGATGTGGATAAAGAGGAACACTCTTCCAGTGTTGGTGGGTTTGCAAGCTGGTACAACCACTCTGGAAATCAGTCTGGCGGTTCTTCAGAAAATTGGACAGATCATTACCTTAGGACCCAGATATACCACTCCTGGGCATATACCCAGAAGATGCTCCAACATATAACAAGGACATATGCTCCACTATGTTCATAGTAGCCTTATTTATAATAGCCAGAATCTGGAAAAAACACAGATGTACTTCAACAGAGAAATGGATACAGAAAATGTGATACATTTACACAATGGAGTATTACTAAGCTATTAAAAATAACGAATTTGTAAAATTCTTAGGCAAATGGATGGAACTAGAAAATATCATTCTGAGTGAGGTAACCCAATCACAAAAGAACACACATGGTATTCACTCACTGGTAATTGGATATTAGCCCAACAGCTCAAAATATCCAGAGCACATGAAGCACATGAAGGAAGACCAAGTGTGGGTGTTTTGGTCTTTCTTAGAAGTAACAAAATACTCATGAGATCAAATACGGAGACAAAGTGTGGGACAGAAACTGAAGGAGGGGCTGTTTGGAAACTGTTTCACTGGGTATCTATCCCATGTGCAGTCACCAAAGGTAGATGCTGATGTGGATGCCAGGAAGTGCATGCTGACAAGAGCCTGATATAGCTGTCTCTTTAGAGGTCTGCCAGAGCATGACATATACAGAGTCAGATGCTCACAGCTAACCATTGAACTGATCATGGTGTTCCCAATGGAGAAGTTAGAGAGAAGACTGAAAGAGGTGAAAGGGTTTGTGGCCCCATGGGAAGAGCAACAATACCAACCAACCAGAGCTCCCAGGGTCTAAACCACCAGCCTGGGAGCACATAGGGAGGGATTTATGGCTCCAGTTGTATATGTAGGGAAAGATGGCCTTGTTAGGCATAGGTAGGAGAGAAGATCCTTGGTCTCATAAAGGCTGGATGCTGGTGTGGGGGTATTCGAGGGTGAGGAGGTGGCAGTGGATGAGTAGGTGGGGGCACATTCTCGTAGAAGCAGGAAGAGGGGGGATGGCATAGGTGGTTCTGGATTGGGGGAAAATGAGGAAAGGGATAACATCTGAAATGTAAATATATATAAATTATATATATATATATATATATATATATATATGTACATATAAATTGCACATACATGTGAAGCATTTTTTTATATTGTATAATTTCTGGTAAGTACTGACATTAGGCTTTGTTTAAGGTTTGGGAGAATTCATTTTATTTCTGCAAATGTTTTATTAGTGTAAGTATATCATGACTGTAAATATTTATTCAGTTAAATATTTTATGACTCTTCTTTCATGTTCTTCATAACTGTTTTAAATGTGCAAACATAAGTTCTCTCACTTTGAAAATTGGAGGTTATGAGAGTTTGCAAACTGATTCATTTCTTTCTAATTTATAAGTTGTATTCTAAAAATGTTTTTAAAAATACTTTGGTTTCTTTTGTAGTGTCTCACTTCATATTTAATTTTGATTATTTGAATATTTTTCTCTTTTAATTACTTGAGCTAAGGTTAATCAATGATGTTCTTTCCCCCACCCAAAGAATCTCTTCTGTGATTTTTTTTGTTTGTTTCTCTGCATTGTTTTTCTCATTTCTATACCACTACCTGCATAGTGCAGTCCTAATGATTTCTGCCTTCTAGTGACTTTTGGTTTGGTTTATCAGTACATTTCAGAGTTGTAATCTCTCTGATCATTTATTAAGGTTAAAGTATCCATCTTAGGGCAGATTTCACTGTGTTCCATATATTTTGGTATGATGTGCCTTTACTATTATTCTGCTCAAAAAAAATTTCAAATTTTACTAATATTATTTTGTATTTTTGACAGTTTTGTGTGTGTTTATAATAAAATTTAGTAGTTTTTATGCTCCCCTCTTTTCCCACCAAACCCCTGCTTCTGAAGAAATCCCACTCCTCCTATGTTGATCTCCTACTTGTGTGTGGGAACTGAGTTTACTTAGAGTTGCTTGCATAGGCATGAGTGTGAGATTTTATATTAGTGTGGAGCAATTTATCAGACCTACAGTAAGGGAAAATAAAACACTCCTCTACTCAGTAAACATTAATAATTCATAAATAATCAGGGAGGGTGGAAACTCAATAGTCTTTCAATTGCACATGAGGATATGTTGGCTTTGGGAGACCAATTTTGTGCAGGTAACTATACTATGAGATTTCCCAAGAATCGAGGTGTCATTTTTATGACTATAAGTTATTTTGCAGCTTCTATACTCTGGTTCCTCTTAAGTCCTTTGTTAAATTTATCTGCGTTTGTATGCTTCTTCCCTTATGGCTGTTGATTTCTAGTGTATGCCATTCTAACAAACCAAATTGTAGAAAACATCAAAACCATCATTTATCCCAGTGATGCAAGGTTGGTTCATTATTTGAAAACACATTAATATAATCCATGGTATAAACAAACTCAAAGAAAAAAAAATCACATGATCATCCCATTAGATACTGAAAAAATTTCGACAAACAGTAATACCATTTCACCTTCAAAGTTTTGGAGAGACCAGGAATTAAAGGCCCATACCTTAATATGATAAAAGCAATATACAGCAAACCAAAACCTAATATCAAATTAATTAGAGAGATACTTGAAGCAATCTCAGTAAAATCAGGGGCAAGACAAAGATACCCACTCTCCCAATATCTATTCTATATAGTATTCAAAGTTCTCGCTAAAGCAATAAGGCAACAAAAGGAGATCAAGGAGATAAAAATTAGCAAAGAAGAAATCAAGGGATCACTATTTTTAGATGGTATGATAGTATACATAAGCAATTCTAAAAATTCTACCAGAGAATTTCTACAGCTGATAACTTTAGCAAAGTGGTTAGATATAAAATTAACTCAAATAAATCAGTAACCTTTCTTTATACAAATAATAAATGGGATAAGAAAGAAAATAAGAAACAAATACCCTTTAAAGTAGTCACAAATAGTATAAAATATCTTGGGACAACTCTAACAAAACAAGTGAAGACAAGTATTGTTGGGTTGTTGTGTGTGAAAGACTTGATGTGTGGGTCTTACCTCTGTCACACCACGTATTTAGGGCCTCTCGTGGGGACAGAAGCCTGGGAGTTTGACTCTGTTAACACCATGCTGGCATCAGGCAGACATCAGGCTATGTGAAGCCAAGGAACTCTGCTCAGGGTGGTGGAGCAGAGTCTGAGGTCCCACAGGAAACCAGAACTCATGGCTTGGGAGTTTCTGGATGAAAAGGTGACTGGGAACCAGCTGGTTCTCAGACATTTGGTCTCTCAGGCACTGCTGGTGGACTGTGGAAGGGCCAAGACTAAAGTGGAGGCATACAGACTACATTGGTCTGCCGCCAATGTGGGGAGAGGGAGAAACTCTGACTGTGTCCCTTGGGGATGAAAGTTTTTGATGGCTCACTTGGTGTGTGGTGGCTGCTCACTTGCCTTGGGTAATTGGTGGCCTCTGTGGTTGAAAATGTAGAGAAGTTGTCAGTGGTAGGTTAGGCAGAGGCTCTGTAAATTGAGGCCTGCTCCACTGTTCCCCACAGTGAGTCCCAAAGAAGAAAAATAGTCCATGGTCTTAAGATATTTATTCTCATGGTGGAAAAGAGATGAAACTATACCTCTGTATTTTCAAGGTGGGCCTGAGGTTAAATACCTTTTGCAAGGAGAAGTGGCTGGGAAGGAACGTTTAATTGCCTATGCCCCTCTGATTTTTAGGTACCTCATTAATATGGAGAACTGTCTTGAGGCTCCAAGGCTTGTAGTGATGCCTCTGCCTGTGGAGGGGCTAGTGGGTGTTGTCCTATGTGCCTGAAAGGTGCCAGATTAATGAAGGTCTGTGGCCTCATGTCAAGAGTCTGGTGTTTGGGAGCATGACAAAATGCATGCCATCCCTTAGGTTCACCTGGGGTTTCGGGCAATTTCTAGCCAGTGCTCGACCTGAAACTATGCTGTTCTTTGCGGTCCTACACAGTATGGCAAGACCTTCAAGACTCTGAAGAAAGAAATAGATGAAGACTTCAGAAAATGGAGAGATCTCCCATGCTCATACATTGCTAGGATTAACACAGTAAAAATGACTATTCTATCAAAAGCAATCTACATATTCAATGCAATCCCCACCAAAATTCCAACACAATTCTTCACAGACATGGAAAGGAAAATTCTCAATTTCATATGGAAAAACAAAAAAGCTAGGATGGTGAAAACAACTCAATGATAAAAGAACATCTGGGGTAATCACCATCCCTGACTTCAAGCTGTACTACATAGCAATAGCAATAAAATATGCATGGTATTGGTACAAAGAGAGACAGATCGATCAATGGAATACATTTGAAGAACCAGAAATAAACCCACACATTTATGGAAAAACTGGTCTTTGACAAAGAAGCTAAAAATATACAATAGAAAAATAAAAAGTATCTTTAGTAAATGATGCTGGTCTAATTGGCAGTTGGTATGTAGAAACATGAAAATAGATCCATATTTGTCAGCTTTCACAAAGCTCAATTCTGCATAGATCAAGGACCTCAACATAAAACCAGATACACTGAATCTAACAGAAGAGAAAGTGAGAAAGACCTTTGAACTAATCAGCCCAGAGAGAAATTTCCTAAATAAAACTCCAAAGCCTCTGATATCAGGAATTGATAAATGGAACCTCATGAAATTGAAAAGTTTCTGTAAGACAAAGTACATAGTCCATCAGAGAAATCAGTAACCTGCATATTGGGAAAAAAATCTTTACTAATTTCACATCCAACGGAGGGCTAATATCCAACATATAAAGAACTCAAAAGCTAAACACCAAAAAACCAAACAACCCGATCAGAAAATGGGGCACAGAATTAAACAAAGAATTCACAATAGAGGAATGTTGAATGGCTGAGAAGCACTTAAAGAAATGTTCAAAGTTCTTAGTGATCAGGGAAATGCAAATCAAAACGACCCTGAGATTCTATCTTTCACCAATCAGAATGGCCAAAATCAAAACCTCAGATGACAGTATATGTTGGTGAGAATGTGGAGAAAGAAGAACACTCCTCCATTGCTGGTGAGGTTTCAAACTGGTACATCCAATCTGGAGATCAATCTGGAGTTCCACAGAAAACTGGAAATAGATCTATCTGAAGACCCAGCTATACTACTCTTGGGCATATACCCAAAATATACCCCACCATGCCACAGGAGCATGTGTTCCACTATCTTCATAGTGGCTTTGTTTGTGATAACCAGAAGTTGGAAACAACCCAGATGTCCCACAACAGAAGAATGGATACAGAAAATGTGGTTCATTTACACAATGGAATACTACTTAGCTATTAAGAACAAGGGCATTCTGAGTTTTGCAGGCAAGAGGATAGAACTAGAAAATATTATGCTGAGTGAGGTAACTCAGACCCAAATGATATGCAGGGTGTGTACTCACTAATAAGGGAATATTAGCCAAAAACGTACAGAATACCCAGGAAGTCCTCAGAACTTAAGGGGGTTAATAAGATGAAGGGCCCAAGTGAGAAAACTTCAGTCCTATTTGGGAGGGAGAAGAAAGCAATCACTGGAGGGGGTAGGGAGGGAGGTACCTGCGTGGGAAAGAGGACAGAGAGGGAAAAAGGGAACATAATCAGGTATCAGATTGGGTGAACAGGACTGAAACACTGAGGGCCAGCAGAAACAATAGAAACAGACAATCTCAAAAGGTGGGAAGTGAGGGGATCTTCTAGAATATACCAGAGTCCTGGGATGTGAGAAACTCTTAAGACTCAAAGGGAGGGACCTTAGATGAAATGCCTTACAGTGAGGACAGGAAACTTATAACACTCACTTCCAGCAGAAAGACAGGGCATCAAGTGAGGGGTGGGGTTGCCATCCAACAGTTAAAACTCTGACCCAGAATTGTTCCTATCTGAAAGAACTACAGGGACAACAATGGAGACGAGCTGGAGGAAAGGGAGGTCTAGAGGCAGATCCAAGTCGGGATCCAACTGGGGAGTAGGGGGAGTAGGGTCTTACTCTATATTTTGCTATGCTACAAAAAAAAATATGCTTATCATGACTGCCCTCTGAAAAACCCAACAAGCAGCTGGAAGAGTCAGATGCAGATATTTACACCAAACCAATGGACACAAGCTGCTGACCACTGTCAGGGAATCAGGGAAAAACTGGAAGAAGCTGAGGAGGAGGGTGACCCTGTAGGAAGACCAGCAGTCTCAATTAAGCTGGAATACTGAGATCTCTCAGACACTGGGCTACCAACAAGGCAGAGGACACCAGCTGATATTAAGGCCCCCAACAGGTATGCAGCAAAGGACTGCCATGTCTAGGTTCAGTCAGAGAAGATGCACCTATGTCTCAAAAATTGGAGAACCCAGGGAATAGTGAGCTCTGCTGAGGTGGGAGTTGTGGTGTGGGGACATCCTCATAGAGACAGGGGGAGGAGGTGTGGGATGTGGAACCATCAGAGGATGGCCCAGAGAGGCCTAAAATCTGGACTATAAAATAAAAAAATAAAAAAATAAAAATGTAAAATACAGGAACTGCGGAGCAGCCTGGGATAGGATCCATCCAATTTCCATCTGTGCCTGGCGCTTACCCTGTGCTACAGCTCTTCATACACAGATTCAGTCAGGAGAGAGCGGGTCTCCCAGGAGTGCTGACACACCTGAGTACACAGATAAGGCCACCATTTCTGCTCAAATTCCTGGCCCAAGAGGGACTTGTCCAGAGCCATCAGGACAGAGAAATCAAAGACCAGCCTAGGATGGGATCCTTCCAGTTTCTGTCTACCCCTGGAGCTGACTCTGTGCCACAACTCTCCATATCCAAATCCTGCGGGAAGGGAGGAGGTCTCCTAGGAGTGCTGACACACCTGAGAACACAGATGAGAACACCGCTTCTGCTCAAATTTCTGGCCCAAGAGGGACCTACTCAGAGCCATCAGGACAGAGGAACCAAGGGAAGGCCAGGGAAAGGAACCCTCCAGTTTCGGTCTGCTCCACTCCCACACCCCTCCCGGAGCTGAATTTGTGACACAGCTCTCCATACCCAAAATCCTCCCACAGAGAACTGGTCTCCAAGAGTGCTGACACACAGGTTTACAAAAGGGACAAGCCACACTCAAAGACAGCAAGACCAGCTAACACCAGAGACAACCAGATGGTGAGAGGCAAGCGTAAGTACATACACAACAGAAACCAAGGCTACTTGGCATAATCAGAACCCAGTTCTCCCACAACCGCAAACCCGGGATACCCCAACACACTGGAAAAGCAAGACTCTAGTTTAAGATCTCATCATGATGATGAGAGAAGACTTTTAGAAGGACATAAATATCTCCCTTAAAGAAATATAAGAGAACACAGGTAAACAGGAAGAAGTACTTAAAGAGTTAACACAAAACTTCCTTAAAGAATTAGAGGAAAACACAAACAAATGAGTGAAGGAATTGAACAAAACCATCTAGCATCTAAAATTATAAATAGACACAATAAAGATCCCACAAAAAGAGATAGTTCTGGAGATAGAAAAACTAGGAAAGAGATAAGAAGTCAGAGACACAAGAATCACCAACAGAATGCATAAGATAGAAGAGAGAATCTCAGGTGCAGAAGAAACCAAAGAAATCATTGACACAACAGTCAAAGAAAATGGAAAATGAAAAAAGCTTCTAACCCAAAACATCCAGAAAATCCAGGACACAATGAGAAGACTAAACCTAAGGATAATAAGTATAGAAGAGAGCAAGATTCTCAACTTAAAGGCCCAGTAAATATCTTCAACAAATTACAGAAGAAAACGTCCCTAACCTAAAGAAAGAGATGCCCATAAACATACAAGAAGTCTATAGAATGCCAAATAGATTAGACCAGAAAAGAAATACCTCCTGTCACATAATAATCAAAACACCAAATGCATAAAAAGAAGGAATATTAAGAGTAGTAAGGCAAAAAGGTCAAGTAACATATAAAGGCAGAGCTATCAGAATTACACCAGACTTCCCATCAGAGATTACAAAATCTAGAAGATCCTGAGCCAATGTCATACATCCCCCAAGAGAACACAAATGATAGCCCAGGCTACTATACAAAGCAGAAGTATCAATTACCATAGATGGAGAAACCAAGATATTCCATCACAAAAGCAAATTTACATAATATCTTTCCACAAATCCAACCCTACAAAGGATAATAGATGGGAACCCCAACATAAGGAGGGAAACCACAACCTAGAAAAAGCAAGAAAATAATCTTTCAACAAACCCAAAAGAAGATAGCTACACAAAGATAATTCCACCACTAATAACAAAAATTACAGAAAGCAACAATCACTTTTACTTAATATTTTTTAACATCAATGGATTCAATCACTATCCCCAGCCAAAAAAAAGATAGACTAACAGATTGGACATGTAAACAGGACACAGCATTTTGCTGCACACAGGAAACACACCTCCGTGACAAAGACAGTTACTACCTCAGAGCAAAAGTCTGGAAAACAACTTTTTAAGCAAATGGTCCCAAGAAACATGCTGGAGCAGCCATTCTTATATCAAATAAAATAGACTTTCAACCAAAAGTTATCAAAAAAGATAAGGAAAAACACTACATAGTCATCAAAGAAAAAAAATCAACCAAAATGACCTCTCAGTTCTGAACATCTATGCTCCAAATGCAAAGACACCCACATTCATAAAAGAAACATTACTAAAGCTCAAAGCACCCATTGCACCTCATACAATAATAGTAGGAGACTTCAACAACCTACTCTCATCAATGTACAAATCATGAATAAAGAAACTAGAGAAAGTAATAAAAGTAATAAACCGAATGGAGATATATATATGTATATATATATATATATATTAACATTTCGTCCTACAAAATTGATCATATAATTATATAACAAGTCTCAAAACAGTCCTCAACAGATTAAAAAAAAAAGATTGAAGCAATCTTACAGATCCTATAAGATCACCATGGACTATGGTTGGTATTCAATAACAAAAAAAACAAAAGAAGTGCCACATACACATGAAAGCTACAAAATGCTCTACTCGATGATAACTTGGTCAAGGAAGAAATGAAGAGATTAAAGACTTTTTCCAATAATTAAAATGAAGGCACAACATAACCAAACTTACGGGACACAATGAAAGCAGTGTGAAGAAGAAAACTCACAGCTCCAAATGCCTCCAAAAAGAAACTGGAGACAGCATACACCAGTAGCTTGACAGCACACCTGAAAGCTCTAGAACAAAAAGAACCAACTACATCCAAGAGGAGTAGACTGCAGGAAATAATCAACCACATGGCTAAAATTAACCAAGTAGAAACAAAAAGAACTAAACAAAGAATCAACAAAACCAGGAGCTGATTCTTTAAGAAAATCAGCAAGATAGATAAACCTTTAGCCAGACTAACCAGAGGGCACAGAGACTGTATCCAGATTAATAAAATCAAAAATGACAAAAATGAAAAGGAAATATAACAACAGAAACTGAGAAAATTCAAAAAAAAAAAAAACCATCAGATCCTACTTCAAAAGCCTATACTCAACAAAATTCTAAAATCCACATGAAATGAACAATTTCTTAGACAGATACCAGGTACCAAAGTTAAATCAGGATCAGCTAAACCATCTAAACAGTCGCATAACCCTTAAAGAAATAGAAGCAGTCATTAAAAATCTCCCAACCAAAAAAGTCCTAGTACCATATGTTTTTAGTGCAGAATTCTATCAGATTTTCCAAGAAGACCTAATACCAATTCTCTTCAAACAATTCCAAAAACAGAAACAAAAGAAAAGCTAACCAATTAGTTTTATGAAGCAACAGTTAAACTGATAAAAACCACACAAAGACCCATCAGTACAGTATTTAAAGCTCTAGCTAAAGATATTAGACAACAAAAGGATGGCAAAGGGATGCAAATTGAAAAGCAAGAAGTGAAAATATTGCTATTTGCAGATGATATGATAGTATAGTTAAGTGACCCCAAAAATTCTATGAGAGAACTTCTAAACGTGATAAACAACTTCACCAAAGTGGCTGGATATAAAGTTAAACAAATCAGTAGCATTCCTCTATTCAAAGGATAAAGAGGATAAGAAAGAAATTAGGGAAATGACACCGTTCACAATAGTCCCAAATAATACAAAATATCTTGGTGTGACTCTAACCAAGCAAGTGAAAGATCTGTATGACAAGAACTTTAGGTCTCTAAAGAAAGAAATTAAAGAAGACCTCGGAAGTTGGAAAGATCTCCCGTGCTCCTGGATTGACAGGATTAATATAGTAAACATGGCCATCTCGCCAGAAGAGGATTACAGATTCAATGCTATTTCCATCAAAATTTCAACTCAATTCTTCATATAGGTAAAAAGAACAATTTGCAAATTCATTTGGAATAACAAAAAACCTAGGATATTGAAAACTATTCTCAACAATAAAAGAACTTCTGGAAGAATCAACATCCCTGACATCAAGTTGTATTGCAGAGCAACAGTTATTAAAAACTGTATGATATTAGTACAGAGTCAGGCAGGTAGATCAATGGAATAGAATTGAAGACCCAAAAATGAACCCACATACCAATGGTCACTTGATCTTTGACAAAGGAGCTAAAACCATTCAGTGAATAAAAGACAGCATTTTTAACAGGTGGTGCTGGTTAGAAGCAAGGGGAATAGGGTTGGGATAGGAGTGCTGGGGAGGTGGAAGGGGTAAAATCAGGAAAGGAAATAACATTTGAAATGTAAACAAATGTAAAACTGGTGATCAGCATGTAGAAGAATCCATTCTTATCTCCTTGTATAATACTCAAATCCAAGTCGATCGAGGACCTCCACAAAAGACCAGATACTCTGAAACTAATAGAAGGTAAAGAGAGAAAGAGTCTTGAACACATGAGAACAGTGGAACATTTCCTGAAGAGAATACAAATGGCTTGTACACTAAGATCAAGAATCAACAAATGGGACCTTATAAAATTGCAAAGATTCTGTACGGAAAAGGACGCAGTCAGTTGGACAAATCAGCAACCAACAGATTGGGAAAAGATATTTACCAATCCTACATCTGATAGAGGCCTAATATCTAATGTATACAAAGAACTCAAGAAATTAGACTCAAGAGAATCAAATAACCCTATTAAAAATGTGATTCAGAGGTAAACAAATAATTCTCAACTAAGAAAACTCTAATAGCCCTGAAACACCTAAAGAAATGTTCAACATATTTATAGTCATCAGGGAAATGTAAATCAATACAACCCGAGATTCTACTTCACACCAGTCAGAATGGCTAAGATCAAAAACTCAGGTGATAGTAGATGCTGGTGAGGATGTGGAAAAAGAGGAAAACTCCTCCGTTGTTGGTAGGATTGCAAGCTGGTACAACTACTCTGAAAATCAGTCTGGTGGTTCCTCAGAAAATTGGACATAGCATTACCTGAGGACCCAGCTATACCACTCCTGGGTATATACCCAGAAGATGCTTCAACATATGTCAAAGGAACATGCTCCACTATGTTCATAGCAGCCTTAATTATGATAGCCAGAGTTGAAAGAATCCAGATGTCCTCAACAGAGGAATGGATACAGAAAAGGTGGTACATTTACACAGTGGAGTACAATTCAGCTATTAAAAACAATGAATTCATGAAACTCTTAGGCAAATGGATGCAACTAAAAAGCATCATCCGGAGTGAAGTAACCCAATCATAAAAGAACACACATGGTATATACTTACTGATAATAGGATATTAGCCCCAAACTCAGAATACCCAAGATACAATTCACAGACCACATAAAGCTCAAGAAGAAGGAAGACCAAAGTGTGTGTGCTTCAGTCCTTCTTATAAGGGGGAACAAAATACTGATGGGAGGAAATATGGAGACAAATTGTGGAGCAGAGATTAAAGGAAAGGCCATCCAGAGACTGCCCAACCTGGGGATCCATCCCTTATACAGTCACCAAACACACACACTATTATGAATGACAAGAAGGGCTTGCTGACAGGATCCTGATACAGCTGTTTCCTGAAAGGCTCTGCAGTGTCTAAGAAATACATAGGTGGATTCCCAAAGCCAACTATTGGACTGAGGACAAGGTCGACAGTGTAGGAATTAGAGAAATGACTGAAGGAGCTGAAGAGATTTGCAACTCCTTAAGAAGAACAACAATAACTATCAACCAGACTTCCCAGAGATCCCAGGGACTAAACCACCAACCAAAGTGTACAGATGAAGTGACCCATAGCTTCAGCTTCATAAGTAGCAGAGGATGGGCTTGTTGGGCATCAATGAGAGTAGAGGCCCTTGTTCCTGTAAAGGCTGGATGCTCCAGTTTAGGGGAATACCAGGACAAGGAGGTGAGAGTCATTGGGTAGGTAAGGGAACAACCTCATAGAAGCAAGGGGAGTGGGGTTGGGATAGGAGTGCTGGGGTGGGGGAAGGGGTAAAATCAGGAAAGGAAATAACATTTGAAATGTAAATAAAGAGTATATCCATTTTAAAAAAATTAAGAAGCATCATTCTTAACATCCTCTCTAGCTTGCCACAGGAAGGCTAGAGGAGTCTAGGGAGAAACTTCACTTCTAGGCTGCCTCATGAGGCTTGGGTATCATTTTCTGGACCCTGTTACTCTCAGTTCAGTATTTGGATACTAGGCAGTTACTTTAATTTTTCTTCTACAATTTAAAAGCATCCACTCTATATGAAAGCCTAATTTAGACAAACTTTCATGCACATATAAAATGTGCATGTTGAATATGTGTGTGTGTAAGTGGGTTTATGTGTGTGAATTAAATCACTCTGATACATTTTAAGATTGATTTGAAAGACATAAACTGAGTAATTCCAGTGGCTATAAAAAAATAACAACCATCCACATGGTAACTCACAATCATCCATATCTCTTGTTGGAGAGAATCCAGAGCTCTCTTCTGATCTATTCAGACATCAAGCATGACACACAGACTTACAAAGGAGAAAAACACTTAAAAATAAATTATCTTTTTTCTTAAGAATGTTTTCCTGCTTTAGTAAAATTTGACATATTGATTTGATTTCTGGATGTCTTTTGCATATATAAAACCAAGTAAAAGAATATGTAAAGCAAATGATTTTTATATTCAACTGTCCTTAGTGTCCACTGTGATAATAAAAATAATATATTGATGGGACACCTCCCTTCTAGTTGTTGGTCAGTTGGCCTCCATTAGATTCACAAATAATACAGCTTATTGCCGTTGCTCTTGGCTGAATCTTAGAAGATGAAGCTAAGACACCACTGTTGATGACATTACAAACATCAGACAAAGGACTTAGAAGAACTGAACTAGAACTTTTTTTTAAAACTTTCTCCCTTCGGATTAGCTGTCATTATCTCAAGGCGTTATGAAAAATATCAGGCAAGAACAAGCAGAAAAACTAATCAATTGTTCCACAAAGTTGCAAAGCTTATGAACTACAACAATGGTCTTTGGCACATGTGGGTACAATTGTGGCACTATCATATTAACAGTAAATAACATCTGTTGAATTGGATATAAAGTTGTTGTGCAACTGGATGAAACTCAAGCATGGTACTGAAGGCCTTGAAAGGTTATCCAGACTTGAGAGGTCATAGCCCTACAAATGAACATTTTTCTTCCATGTTCTAAAAAATATCTCTAGCTGCATCTAGATCCTTACTACTATTCTCATAAATAGGCATAATATGCACAGCTCATAAAATGAGCTTCTTTTGGTACAAGATGTTACCACAGAAATACACAACAGGTCAAAGGACAGAGAATTAGTGATTATAGGGCATCCAACCCAAAATCAAACATTCATAATACAGTCCCTTCATCTAATGCATGAGGAAATTAACTAAAGAGTACATGACTATGTTAGAAGAGTCATAGGAGCTATATGTCTGTGCTGTATGTCTGCTGTGAGATAATGCCTCCTACATAAGGCATGAAAGCAGTACCCAACAAATCTAAACAATAAGATTTCATAAGTAAGACCTGAACAATGATAACACCTGTTGGATGAGCAATATTTTATGAGACGTAACTCTAGATATAAATTAGAGATTATCAAAGACTGGAGAGAGAGAGAGAGAGAGAGAGAGAGAGAGAGAGAGAGAGAGAGAGAGAAATAGACAGAGAGTTAAAGTATCAGCTTACTATATGAAAAACCAGCATGTTAGGTTACATTTTCCCAAGTGGGCAGTTACTGAATATATTCAATTTGTTGTCCTAAAGAACTTTCCTTAGTCAGAAGAAAATAATAAGAAGAATCATAGACATCACAAAATAAAACAAAAATGCCCATGGTTCAGTATTTCTAATTCATCTTACATTTATTTGTAATGTAATTTATTGCCATCGTTTCTTTTTTAAAGATTTTCCAACACCCCTGTCACATCATTTGTCAGAGTCTGTATCACCTCACAGTTTACATACTGGTACAGATGTTTGACCCTAAGGATGGAACAGATCTATGTTGTAGATTAATTCATTTTAAAGAGGCACAGAATTCAGATAGACATGGATGTTGTGCTGGCAGTCCTCAGGAATTCCTAATCTCCTCTGGGTAAGATGTGAGTTTTCTGAAGGGATCATAGAAAAGTTGGACTAGCCAAAACAATGTGTCCATCTCTTAGGAAGCACAACACAATATTTTTAATTTACTACTCATTAGCAATTTGGAAAAAGTTTTCTGAGTGATGCTGCTGTTTACAAGACTGCTGGGTCCTGGAGCAGGGAATGATGAAACTCTGTGGGGAGGTGAGACCACAGCTCCCTAGACATATATCAGATCTGACATCCATTACATTCCTCATAAACTATTGTCAGGAACACACAATACTCCTCAGTGTTCCAGCTGTTAGATAATTTGTCACCTTCAGTAACAAATAGAGTTGAAAAGAAAAGGAGCGGACAGAAGGTGTGGGTAAGTGTAAATGGTGGACAATATTGTTCTATGGCAAACACTCATGTAGAGAAAGAATAGTTTGTGAGGCAGGAAGTCAGCTGCCAAGTGCATGTCTGGCTTTACAGGTACATATTCATGTTTATAGAAGGAAGGATCATGTCTTGATTTTAGTGGTGGAGGATGCTAATGCAGAGTCACTGTCACAGGCAACCTACCTCAGAACAATCACACATTCTACTCTGTGTTTGCTAGAATTTTGCCTGTGATCCTCTGTGCTTGTGAGAGACTATGAAGGTATGCAGTTCAGTGGAGGGGTACCTGAGTGACAAAATGGACAGAAATGTAGTGATTACAGGACAGTATCTATGACTCAGGTAAAATCTGTGAACAGATAGCCGTATCCATGTTCACATGGCTCTAATGTGATATAGCAATGATTGAAGTGAAGATAACTTTGTGTATTTCAGTGGGCTTCTATTGGGGTTGGGCAGTTTTGTGAAAACACCTTTGTTTTAAAATGTAATTATATAAATATATTGTATCATTCATATTATAATCTCTTGCAGTTTTTTTTTCCTTCTGGAAATTACATTTATGTAATTTCTCTTTAAATTTACCTTTATGTAATCTACTTTTAAAATTGTTTTCAACAATCCTCACAATTTATTTCAATAATTCAG
The DNA here is from genome assembly GCA_030674055.1 of Rhabdomys pumilio. Taxonomy (NCBI): domain Eukaryota; kingdom Metazoa; phylum Chordata; class Mammalia; order Rodentia; family Muridae; genus Rhabdomys; species Rhabdomys pumilio. The sequence goes on from JANHMN010000003.1 coordinate 15,082,429, forward strand.
AGGCTACCCTATCACTATATGAGCTAATGTCGTAATTATCTCAGCTGTTTGCATAGGACATAAAATTTCAAGTCACAAGTCATTCTCTATATATTTAACAGAAAACTTCCTCATGATTCTCTGGATAGACATGTGAAGACAGATAAGAAAGCATAATTTCTCAGCATGGATGCAGAAACTTTTAATTAAGTTTCAGTGTTATATGATGTTTGAGTTTCTATATTGATACGTAAAATTTATTGTGGTATAGAGAAGACTCCAGTTTCTCTCCCAGAGGTAATTGTTGGTTTAATTTCCTGAAGCAACAGGGAGCCTCCCAAACATCTGTATTATAGATCTAGACTGTCTTAAGCCTTCTTTTTCCCTCTTTATGCTTCAGAACATATGAGGGACACATGGATACCCTGAAATTTACACTTACACACTTACAATTAAACAAGTAGACAAACTTTAGAAAAAATTTGATGTGAATAATCTTAAGTTTGGAATCATTTTCAAAAGAACACTTTATACTTTGGTTAACATAAATTTTGACTCTGTTTCATATTTCCATGTAGAGTCCTCTGGGTCTGAAGTCTATGAACAAACAGTGGTGCTGGCAGAATAGAATCAAGGAATCTTGCAGTAGGTTTGGTCTATTTATCACAGACTCTCATTGGAATACTTGGGAACTTTTTTCTCATTTTCTACTATGCCTTCCTTTCTTTCACTACATCTAGATTAAAATCCACAGATTTGATTCTGAAGCATCTGATTGTGGCCAACTCCTTGCTCATACTCTCTAAAGGAGTTCCCCAGACAATATCATCTCTGGGCTTGAAAGATTTCTTCAGTGATCTTGGATGCAAAATTGTTTTCTATGCTCACAGAGTGGGAAGGGGTATGTCCATTAGTTCAACCTGCATTCTCAGTGTCTTCCAGGCCATCACCATTAGTCCTATGGACTCCAGATATGCAGGACTTAAACTCAAAGCCCCAAGATATGTAGGCATCATCTGTACACTCTGCTGGATTCTGTTCATGATGGTAAATATAATTGTTCTAATGTATGTGACTGCCAAAACGAGCAATAGAAACATCACAAATCAAAAAAATTTGGGATTATGTGTGAGCACTAATTATGGAAAGCCTCAGAAAATTCTACATTCAGTAGTATTTTCATTTCCTGATATTCTGTTTATGGGGCTAATGATATGGAGTAGTAGTTTTATGGTTTTCATCCTGCTCAGGCACAAGCAGCAGGTACAGCATATACTCACAACACGTGTTTACCAAAAATGTTCCAGTGTGGATCGAGCTACAAAAACAATCCTTCTGCTTGTGAGTACCTTTGTCTGCTTTTACATGATTTCCTCCATTACACAGATAATTATTATTGTGAATAACAGTCCTACCTGGTTTCTGGTGAACTTAGCTACATTATTTGGTGCCGGCTTTCCAACTGTCAGTCCCTTTCTGCTAATTACCCAAGACTCCAATGCAAGCAGGTTCAATCTTCATTGGATATTGACTAGGAAGTCCTCGCATCTTATAAGGAGCATGTGATTTTCCTGCTTTCTGGTGGATTATTTTTAATGGTTCTATCCAAAATTTCAATGAACAACATGAGCATGCTGAGGAGAGATTCCTATTCCAGTTCAGAGAATCAGAACCTTCTAGAGACCCAAGAGTGAACTGGTAACAAGGAAATACTGTACTAACCATCTCAACAGCTCCAATTCTCTCCTGAAAAACTATTCTTTTATGCATTTTTATATATTTGCACCTGTTACCTATTCTTCTTTCATCTACAGTGACATGTATCAAGAACACACTCCAGTTACCATGATTGCCTCAGTAACTGTCTCTACATTTTCTTCTATAGTGATCTGCTGCAGTTAATTAGCCCCACATATTCAAAGTTGATCTTGAGGTCTAGTCATTACTAGGACTTTTTGAAATAAGATTAATGATATACAGAGTAGAAAAGATAGAAAAAATTTGTTTGAATGTCTTTTTTTATTGGATATTTTATTTATATTTCAGATGCCATCCCCTTTCCCCATTTCCCCTCCCTAGAAAACACCTATCCTTTGCCCCCTTTTCCATTTTGCTTTTATACAACTTTTTAAAATGTTAATCAAAGAATTTATAAGTATGGTAATGCTCAATCAGAAGTGTAACCAAATACCCAACCTAGCTATGTAAACTATCTTTGACTGGTGGAGACACGTGAACTTCTGCCTCCATGCCCCCTCTCTCTTTCTCTCTCTTTTTCTCTCTCATTACCTAGCTTCTCATCTACTTTATCTTCTCCTCTTCTTACTCCATCTTTTCCTCTCGGTGCTCCTTCCCCCTTAGCTCCTCCTACATATTACCCTTCCTGTTAAAATAAAACTTTTCTCTCAAAATACAATTAAAGCATAATTATTCCTATTTGTACCAGTGAGGTACAAGATAGTCTTAATACCCAGTCCATCCTTTTGTTGACTAACCAGAACCTCTGTCTTCTCTCTTGACTAAAACACTTAGTTTTGAGCCTGGCTTTTTCTTGGCTTTAGAATGAATGTCAGCTGAAAACCATCCACTCAGATCTTTTCTCTCAAGGTAAATAGCCAGGATTGGCTATGAGACTATAGGTCTTCAATGCCGTCAGAAATCCAGAATGACTAAATTAACTGAAGTTATGGGAAGCACTAAGTATAGCTTCTAAAACTTAGCCAATTTATAGAGACCACTGAACACCTGGACAGCCCCTATACTACAGAACTTTGGAGCATCAAATCTTCAGCCTTCTGGAACAAACTCATCTGACAGACTTTGGTGCTGCAGAATTATTAAGGACTGATTACTCTGTCTAGGCAGATATAATCAGTCGACTATTCTGCAAGTGTGTCCTTTTCTGGACAGTAATTTGTCTGTAGATGGAGAGAGGCAATTCTTCCTAATGGCTGTCTCACCACAACTGGAGTAACTCCAAGGATGTTCAATTTCTTCTTAGAATCCAAGACAGGAAGCTGTCAGGAGCAGACAGGTCTCTAATCAAAATGAACATTAATATAGAAATATTTGTGAAGTCAATTCTATGGATTTCTGACATTTTGAAATCCAATTATCCATGTAAGGTAACCTGGACTGTAGTCTGTTAACTCCTCTCAGCAATTTCTAAATAAAATATAGAAAACACCCTAACAATAAACTCAAAGTCATGAATTTGCTATAGTCCCTTAACTTACAGGCTAATCATCCCAAATCAGTTAAAAAAGTTAAAGAAGGACTGGGTCTAAGCCTTGTATTTCTAAATGTGTTATACAGGCACAATGCCCATGAGAGTAACAATATTCATTTCACTTTCATATCAATAAGAAGCTCATACCAATGAAAACCTTAAATTTGAAATCCAAGTGAATTTTGTACCATTTAAGAAATTATAACTTCATCTTGACATCAAATTATACAGATTTCTACCAATAGGTTATGGCTATGCCATAAATCCTAGCTAATCCTCCCTGTTCCAACAAAACCACTACTTTTCCCCAGAGAGACAGCCCAATATTAACCACCTTTGTCCCGAAGCCCAGGGAATAGGGGTGCAGACTCTTCTTTAACTTCTTCAAGCTGATTACGGGCATTGAGATATTAGAAGAGGGGTGAGGGGAAGAGTAAATTGATAAGCTTCTGACACTGTGTCTTCACTGCATCCAGATGGAATTCCCAGACACCAATAGTTTGAATAGGTCTGCTCATTTTGCTTGATGAGTAGATACACCAAGGCTGTGTATTCTGCAATATACAATTCTCTGGACAAATTTTATTATCAAGAAAAAAATTTTTTTTTCCTAGAGTGCTGTCGTTTTTTTTTTTTTTTTTAAATGTTGCTTCTAACAACTTTTTTCCCCTTTTATGTAGTTGGTTATAATATTTACATTTCAACTTTTAT
>JANHMN010000003.1:15086447-15099367 GCA_030674055.1 Rhabdomys pumilio
GAGACAAAAGTACTGACCAGGAGAAGAATAGTTTTAGTGGCTCTAGACTCAGGGGAGGATCTAGATGAAACACTGGTCCTGGATATGTATTGCATCATCTGATTGTGCTTGTACAGTGTGAGAACCATGGAGCCACTGGCCCATAGCATTAGCCCCAGCAAAAGCATATCAGGAACGGACAGTAATGATGCATAAAGGATGTCACTGGTTGAATCATGCCGGACAGAATAACAGTATATAAAAGATTTCAGTTTTGTTGTGCTTTCATTGCCATATCTTGCCCTCATGTGCACAAGATTAACACTGCTTATAAATAAATGAATTACCCAGTTGAGGTACACAGAGCAATAAATGCACTTGTGTATTCTCACTTTAAGTTCTGAATACCTGGAGTTCCTGGGGCTGATGATGATGGCCTGAAACACACTAAGAAATGAGGTGCTGCCAATACAAGCACCCCTACCTACTCTGTGCATAGAAGAAAACAATTTGCATCCAATATCATTGAGAAAATCTTTAAATCCAAATGAGGATATTGTCTGGGGCACTCCTTTACACAGTACAGTTAAGATATTGGCTACAATCAAGTGCATCAGAACCCAGTCTGTAGACCTTAACCTATACCTTGTTAGGTACAAATATATATAGTTGTAGAAAAGAGTGAAATTCCCTAGAATTCCAATTATAGTCAGAGAGAAGAAAATCATTCCGATAAGCAACTCACTGGTTTCCATGCTGTAAGTTCTTGTTCTCAAACTTAGGATCCTTCATGGCAAGGTGAAGCTGGAGACTCAGTCTATATCCTAAATGAATCCATAAGGCATATTCAACATGTAGGTCATTTACCACTTTGGCATAAGTTCTACACAAAAAACTGATTGAATGAGGCCACAAAGCATCTGGATTTCTCTAAGTTCATGTTTGTGAAATGTTTAAAACACTATCAATTTCTCATTAACAGGATCAGAACAAAATTATCTGAAAGAATGGTGGCTCATGTTTGAAATAAAGCATGACTCCATCAAAACAACTATCCAATAGTCATATGGCATACATTTAACTCTGGGAAATAAACAAAAATCCATGTAAAAAATAGCAGTAGGGTAACCAAAATATTATTTAGGGAAGATCACATATGGTCTTTGTATCACCAAGTGAAGTAATTAAGGACATAAGAGTTGAGTTTTGTAAATTCAGGCTATAATTTCCACATGCATTGTGATAAGAGATAGCTTCAAACATTAACACAGATGAAAAAAGATTAGTATGAGAGTAGACACTAATATTTAAATACTTTAGGTTCGGAGGGAAATTTAGTTGTGAGAAAACAATATCCCATAGAACTCATCTATAGGGCCTATTTTTCTTCTTTCAGTTTCCTATACAAGTGATAAGCAATCCTATATTTGATGACAATGTTTTTGGATATGTTCAAAAATATTTAATTCTAGTAGTTGATGTTAGAAAGAAATAAAATTCATTAATGCCTCAATTTAAAAGACCCTTGCTGCAGTCACAGAAAAAAAAATTCTGGAATTTATTCAGTTTTTTTTTTTATTATTTTCAAACTGTTAGGAAACCTATATTCATTAATCTCATCCTCACTCTGAGACAGAGAAAAAGTTTTGTTTACATGAGGCCATCATTAAATGCAAATCCTGGTAGAAGTGATTGGTTTCTAGAACAGATTCCACTCATACCTAGAAGCCTGAAGTAATAGTAGGTGTACACATAGAAGTCCTGAAAATGTTCACTGCATATTACATGGAACCACAGTTTTTTAATTAAGCTGTCAATTTATTGTCAGGAGTAATTAGGTTTTAGCCCATTTTCATTTATAAAAATTATTTGCAAATATTACATAAATTAATCTGGACATACCCAAGTGCATAATGAAAGAATCTCTGCGACAAATACCCTGTCAATGAATCATCTATACAGAGCTTATCGTCTAATCTGTCATTGTCCAGAGTCACCACTGTGCATAACAACACAAAGGAAATAAAACTAACAAACTTACCACAATGATGTGCAGTGTCACTGATCCCAGTGACCATTTTTTTTGTCAGGTTTCCTAGTGAAATCATTTAGGGAAACTCTGATTTCTATCAGTCAGACATTACAATACCCCATAAGCACCAGATTCTTAACAAGTGTGACAGCACAGATGGCACTGACAGTGAGGAATGGTCTAAGTTAGAACTGGAATGCAGTGCTTATAGGACCCCAGCATTCATTTCTATCTGATTTCCTTCCTGGTGAGGTTTTCTGTATCCTATGTAGCTTTACTATTCATCCAAATTCAGTACATGTCTTAATATCTCTTATGATTACTTACCAATAATCGAATATTTAATCTTCTCTGCTCTCAGGTTACAGTCTGTTCTACTTTCTGCACCATTTCTCTTCCTGGAATGCTGATATCAGTGCCCTAGCCACAAAATTCAAAAAGTCATCTGAAGGGAGGTACTAGGACCTGAGATATGGATCTGTGATTCTGTGACCTCATCTCCCCTCAGACTTGCAGTTATCATTTCACTTCTAATAGCAATAGATGTAGGGCTGACCAGGCAGTTAATTTTCTCTGAACTTCTCTCCCCTGTTGACAGTTCTCAATGAAGATGTACAACTCTTGCTATCAATTCTTAAGGGAATATTTTGAAGTCAAGTGAGGTTGTTATTTGCTCTGTTTTCTAGGGATTATGGGATCTCACCTTTGGAATTTTAGAGATAATGTGGACCATGTGATGAGTATAATTGAGCTATGTGTGTCCATTTTAGTTGGTGTTTGTCTGAGATGTTCTGTACACAAATTTTAGTTTACCTTCTTTGTCTCAGTAGGTACCAATATGTAGAATAGAAATTCAGTTTTCAACCCCACCAGCAATCGAGGGTTGTTCCTCTTTCCCCAAATCCTTGCCAACATGTGTTTTCACCTGGGCTTTTGATGTTTGCCATTCTGATTGGTGTAAGGTAGTATCTCATGGTCATTTTGGTTTGCATTTCTCTGATCACTCAGGACTCTGAACATTTCTTTAGGTGCTTCTCAGCCATTTGGTATTTCTTTGCTGTGAATTCTATGCTTTGCTCTAAGCCCCATTTTTTGATTGGGTTGTTTGGTTTTTTTGGTGGTTAGCTTCTTGTGTTCATTATACATTTTGGATATTAGCCCTCTATCAGATGTAGGGCTAGTGAAGATTTTTTCCTCAATATGTAGGTTGCAGATTTGTCTTATTGACTATGACCTTTGCCTTAGTTTCATGGAGTCCCATTTATCAATTCTTAATCTTAGATCATGAGCCATTGAAATTTTGTTTAGGAAAATTTTCCCTGTGCCAATGAGTTCAAGGCTCTTTCTCAGTTTCTCTTCTATTCAGTGTATTTGGGTTTATTTTGAGATCCTTGGTCCATTTGGACTTGAGCTTTGTGAAAGGTGCAAATATGGTTTAATTTTCAATTTTCTACATACAGAAACCCAGTTAGACCAGCAGCGTTTATTGAAAATGCTTTATTTTTTCCATTGTATATTCTTGGCATTTTTGCCAAAGATCAAGTGTTTATAAGTGTGTGGTTTTATTTCTGGATCTTCAGTTCTATTCCATTGATTAGCATTTCTGTCTCTGTACCAATAAGATGCAGTTTTTTTTATCACTATTGCTTTGTAGTAAAGCTTGAGTTCAGGGATGGCTATTGTGTCAACCAATTTTTTATTGTTAAGATTGTTTTTGCTATTCTCTATTTTTTGTGTTTCTGGATGAATTTGATAATCCCTTTTTCTATGTGTTGAAGAATTGTGTTGCGATTTTGATGGGGATTGCATTGAATCTGTAGATTACCTTTGGAAGTATGCCCATTTTTACTATATTAATTCTGCCAATCCATGAGCATGGAAATCTCTCTATTTTTTGAGAACTTCTTCAATTTTTTTCATGAGACACTTGAAGTTATTGTTATACAGGTTGGGAAAAGCTGGGAGAGTCTGAGGAAGAAGGCAACCCTGTAGGAGGACTAGCAGTTTCAATTAATTTGGACTCCTGAGATCTCTCAAACAATGGACCACCAACCAGGCAGCATACACCAGCTGATATGAGGCTTTCAACGCATATACAGCAGAGGACAGTCAGGTCTGGGTTCAGTCAGTGAAGATGCACCTAACCCTCAAGAGACTGGTGGGGAGATCCAGGAAGTTTAGAGGTCTGGTGGAATAGGAGGGGTGGGGGATGGGGAAAACCTCTTGAAGATGGGGATAATGCGAGCAGGCAAAGATGGGATTTGGAACATTTGGAGAGTGGATTGGGTTTGGTATAAATTCTGGAATGTAAAAATAAATAAATAAATAAATAAATAAATAAATAAATAAATAAATGGAAAATAGATATGTTTGATACTCTCAAGGAGCACCATAAAATTTATAAATTTAAATAAAGGAACATGCAGGAACTAGATCTACTATATATTTAGCACAAATGTGAAGCTTGGTTTTCAGGTCACAAGTGATGCTGTGAATATCTTGGCCTCTCTTCATTGCCACTGAACTCCTTAACCTTACCAAGACTTCATAGTTGGTCCTCAGTGGGGGAGGCTGTGCCTTGTCCTGCTGACACTAGATGGCACAGGGTTAAGTAGTACCCAAAAGGGGTCCCCTTTCTTTGAAGAGAAAGAAAGAAGGCAATGCATATTTGGATTTTTAAGTATGAAAATAGGAAGAGAGGAGGGAGAATATCTGTGATCTGGATGTAAAATGAATAAAAAGTGGTAAAAAAAAAACACCCCACAAATTAAAGCAAGTAAATACAATAAAACAAATAAAAACAAGTTAACAGTAAAGTTTATTGAATAAATGTAAATTTCCCATATTTATTTATTTATTTATTTATTTATTTATTTATTTATTTTTTCTTGCTTGCTTTTTAATGCTGGAGTCAATTTGTACTTGATATTTTGTGTATAAATAACTTTTATCAACTTTGCTTGGCATTAGTAACAGAACAAAACTAAACAGGTTTTTGATGTGCTAGCCTGCATGGATGAACTATTTTTTTACAGTAGATATGAGTTATTAATTGAAATTAAATTAATGCAAAATTTTAAATAAAATCTCATTTTCAGGCATTTCTTTTTTGTGTGTGTGTGTGAGTTATTGGTCTAAGAGGACTGTGAGGCACTTGGATACCACAGATGTTCGTCACTATTTTTTTATGCCCGTCATAGCTAGTCGGTGAGAATCTATTGCTGTGGAGATCATGAAGTAACAATGCAATACATAAGAAATCATCATAAACTGTCTGTGAAACACTCTAACCAAAGAATTCTCAGGTAAAATACAATAGTTTAGCCTAGTACTGTATTCTGCATTGTACAGGGCTGACCTTTCAGGAAACTGGTGATGACTGGTACAGCATTGTCATGGCTGTTATGGAATAACTTTTTATTTTTTAGGAAACAGAATATAAGGCCTGTTTCTACTTTGGAATTTCATATATGATATGGTTAATTGTGCCAAAAGTCTGAGAGCATGGTAAAATGGGCCCTAGTGTGAATCTACTTTGGTTTTGCTCGGTGGTCAATCATCCTTTAAAAACCTTCCTGCAAATATATTCACGACCATAGGATAACTCTCTCAACTTTTTCACATAACCTTATTTTTTTGCAGTTTCCAAGGTAGAGCTGGGTTAGAACAACTCTTTTTAAATTGTTTTTTTGTCAAAGTTTATATTTGGGGTTAGCAGCTATGTGTTCACTTACTCCCAGGAGAAGCATACAATACATTTAATTCCATGACAGGGACAAAAAGAATCAAAGAATAGCTGGGAAGGAGCAGTTGAATGACTACCACAATGGGTGATTAAATATGTGTCTGTGAGTGATCCATGTAAGATTGTTGCAGTCAAAGCTGTCATATTTTATGTTAGGGCGAACTATCCCATGTGATATTGGATGGTATATATGCTTGCTATACTAACAATTGGGATTTCCTGTAAAGAATAAGAAAACATCTGACTAACCTAGAAAAAGCTTAAAGAAGAACATCATTAGTGGAAAACTCATAAAAGAATCTTTCTTTAAAATTTGAGGGATACTAAATTGGATCTATTCCAGAATACATGAATTCCAAAAATAACTGATGGACTCAAAGACAAATTGCATCTCCTAAACATTTAATGTTTAAGACTGTCTCAAAAGCAGTTGTTGGGCTCTTGTCCTATTTTGCTTTTGACTGCTTTGATGAAACACAAAAGGAAAATCCAGTTGGAAGGATTTATAGTCCATTATGAAGCAAAGTCATAACATGCTTGAAGTCAGAGGACAAACTGAAAGAGAATCAGGTCTTATGGATTGACTTAAAGTCATCAACTTGGGATCAATTATCTTTACCTGCTGAACTATCTACTAACACCTATGTAGGGTGTTTTAACGATTTAGCTCTTTAGGACTGCTTATAAAGCCATTTTATGAGTAGTGATCATTTACATCCTACAGGAGACCAGAATGGCTGTGCTTACATGGGTAATTTCTAACTGAGGGGAGTATTAAAAAAAAAAAAAAAAACAACAACAAAAAAAAAACAGAAAAAAATGTTGTTGTCATGGGCGATGACTCATGAAAACTAAAATCTTGCAGTTCTCTATAGGATTTATAGGCAGCCACACCCAATTTAGAAAACCTTTTAAGCAGCTAGGGAGCTGAAGCTATCCTCCTCCAACTACGCTCATCCGTCTTTGTTACTGGAAGCAGTGAGATATTGATTGTAACCAAGAAAAATCACCTTTAAGACTGTAGTATTTCTTTCCATTGTAGGCTCTCTATGTGTGGGTTGGGAAGAGATGTTCTGGTGTAAAATATCATTGACAAGCCTGATGTGTCCATAAAAGCTTCCAGTAATTATAAACTTGATTTTTAAAATGATACCATACTTATTATATCACAAATTGTCCTTTTATATGCTTCTGATTCATTGATCAGATGTCAAACATTCAACTAAGGTAAATTGAAACCACATACTAGGAATGTTATATGGAAATGAACTTATTATTTATTTTGTAAGATAAACTTAAATACAAGTAAATAGCTAAACTTTTCTTGTTAATTGCATTGACATAAATTTGTAGACAGATGCTGAATGTGCAAACTAAATGGCATATTTGTGACACGAAGCCATGCATTTAACATTTGATACAGTTGCTCAGATCTCATTTTCTTGCATGTACTTGCCAGTCCTTAGTGTTTAGATCAGTATTAAAACAAAAGAAATGTGGAACTGAAAGGAATTTTCTTTTCCCTTCACACATTTACATACACTCTTTTTCAACAAAGACATTTTAAAGTAGTGAAAATATGATATGACTCTGCTGATAAGTAATGTTACAAACTCTTAGTTTTCTCTTTTTAAGAGTTCTCACCAGAATCACAGGTGGAAATGGGCTCATGATCTACTGTTTGCATATCAATCACCTGCCTCATCCATACAGTTAGAGAAATTCTTCTGAGACACATTCCAGAAATTCCCATTTGTCCACAAACCTAGATGCTTCCAGTATATTTATTACACACTTGTATACAAACATTGACAGAATACAGGTACAATAATAAAATCACTCAAAACTGTCTCTAGATGTTGGGGACCAATAACAGGCTGATTGCTAAACAACTCTGATACCTTGCAATTTGGGTTTTATTGTCACTTGGATTAAGCCACAGCTAACACTGTGGGTGTCAATTTTATTCAATCAGGAGAATCAGGATCAAGGGCAGGTATAGGATCTCATATTCTTTGCTTCCTGCACCCTGACATTGTCAGAAACGTCTCTGATTCTTTTGAAGTTTTATTATCAACCTACTTTAATCTAATGTCTTATTTTTCCTCATGTGATCACTTACCATATGTTGAAACCAAATTTCATTCATGAACACTCACTTGCAGACAGCTGTTAGAAACTCTCACCACTCTCTCAGCAAGGATTATGACCTCAGGACTTTAGTCTCAATAACTAAGTTGTATACCTTAAAAAGAAAGCCAGTAGGTGAAATCTACTGAAATCACCTCCTCCAGACCTGCAATTATGTTTTCACCTGCAGTAGTAATAGGCAAACTTACTTCAGTAGCAAAGAACTTTGTTGATATCTGTTAGTCACAGGTGGCAATGATCAAGTATTGTCACGCCCACACGACCAGCAAGCAGACTCAACACGGTTGGATTCTTCTCAACAGTCTTTATTGCAGGAACTCTAAAATTCTATGGGGACCCCGTGCAGCCGGAGAGTGCTGCTTATATAGAGGAGCAGGGGTTGCCCAATGCAAGGATTGGCTAAGGCCTCAATACCTCGTTAGCATATACCCACTTGGGAGGGACACACGCCAGAATCGTGCTGACACATGTGCAGAATACTTGTTTACCAGAAAAGTCTGACGAGACAGGTAGGCAGTTGGCGCCACCTTCAAATGTTGGCTACCAACAAAGTATTACTACAAATTTATTGCCCTCACCATTTAAGGGGGTGTTTTTAAAGATGATTCAATATTTATTGATCCTAGGAGGAATAGAACATCTCCCAGGGAGCAAGCAGGACATACTGAGATGTGACATATGAAGGACTGGTAGTGAGCTGTATGGTTGTCTCACTGTGTTCTTAGTTATTTCCTGTTAGTTATTCTTGAAAGACTCCAAAAGTATAGTGAGAAAATAAAATGAGACAAATAAATGTGAAAAATTTTCATAGATCATAAGAAAATGTCAATAATTCACATTGAATGTTAAGGAATTCTCTGTTCAGTCATACTCTGACACTGGATATATACTCCATATACCAAAATTACTAATGGGGAGTTATATTTTGTAATAAATATGGTTTGTTAAGTTTGCCATTGGTCAGAGGAAATAAACCAAATCTGTAAGTAAAGCAAAAGTCGCAGAAGGTTCTCAAATATCCCAGACAAATGACAGCTCCAGGAACTGAAGTGTCAAGTCTACTCTACAATGTTTGTAACTGTCAGATACCAGTGCTGCCCCCATCAGTTCAAAAGTAAGGATGCTGATCACATGAGAGACCTCACCCTTGCTTCCAGTAGTCATAAATCCACAAACCCAATCAATGACAGTACTTGGTTTGTGAAAGACTGAGAATAAATATGCAGAGAAAGGGAACATTCTTCATTCTGATGACAGCCATTCTGACTGAGAGAAATAGAATCTCAAATGATAGCACCTTGCATTCATAAACCAATGGCAAAGGAGAATAGATATTGTATTACTTTTTGTTTATTTTTGTCATTCATATTTCTTGAATCAAAATCTCTCTGATCCATTGATTATGCTATTATGTAATTGGTTGATTTCTTCAGAACAGGGTAGTTGAGTTTTTACTTCTTTTCATGTGTAAGGCATTGATATGTTTGTTTTTAAATCTTACTTGCTATAACTTATCACACTTATTTCTTTGCTTGTTTTGGGGAGTTGTTGTGATATTTGCTGTGACATATATGTGGATAGTACAGGACAACTCTTCTAACTTTGCCACATGAAAGTCTTTGGTATGGAACCCTCTTTTAGGGATTTTTTTTTTAGGACAAGAATGATGCTTGATTCAATGTGTAATATTTTCTGTGTTATTTCTCTTTCTTATTTGTAGGATATGCTTCAAATTTTTGCTGTTAATACTATATACGTTCTTCATGATGATTCTGTCTTCTATAACTGTGAATACTCTTGAAATAATTATGTAAAGACACATGTCTAGGAATTTGTCTCCTAGATTTTTAGAATAGAAATTTTAGAGTGTTCCTTAGGGATTAAAAGAATTGTATTAGAATCTGCCAAGGCATCTCTTTTTTATTGTAAATTTTACAATCTGTGTTGTTAGTTTTTCTTCAGTTTGAAAACTGGTTTCTGAGTACAGAAATCTTGGTTTGAAGATGTACTCTTAAGTTTTACATTAATTTACTTATTTATTTTTTAACCTAGGTATTCTCTGTAGCCCTGACTATCCTGGAACTCTCAATGTATACCAAAGGATTGCTGCCTTTGAGCTGACAGCAATCCATCTGATTCTTCATTCCCAGTGCTGAACTTAAAAGACTGCCCTTGTTAAACCTTATCCTTTATCTTTCAGTACTTTGCAGATATGTAGATGCTAATTAGATGTGTCATTTCACTGTGATGTGTTTACTCTTGTGAATGATGTTATATTCTGCTACAACTTATGATTTGTTTCATTTTATTGTGTTTTCCAACATCCTGGAAAACAATTTCTTCTATGGGGATATATATTCAGGCTCTAAATATATCTCCTGCTTGAATGTACACATATTTTTTCTGTAGTTAGAAAATTCACACTTTCATTAAATACAATTTTTCTGATAATTTTTAATTTAGAATTTGTTTAAAAATATTCCAGAACTATTTTGTGTTTCTTTATGTTCTTTTCCACTAATGATGTTTGAATGTGGCATTCCATGGCCTTGGCCTCTATCCTTCTCATTTCTTCATCATCAAGTCTTTGAGTCTTGCATTGCCCTTTCTTGATTGACACACTAAGTCTTTCAATTCCAGTATTTACATTTTGAAGTTAAATTTATTATTTCTTTATATATTTCATGCTTATGCTGTGGTTATGATTCTTGCTGTTGACTGTCTTTCTTGTGAAACAAATGATTTTCACTTTATGCCACTATAGCCCATCTGATTCTGATCAATCAATCTTTTGGCATTTAACTTTGGGGATGTGGTGTAAGTCTTTGTAGTTCTGTGTATGTGTAGTTGTGCATGCAAGTGAATGTTTACATGTTTGTATATGCTTACAGACAAGATATCTGATGTTAGATTACTTGCTTTCTTTCTTGTGTTATGAGGTCTGTTTATAGCCAACACAACTCAAGTACCGGGTCAATGCAGATGGCAAAATAATATTATAATCAAGTTACTACTCTTTGATGGATTGGCCCTATGAGGAGCAGGAGGAAAAGAAGAGACAGTAGTCATGCTAAGGAGGTTTGTAAGCTGCTTAACCAAAGGGACAATCAAAAATGTTCTGGAACTGGTATTGGCCTGTTTACTTTGTTCCTATCAAACAGGTTTTCTTCCTAAGGTGTGTCAGACTATCCCAGAATGATTGACATAAAAACAACAAGTTTTCTTCCTTTGTAACTTCATTTTCAACCTCTTAATGGGTCAGGGAAAATGTAGTCTCTTCCGTAACTACTTCAGTACGACATTTTGGATGTCAAGTACCAGGAAGGCTGAAAGGCTTGTCAAAAGGCAATGGAGCATTTTTTTTTCTTTTAGAAGTGTCTGATTAGCTGATCTAGCTCAAGGAATGTGGAGCAACTAAATCAACTGGACTGTTTCTCATCAGCTTTTAGCAAGTCCAGAGCTCACTATTTTCCAGTTTTCATGTGTTCCCTGGATTGTGTCTGTCAGCTAAGTGAATCTATGCTGAGAGAAAAAATGGACTAGGGAGAGAAGTTAAAACTTAGGAACTTAAGAAAAATTTTACATTTGGAACATTTATTTATCTGAAGTCTGACCTGTGACAGGTAGATTTAAGCCTTTTGAACTTTTTTTTTTACTTCCTGAAACATATGAATTTGTGTTTACCAAAGAAGCGAAAAATTATGTATATTACTATTGCCATTGTACTCTAATTGACATCGTAGAAAAAGCAGTTACTAGGTGTCTGTAAAACAATAGAAGTAAACTCATGGTTTTGAGTTCGAGCAAAAAATATAGGTTTAGATTAAAGATATAAAATTGTTTTTTTGTGTCCAGACAGCAAGTTATATATAGATTGGACAGAGATATTAGGCATTATAAAAATCAGCTCTAAGTCTATATCTAGAAGACAACCAAAGAATACTCAAAACCCTGAGTGTTTGACTGAGTAATAAGTCAGTGTTCCATCTAATCTTGAATCTTCCAAATTTCATAGTAATAACAGCACAGAAGGGGATAGGAATTCTTAACATTTTAAAATCTTTATACATCTTAAATAATTTTTGAAGCCCTTGGAACTTATGTAAGTTTTTGTATCCTTGGACTCTGTAGGATGCAATGTGAACCTATTTCTATTTTAAAATTTTAATCATTAACAAGAGACATAAGTACATCTTATTGGAAACAATCATAAAAAAAAAACATGTTCTTTTAATGAAAACTTAAACCTGAAACCTGCTTATTCTTTTATTTGAAGCTTGAGAGGAAGGTAAAGCTTTTTGTTCTTTAATAAAAAGAGACTCAGTAGCTTTATTTAACTAAGGAACAAATTAATGTACTAACAATATGGCTGTAATCTTGGGAGAAGAAGCTGATTGTCTGCTGTTGACTAACTGACAAACCCACATTAGCTTAATCTTCCATATATCATAAATTATAATCTAAATGGCCTATGCATCAATTAAAGTGATAGAGAGTAGCCGATTTTTCACTACTCAGACAGTTGTTCCAGATTCCTGTGATATTAATCCAGGGCATTGGGGACAGAGATACCTGGACAGCCTCAGTCTTCAGGCATCAGGCCTAAAAGATGAGAGGTTTTCTTGTGTAGGAGGAATGTGGGAAGAACTGACATCACCTTGTCCCAGTAAAGTGAGTAAATAACTCTTCAGTGTTCTGTTTCTCTATAGTTTGGGCTGGGCCCTAGCAGTGTGCAAGGTATTTAGTCAGTTTTACCATGTGGTTATTACCATAATTCAGGTGAAGTCCTCGGTCACCATGTTCATTATCTTCTTGAAGATCTTCGGGAGTCACTGCTAGAATCTGGTAATCTCTGTCTATCATAGTAAGTTTAAATATTTTAAATATCATATTCAGCAGATTTCTGACAGGTTTTTGAGGGCTAATACTTATTAAACATATCTGAGTTAATCAATCCTTGTCTGCTTTTGGTATTGCTTTAAGCTATTTCTTGAAAATATAAAACAGGAGGAT
>JANHMN010000003.1:15118610-15150127 GCA_030674055.1 Rhabdomys pumilio
ACAACAACTTTATATCCAATTCAACAGATGTTATTTACTGTTAATATGATAGTGCCACAATTGTACCAACTTGTGCCAAAGACCCTTGTTGTAGTTCATAAGCTTTGCAACTTTGTCAAACAGTTGATTAGTTTTTCTGCTTGTTCTTGCCTGATATTTTTCATAACGCCTTGAGATAATGACAGCTAATTCGAAGGGAGAAAGTTTCAAAAAAAAGTTCTAGTTCAGTTCTTCTAAGTCCTTTGTCTGATGTTTGTACTGTCATCAACAGTGGTGTCTTAGCTTCATCTTCTAAGATTCAGCCAAGAGCAACGGCAATAAGCTGTATTATTTGTGGATCTAATGGAGGCCAACTGACCAACAACTAGAAGGGAGGTGTCCCATCAATATATTATTTTTATTATCACAGTGGACACTAAGGACAGTTGAATATAAAAATCATTTGCTTTATATATTCTTTTACTTGGTTTTATATATTCAAAAGACATCCAGAAATCAAATCAATATGTCAAATTTTACTAAAGCAGGAAAACATTCTTAAGAAAAAAGATAATTTATTTTTAAGTGTTTTTCTCCTTTGTAAGTCTGTGTGTCGTGCTTGATGTCTGAATAGATCCGAAGAGAGCTCTGAATTCTCTCCAACAAGAGATATGGATGATTGTGAGCTACCATGTGGATGGTTGTTATTTTTTTATAGCCACTGGAATTACTCAGTTTATGTCTTTCAAATGAATCTTAAAATGTATCAGAGTGATTTAATTCACACACATAAACCCACTTACACACACACATATTCAACATGCACATTTTATATGTGCATGGAAGTTTGTCTAAATTAGGCTTTCATATAGAGTGGATGCTTTTAAATTGTAGAAGAAAAATTAAAGTAACTGCCTAGTATCCTAATACTGAACTGAGAGTAACAGGGTCCAGAAAATGATACCCAAGCCTCATGAGGCAGCCTAGAAGTGAAGTTTCTCCCTAGACTCCTCTAGCCTTCCTGTGGCAAGCTAGAGAGGATGTTAAGAATGATGCTTCTTAATTTTTTTAAAATGGATATACTCTTTATTTACATTTCAAATGTTATTTCCTTTCCTGATTTTACCCCTTCCCCCACCCCAGCACTCCTATCCCAACCCCACTCCCCTTGCTTCTATGAGGTTGTTCCCTTACCTACCCAACCACTCTCACCTCCTTGTCCTGGTATTCCCCTAAACTGGAGCATCCAGCCTTTACAGGAACAAGGGCCTCTACTCTCATTGATGCCCAACAAGCCCATCCTCTGCTACTTATGAAGCTGGAGCTATGGGTCACTTCATTTGTACACTTTGGTTGGTGGTTTAGTCCCTGGGATCTCTGGGAAGTCTGGTTGATAGTTATTGTTGTTCTTCCTATGGAGTTGCAAATCTCTTCAGCTCCTTCAGTCATTTCTCTAACTCCTACACTGGGGACCTCGTCCTCAGTCCAATAGTTGGCTTTGGGAATCCGCCTATGTATTTCTTAGACACTGGCAGAGCCTTTCAGGAAACAACTATATCAGGATCCTGTCAGCAAGCCCTTCTTGTCATTCATAATAGTGTGTGTGTTTGGTGACTGTATAAGGGATGGATCCCCAGGTTGGGCAGTCTCTGGATGGCCTTTCCTTTAATCTCTGCTCCACAATTTGTCTCCATATTTCCTCCCATCAGTATTTTGTTCCCCCTTCTAAGAAGGACTGAAGCACACACACTTTGGTCTTCCTTCTTCTTGAGCTTTATGTGGTATGTGAATTGTATCGGGTATTCTGAGCTTTGTGGCTAATATCCTATTATCAGTAAGTATATACCATGTGTGTTCTTTTATGATTGGGTTACTTCACTCCGGATGATATTTTTTAGTTCCATCTATTTGCCTAAGAATTTCATGAATTCATTGTTTTTAATAGCTGAATTGTACTCCATTGTGTAAATGTACCACCTTTTCTGTATCCATTCCTCTGTTGAGGACATCTGGATTCTTTCAGCTCTGGCTATTATAATTAAAGGTGCTATGAACATAGTGGAGCATGTGTCCTTGTTATATGTTGGAGCATCTTCTGGGTATATGCCCAGGAGTGGTATAGCTGGGTCCTCAGGTAATGCTATGTCCAATTTTCTGAGGAACCGCACGACTGATTTCCATAGTGGTTGTACCAGCTTGCAATCCTACTAACAATGGAGGAGTGTTCCTCTTTTTCCACATCCTCACCAGCATCTACTATCACCTGAGTTTTTGATCTTAACCATTCTGACTGGTGTGAGGTGGAATCTCAGGATTGTATTGATTTACATTTCCCTGATGTCTAAATATGTTGAACATTTCTTTAGGTTTTTCATGGCTATTAGAGTTTTCTTAGTTGAGAATTATTTGTTTAGCTCTGCATCACATTTTTAATAGGGTTATTTGATTTTCTCGAGTCTAATTTATGGAGTTCTTTGTATACATTAAATATTAGGCCTCTATCAGATCTAGGATTGGTAAATATCTTTTCCCAATCTGTTGGTTGCTGATTTGTCCAATTGACAGCGTCCTTTTCCATACAGAAACTTTGCAAATTTATAAGGTCCCATTTGTTGATTCTTGATCTTAGTGTACAAGCCATTTGTATTCTCTTCAGGAAATGTTCCACTGTTCTCATGTGTTCAAGATTCTTTCTCACTTTAACTTCTATTAGTTTCAGTGTACCTGGTTTTATGTGGAGGTCCTCAATCCACTTGGTTTTGAGTATTATACAAGGAGATAAGAATGGATTCTTCTACACGCTAATTACCAGTTGAACCACCAGCACCACCCGTTTAAAATGCTGTCTTTTATCCACTGGATGGTTTTAGCTTCTTTGTCAAAGATCAAGCGACCATTGGTATGTGGGTTCATTTCTGGGTCTTCAATTCTATTCCATTGATCTACCTGCCTGACTCTGTACTAATATCATACAGTTTTTAATCACTGTTGCTCTGCAATACAACTTGATGTCAGGGATGGTGATTCTCCCAGAAGTTCTTTTATTGTTGAGAATAGTTTTCAATATCCTAGGTTTTTTGTTATTCCAAATGAATTTGCAAATTGTTCTTTTTACCTATATGAAGAATTGAGTTGAAATTTTGATGGAAATAGCATTGAATCTGTAATCCTCTTCTGGCGAGATGGCCATGTTTACTATATTAATCCTGTCAATCCAGGAGCACGGGAGATCTTTCCAACTTCCGAGGTCTTCTTTAATTTTTTTCTTTAGAGACCTAAAGTTCTTGTCATACAGATCTTTCACTTGCTTGGTTAGAGTCACACCAAGATATTTTGTATTATTTGGGACTATTGTGAACGGTGTCATTTCCCTAATTTCTTTCTTATCCTCTTCATCCTTTGAATAGAGGAATGCTACTGATTTGTTTACCTTTATATCCAGCCACTTTGGTGAAGTTATCATGTTTAGAAGTTCTCTCATAGAATTTTTGGGGTCACTTAACTATACTATCATATCATCTGCAAATAGCAATATTTTCACTTCTTGCTTTTCAATTTGCATCCCTTTGCCATCCTTTTGTTGTCTAATATCTTTAGCTAGAGCTTTAAATACTGTACTGATGGAACTTTGTGTGGTTTCTATCAGTTTAACTGTTGCTTCATAAAACTAATTGGTTAGCTTTTCTTTTGTTTCTATTTTTGGAATTGTTTGAAGAGAATTGGTATTAGGTCTTCTTGGAAAATCTGATAGAATGCTGCACTAAAACCATACGGTCCTGGGACTTTTTTGGTTAGGAGATTTTTAATGACTGCTTCTATTTCTTTAAGGGTTATCTGACTGTTTAGATGGTTTAGCTGATCCTGATTTAACTTTGGTACCTGGTATCTGTCTAAGAAATTGTTCATTTCATGAGGATTTTAGAGTTTTGTTGAGTATAGGCTTTTGAAGTAGGATCTGATGTTTTTTTTTGAATTTTCTCAGTTTCTGTTGTTATATTTCCTTTTCATTTTTTTTCATTTTTGATTTTATTAATCTGGATACAGTCTCTGTGCCCTCTGGTTAGTCTGGCTAAAGGTTTATCTATCTTGCTGATTTTCTTAAAGAATCAGCTCCTGGTTTTGTTGATTCTTTGTTTAGTTCTTCTTGTTTCTACTTGGTTAATTTTAGCCATGAGTTTGATTATTTTCTGCAGTCTACTCCTCTTGGATGTAGTTGTTTTTTTTGTTTGTTTGTTTGTTTGTTTGTTCTAGAGCTTTTAGGTGTGGTGTCAAGCTACTGGTGTATGCTCTCTCCAGTTTCTTTTAGGAGGCATTTAGAGCTATGAGTTTTCCTCTTCACACTGCTTTCATTGTGTCCCATAAGTTTGGTTATGTTGTGCCTTCATTTTAATTATTGTAAAAAGTCTTTAATTTCTTTATTTCTTCCTTGACCAAGTTATCACTGAGTAGAGCATTTTTTAGCTTTCATGTGTATGTGGCACTTCTTTTTTTTTTTTTTTTTATTGAATAACAGCCATAGTCCATGGTGATCTGATAGGATCTGTGAGATTGCTTCAATCTTTTTTTTTTTTTAATCTGTTGAGGCCTGTTTTGAGACTGGTTATGTAATTATATGATCAATTTTGGAAAATTTGCCATGTGGTGCTCAGAAGAAGGTTTTATTTTAGGATGAAATATATATATATCCATTCGGTTTGTTACTTTTATTACTTTCCCTGTGTCTCTAGTTTCTTTATTCATAACTTGTACATTGATGAGAGTGGGTTGTTGAAGTCTCCTACTATTATTGTATGAGGTGCAATGGGTGTTTTGAACTTTAGTAATGTTTCTTTTATGAATGTGGGTGTCCTTGCATTTGGAGCATAGATGTTCAGAATTGAGAGGTCATTTTGGTCGATTTTTTCTTTGATGACTATGTAGTATTTTTCCTTATCTTTTTTGATAACTTTTGGTTGAAAGTCTATTTTATTTTATATAAGAATGGCTGCTCCAGCATGTTTCTTGGGACCGTTTGCTTAGAAAATTGTTTTCCAGCCTTTTGCTCTGAGGTAGTAACTGTCTTTGTCACGGAGGTGTGTTTCCTGTGTGCAGCAAAATGCTGTATCCTGTTTACATGTCCAGTCTGGTAGTCTATCTTTTTTTTTGGCTGGGGATGGTGATTGAATCCATTGATGTTAAGAAATATTAAGGAAAAGTGATTGTTGCTTTCTGTTATTTTTGTTATTAGTGGTGGAATTATCTTTGTGTAGCTATCTTCTTTTGAGTTTGTTGAAAGATTATTTTCTTGCTTTTTTTAGGTTGTAGTTTCCCTCCTTATGTTGGGGTTCCCATCTACTATCCTTTGTAGGGTTGGATTTGTGGAAAGATATTATGTAAATTTGCTTTTGTGATGGAATATCTTGGTTTCTCCATCTATGGTAATTGATACTTTTTCTTTGTATAGTAGCCTGGGCTGTCATTTGTGTTCTCTTGGGGGATGTATGACATTGGCTCAGGATCTTCTAGATTTCGTAATCTCTGATGGGAAGTCTGGTGTAATTCTGATAGTTCTAAATGTAAATGCTAGTTGATGCTTTAGTTGTGGGTGTGTTATCACAGACTCTAGAACACCATGGCTATAATTTGTCCTACATATGTATACATGCCTTCCTCTGTGACCTCCAGATTTAAAGGACTAACATGACCTGTATTCTTATGATCATCCATGTATTTTACACTAACTTATTTCATATTTGAGCAAATACAATACTATATTGAAGTCATTATAAGCATGGAAACTTTTAGATAAGCACACTGGGAATGAATTATAAAAGAAAAACAGTCATTTCATAATAATAATAATAATAATAATAATAATAATAATAATAATAGTACAGAAGCAGTCTATTTACAAAAGTAAAGATTTTCACAGTAAAAAATAGTAAGCACCAAGAAAAGAAACTGTATGTTCTTATATGTGCACCTGAATCCTTTTATTTATTTTCATGAATAATCTCTGCTCCTTCATGGTGAAAAGTTGGGCAACCATATGTGAGATTTTTTAATTTTTGAGGGTCTCAATGTTCATGAGTTGTGAACCAAGATCATCCAACCACTATATCTGCTCAAAAAGGACTGTACACTTTTACCAACATGTAAATTGAAAGCTTCTGAAGAAGCCCTTACTTTTATATTCAACCAAGTCTACTGAATTACAAATACATTATAAATTATCACATCTAATAAAACAATGGTTTATATAGGAAAGATTTGTATCATCAGTACTTTTGCACAGTGGGCACATGCACATGATTATTTTGCATCAAGTGGTCTCTGGAACATTGTTTGTGACATATGCAAACTGCAAAGGATAAATATATATATTATTGCCTTTCAAAACAATACAAAATGCAACAGCTTTGAACTGATTTAATAGAGGGTACTTCATTCATACTTTTTTGTAATTTGTATGTGTGTCTTGTTTACTCCAATTTTAAATTAATTGCTTTATTTTTCTATTTATTGTTGATGAACCCAAAAATCTCTACTCAGATCATCCTGGTAGCAGCACTCCTTGATCCCCACACTAATGTTCTGTGTTCCTGAGTGAAAGACACAAACACAATCTTTATATTTTAATGTGCCTTAAACAACCCAAGGGCTGATCCACTTCTTAACCTCGATATGTCGGATGAACTTTCCCGTAATCCCAACTCATTATTTACTGAAAATAGATGTTCTAACCTGGTGGCCAAGTCAAGAGAAAAACTCCTGGTTCCCAGTGGAGGAGTTAGAGCGAAGACTGAAGGAGTTGAAAGGGTTTGCAGCCCCATGAGGAGAGCAACAATACCAACCACCCAGAGCTCCCAGGGTCTGAACCACCAGCCTGGAAGCACATAGGGAGGGACCCATGGCTCTAGTTGTATATGTAGGGGAGGATTGCCTTGTCAGGAGTAGGTGGGAGAGCAGATTTTTGGTCCCAAGAATGCTGGATGCCGAGTGTGGGGGAATTATAAGGTGGAGAAAGGATTGGGGGCGGATAAGTGGAGGCACATCCTTAAATAAGCAGGAGGAGGGGGAATTCAATAAGGGGCTCCTGGGTGTGGGTGAGTGGAGAAATGGGATAAGAGGATAACATTTGAAATGTAAATAAAATATCCAATAAAAAATTTTTAAAAAAAGAAAAACTTCCAAGTGCCACCATCATGTGCTTTATAGGATCTCTTAGCTTATGAACAGAGACTTCCCTCTTGCTTTAACCCTTGCCTGCCACCTGTGAAACCTCAAAGAAAGTTTCTTGCAAAAATCCATTCTCATTGACACCCAAAGAGTTAAATCTGTCTGAAAGAGATTCTTCCAGCTTTCCATTGGCATTAATGAAAAAACACATTAACCAACTCATTGCAGCTTTATACCCAGAAATTGGAAACTACTTATATGACCTTCAATTGAAGAATAGATAAGCAAAATATGGTATATCTATACAACAGAGTATTCCTTGGTTATTAAAAATGACATCGTGGAATTTTCAGGCAAATATATACAATTAGAAATAAGTCATTCCAAGTGCAGACACCAAGTCTCTATAAGACAAATACTGTGTGCACTCACTTATATGTGAATGTCAGATGTTAAATAAATAGTAATAAAGCTATAATTCACAAACCCAGACAGATTAGATAAAGAGGAGGGTTAAAGGTATGCACATGAACCACCCTAGAAAAGGGAAATAAAATAAATTGTGCAGAGGGACTGAGAATGACTTTGAAATGGAGCAAGAACAATGAGGGAAGAGGTGACGGAATAGAATGCTGGAAGAGGCTGCTGAAATATAAAATAATGGGGAAAAGGAAAACTAGTGCAGTGGGAACTTCCTAGGACCTAGAACTCTAGTGAGGACTTTTTAGAAATGGAGAATATGGACGCTCAAATGCCATCTTTTGTAGCCTGATAAGATTTTCATTGCTGAAACTAGTTTGTATTCCGTGGAGTTGTTGTTTGACAGGGTCCCATGGAGATCTGTAAGCAACCCATACTGGTGCTAATACAGAATATCAATGTTTGAAAAATTAACAGTAGGAAGACATTGCCAATAAACAAAATTCACACAGCTAGTGGAGTGTAGAGAGTTCAAATGGGTGTGGGCATGAAACTTCCACTCCTGTTTTAGTCCTTTTGGCATAAGAAAGGTCTCTATAAAATAAGAAAAGTGAAGCCTAGACACCAACCTTTTACCTACATTCTGCCATTCTTGCAAGATAAACTGCCACAGTGATTGTACAAAACTTCTGGAGAGGCCAGTTAGTTTTAAGTTTAACTTGAGACCCACACCATGAGAGAGTACGTATTCCCTGCAATGTCTCAACATCCAGGTACAGAAGAC
Organism: Rhabdomys pumilio; assembly: GCA_030674055.1. Taxonomy (NCBI): domain Eukaryota; kingdom Metazoa; phylum Chordata; class Mammalia; order Rodentia; family Muridae; genus Rhabdomys; species Rhabdomys pumilio. Next base: position 15,126,952 of record JANHMN010000003.1, read on the forward strand.
TGTATATCCAAAAGACTTAGAATAAATCTAAATATGAATAGCAAAAAAATCAATACCATGATTATTATAGATTTTCTTGATACTTATAGACAGATGCCTTGAAGAGTTATCATCAGAGAGGCTTTCATGAGCAGCAGATTGGAGTGGATGCAGAGAGACTCACATAATGCCAGACAGTATGCTGAGGGAGTCCAAACTGGAGGTCCCTATTGAGTTCCTTCCCATCAGAAATCGAAGATTCCCCAAGGATGTGGTGGTGAAAATATTGTAGAAGTCAGAGGAGATGGAAGGAACAAGGAGTTTATGGAACACTGAACCAAATAATAGGGCTCAATTTGGTTTACAGAGACTAAAGCACCAAGAACTGGCTTGCAAAGGTCTGCACCAAGTCCTCTGCATTTGTGTTATGGCTGTTACCTTGGTGGTTTTGTGATACCCCTAACAGTGGGACTCGGGGAGTCTCTCAAACTTTTGTCTGTTCTTGGGACTCTCTTTTTCCTATTGGGTTGTCTTGTCCAGCCTCAATAGGGGGCTTTTACTTTCTCCTCTTGTATTCTGTTTTGTCTCTTTTAGCAGTATTTTTTGAGGTCTTCTCTTTTCTAAAGAGAAAACAGAGGATTAGTGGATCTATGAAAGAGAGCAGAGCGGGAAATGGTTGCTGTGAAAAATACAGGAATAGGAAAATGTGTTTGAGATGTACTGTATATGAAAAGAATCCATTTTTAGTAAAAAATAAAAATGAAAATTTAAAAAATTCATATGAATGCATGTCTCATAAAATTTAAATCTAAAATTATTACTAATGATAGAGGGAGAGTACAGAAGAGTTATGGTGGGAGACAAGAGGCAAGAAACCCACAATATAATATACATTTATATATATGATATAATATAATTATAAATGTATTACATAATTATTATATTATATATTTTATATAAATATATTAAATAGTTACATAATTGATAATATTAACACACTGTGTTAGTATAAATATTATTACATAACATAAATCATATGAAATTTTAAATATGATGTTTGTGCAAACAAACTAAACCCATTAAAGTAAAGATGGGGTGACTTAATTTGCCTTTTTTGCTGTAATGAATATAATTGGCAAAGAACCTATAAAGGTTTGGAATTGTTTCATCTTATAGATGACAGTCAATTGCTAAGTAAAATCATGGGAGAGACAAGGTGGAAACCTAGACACAGAAATCAAGGAAGCTATGGAAGAACTCTACTTACTGTATTTTAGCACATGGAATCTCAGGTTGCTTTCTTTTAAAATGCAATATTCCCTGCTCACACGTGTGTGCTAACCACAGAGGACTAACCTTTCCACATTAATCTTTAATCAAAAACTCCAGTATACAATGATACAATATACAATGATATGACAGGTGATCAAATGGAGACGTTTTATGAATGAGGTTGCCTCTTCCCAATTGATCAAGTCTGTATAAGGCTTTAGGAGCTGTGTGGAAGTCAAGTGGATGATGCAAGAGGAAAGTGGAAGATAGAGCCTAAGAATGAAGATACTTTTAAATGTTCCCCCAGTGATCAATCAGGTGATAGTATAATATATTGGATTCTGCATATGAACATATAAAAAAAGTACAATTACCTGAAATTTGTATGCCTATTTTTGTCATAAAAACTAGTATTCTTGTGCCAAGGCAATTGCAGAAGCAGTGGTGCCAGCAATTAATGTAATTAAAGCTGTTATACCAGCAATAATCAAGCCCACTACTCATTACTTCTGCTTAAAGCCTGACTCATTTCTTCCAGTACTTGCAAGCTTTTTTCAGAATACCAAAGTTCTGTGATATTCAGGGCAATAAAACAAAAGCTGGTTGATAGACCTTCATAACAGACATGCCAGATTTCAACACACTAACACAATTAGAAAGTGTAAAATCAATGCAACTTACATTAAAAACTGTAAAAGTTATTTAAACTTGACAATTAAAAGAGCCTTAACACGTACTAACACTTGTTTGAAATCCAGAACCTGTCCCATCTTTGTTTCTTGCTAGTGTAACAACATAGAGAACTGCAGCTAACTTCTAAACATGTCTCTGAAAATGTCCAGAACAAGCCATCCAAATGAAGACTGTTGTTTCCAATATTGGATTGATTTCTAGACCAGTCCATGATTGAGATCGAATAACTGGTCAGGTTTAAGAAAAATTAAAGACTCATGATAAATTCTCTTTTTGATTTTCTGTTCTACAATGTCTACAAACTCAAGACAAGGCAGCTTGAACCATCTGGGATATAGGTAAGCAAAGATGGGTCAAAACATATGTCCAATACAACTTCCCAGTTATCATTGTCGGGACACTCAGCAAGCTCACAGGTCAACATCATTCTTTCTCCCAGCATCATCATGTCTGATGATACAATTTTCAGCGATTGGTGAATCGCTCTGGCAGCAAGAGAAGTAGATTCAGATATTTTGGTCATCCAGTTAAGCCCTTAGAAACAGTGATCACAGAAGTTTTCATGGAACTTTGTTTGTTGCCTTGCTTGTTTTTTGACTATTTGCATTTATTATCTTGTTTGCATCTATTGTGTTGCTAGTTCCTCAACCTAGAACTGACCTTAATATTTGCATGTAATTAAAATGGTATAAAAGCAAAAAGGAGGAGAACGGATAGGATAGGGGCTTTCTAGGGAGGGGAAATGGGGAAAGAGTATGACATCTGAAATGTAAGTAAATAAAATATCCAAAAAAAATGTTTTGGAAAAAAACTAGCTTTCTCTCAATTCTCATCTGTGATTTTCAAAGGCTGTGACACATAAAACAATGAAAGATTTAAATTTTATGCAGGAAACCAATAAGTTCTATATCAAGGCTGCTTGTGAGAGTGCAAGAAATCTCAATATACTAAGAGCTGAAGTGCATGGAGCTTGGCTTCCATTCCATACCAACACGGAAAACAAAGAAATTTCAATAGCACACAAGGCATTAAAATATTCTTATAAGACACAGATGCAGAATATTCTGAAGTGTCCTCTAATTCAGCTATGTATTCTATGATACACATGAGCATTCTAACTGTGTAGCATAGAAACTGTGATAACAGATGAAATTTCCAAGAGTACAAGTTTATAAGACTCCAACAGGGAAGATGTGGACAGTAATATGCAAGTTCCACATCTCATGAGCTATTCAAGGACCATGAAGAGACACTTAACACATCCTTCCCATTCATGTTTTCCTGTTAATTTTCAGCTGCTTTAACACATCTGAGAGGGATGGTTGCAACAAGGGATTTCTCCAGAGTATAGACTTTTAAAGTTGTCATTGCTACTATCTTTGTGTCATTACTGTTTCCAAATGTAGCCCTTCATCCATAGTCTTCTAAATAGCTTCTTTTATTTACATTTCTTGGAAACAATTTTTGTTTCATCAACCTGAACTTTGGTGTTCTCCAACTATTATCTTTCATCAATTTCCTAGCTGACAGGAGAAGAAATTTGTTCACGTTTCCTGCAGAATCATGTCTCACAATCTCTATGATTGAAAAACCATATAGCAAGGAAGGTATTGCCAATGATTTGTCATAAGAATTATAGCATTTGATGCTGCATTTTTACATGTAGAATAAGAATATTTTCATGAGACAATTGAGAAGTTAATTAAAAGTTCAGTGGCAGCCTGCATATAGGAGCCACACTTCTCACTCTAACTCCACTCATTGGAACCTTTGTCTCCTGTTGTGGACCCCAGATCCTCATAAACTTTTATACCTGTCTGTCCAGATATAATGTCCTACTGCAAGCTTCTTGAAGTAGTCTCACCTCAACCTATACTATCACACCCCGGGGACTCCAATTCTTGTTGCAGATGTTAGTTCCACTAGGTCTTTTCAATAGCATGATCATTCTTTTCTTCTAACTCATATTCAATTCTTTGTGCCACCAAGCAATATGAAGAAGCCATCTCTACCCAGGACTCTAGCCACTACACTTGCCTAGGATCCAGCAACCAAAGAACAGAACACTAATCCCACAAAGATAAAACCTGAAATAATCATGAAAGATACATCAAACCTCATAATTCGACATGCTAAAAAATACAAACATGAGTAGCCAAAAAAAAAAAATGCCTCCAACAGTGCCCAGTAAACCTTATTAGAGTTTGTGTTGAGAATTTAATATAACTAAAGCACAAGGGAAGGATGTCAGAACTTCTATCAAGTATATGTTCAAGGAACATTAAAAGCACATAATTAAATTCCTTCAGAAAAACTGAAAACAGAAAAAAAAATCACTGAAGGAAATAATGAAGAATCCAAGATCAGAAAGTAGGATTGCAGTTGTTATGTGACCTGATCTTCTTGTGGGACTCCTAATCTAACAGTGGACTGTTACTAACTCTGTGGCCTTCTTCTTTAAAAACCTTTTCTCATACTAAATTTCCTCTTTCAGGCTTGCTAGGAGAGGCAGTGCCTAGTCTTACTGCAACTTCATATGTTGTTGCTGTTTGATATTCATGGGAAACCTCCATTATTCTAAAGAAAAATGGAGGAGGAGTAAATGTGGGAGCTGCTGCGGACTGCGGAGAGAGGGAGTTGGAAATTGTAGTCAAGATATAAATCAATGAAAATTCAAAAATAGAAAAAGAAAGCATAAAGTGAATTAAAACCAGAAAAGGTTATGATATCAAAAAATATTTCAGATATCAGGCTTACCAACACAGTAAAAAACATGAAAGTAAGAGTTTCAGGTTCAATAGAAGAGAACATACAAGAAATGAATACCTGAAACAATGAAAATTACATCTAAATCATACAAGGTAAAAAAAAATTCAGAAAATCTAAAACACTGTATGAAGATCAAATATAAAAAGAACAGATTAGAAGTAAATGAAACCCAGGTTTTAAAAACCATAGAAAATATTTTTGACAAAACCATAAAAATCCCATATATGAAAAAGAAAGTTCTCACCAAAGAACAAGAAGCATAAAGAAAAAGAATAGACAGGGCCAGAAAAGCAATTTCCTCTGACACATAATAAGGAGAACACTAAACAGACACAACAAGAAAAGAATATTAAGAGGTAAAATGGAAAAAGACCAAGACATGTATCGTGGCAGACCAATTAAAATAATACACAATTTCTCGGTGGAGACTCTAGAAGCCAGAAGAGTCTGAAAATTGCTCTACACTCTCTGAAAGACTGCAGATACCATCCCAGAATACTAGACTCAGAAAAATTGTCTATCAGATGGATAAAGAAAAAATAGCATAATAAGTCCATATTTAAGCATATTATTTTTAATTGGTTATTTATTTAGTTACATTTCAAATGTTATCTCCCTTGCCGGTTTCCCCCCTGCAAATCTCCATCCCATCCCTCCTCCCTCTGCTTCTAGGAGTGTGTTCCAACACCCACCCACACACCCACTCCTGCCTCAGTGCCCTAGCATTCCCTTATGCTGGGGCATCCAGCCTTCACAGGATCAAGAGCCTCCCCTCCCTTTGATGCCAGATAAGACCATCCTCTGCTACACACACAGCTGGAGTCATGAGTCCCTCCATGTGTAGTCTTTGACTGGAGGTTTAGTTCTTGGTAGCTTTGGGGATTCTGGTTGGGTGATATTGTCTTTCATCCTTTGGGGTTGCAAACCTATTCACTTCCTTCAGTCTTTCTCCTAACTCCTCCATTGGAGTCCCCATACACAGTCTGAAGATTGGCTGCAAAGCATCAGCATCTGTATTGGTTAGGATTTGGCAGAGTCTCTCAGAAGACAGTTATATCATGCTGCTGTCAGAAAGCACTTCTTGACATCAGCAGTAGACTGGGTTTGGTGTCTGTGTGATGGGATGTATCCCCAGGTGGAGCAGTCTCTGAATGTCCTTTCCTTCAGACTCTGCTTCAGTCTTTGTCCCTGTATTTCCTTAAAATAGTAGCAATTCTGTGTGTTAAAATTTTTGAGATGGATGGGTGGCCCTGTCTTTCAACTGGGGGCCATGCCTAACTTCTGGATATGGTCTCTAAAGGTTCTCTATCCCCACTTTATGATTGTTTGTTTGTTTGTTTGTTTCAGCTATGGTCATGCATGTTGGATCTTAGGACCGTCTTGCTTTCCTGGCATCGGGGTTTTTTGGTGGCTACCCCCAGTTCCCCATCCCCAACTGCTACACACCTCTGTTCAATTTTCTGACCTTTTGTACATATCCCCCAACTCCTCCCACACCTAAACATGCCCCCCTTTTTTCCCTTTGCCCTTCTCTCTCCTTCCCATAACCAAAGCAAATTCTATCAACTAATCCAATGATATAGATGGTGTTAGGAGCAAATTTTATTATACTAAAGAGGGTACCACACACAAGAAGACACAAATAAATAAATTAATAATTATGGAACAGTATAGCAAAAGGGGATTAAATCACATATCAAAACAAAAGAACAGGAATGAATAATCAGTGATCATTAAAACTCAATATTTATGTCTTATTTATTATTAAAGGAACAGATTCACAGATTTAATCAGAAAACAAGATACTTTAACTTTTTTGCTGAATCTATTCTTATCACCTGACTCTCAAGTCAGACCAATAATGGTCTCTTAACCATTAGAGGAGAAGAATCAAAACTATATAAAGAACTAAAAAAAATCATAACATTTAAATACAAATAACTCAATTAAACGTTAGGTATAAGAACTAAGCGAAGATTTCTCGAAAGATGAAAAGTAGATGGCTGTGAGACACATAAAGAAATGTTCAACATCATTAGTCATCAGTGAAATTAAAATTAAAACAAATATTATACTTCATCTTATACAACTTAATATTTCCAGGCTCAGGAAAACAATTGGTAGCTCATTTTAGCAGGGATGTAAAAAAAGTAGAAATCACACATTCTTAATACAATTGCAATCTTCAGCCACCATTGAAATCACGGTCCCAAAGAACACTTATACTACTCTCCCTATCCTCTAACTTTTACAATCTTCCCACAGTCTCTTGGCAGTGTTCCCTGAAAATTGTAGAAGAACATTGGTGCAAGTACTCCATCAATAGCTGAGAATTAACAGTTGTTTATTCTATCACTTTCACAAGCAAAGCTTTCTCTTGATTGAGTTGGGGAGAAGCACAGATTATAATAATGAACATGAACATTTAGGAAAAAATCATCAATACGTTCTTAATTTTATTAAATATGGATTTTGTTTATAACTTCTCTCATGAAATCTATTCTGTGGAGCAGTATTCCAATTAAGAGAGCAGTAGATCACCATTTAAAGTATCTTTCCAATATTTTTCCAGTGAGAACATTTATCTCAAGGTCAGTCATGTAGACTCAAGCGTCCAATGCTATATGAAGTCATTGATATTTTGTCTTCATAAGCACCCTAGACAACCCCTTGAACCACTATGAAATCTATCCAATGATTATATTGTCTTTATCAGTTAAATATAGATATTTATGTTCCCTAAAGTCAAAATATGTCCTGTCTACAGCAATAAGAACTTAGCATCCAGTTGTGAAAGGGAATCAAGATCAACGGCAAAGTCTTACATTGATTGACTTCTACTGGGACTTAATCTGGACAGTAACTAGTATAGAGGTAAGCTCAGAAGTTAGAATTCTTCTGAATAAATAATGTAAAGTAGATGATTTCTGTGCTTTTACAACTTTAGAGAGCTTCAAAATGAGTGATTCTGTTATGGAAAAAATGTGAGTGATGTGGCAAGGTAGGAAGACTCACCAATGCAATCATTTTGTCGGACACAGGCTGACTAACGGCTGATGATTTTCTGATATTGCTGGTCATGGCACCGTGATCAGCATCCTAGTAGGAAGAGTTCAGTGAGTATAAATGACTGCCAGTGGCAGCGTCCTGTGACTTAAAAATAAGTAATCCTGTGGGAATCACTGTGAATGGTCACAGTAGAAAAAATAATATGAGTAATTGTATAGATGAGACCCAAATGTAAAAGTATTCTGTTAATATCATAGCAAGGCTGATGTGAGAGGAACATCAAAACACCAGTAGAACTCAATGAGCGTGGACTACTGATTAGCAGTACTGTGATGGGTGTTGCTTGGAGAGGCACAGCCCTGAGAACTAAGTGTCCTGAGGATTTTTGTATTGTAGTGAAGTTTTAGTCTGCTTGTTGTTCTCTTAATATAAGAATTGTATGAAAACTCCAAAGAAACTTCTAGCTCCTCTGTGATAATTATCACTGGCACTCACAATAATATTGCCTGATCTTTTGCAAACACTGCTGATGGAGCAGATTAATGATTTAATCAACACTTTTAGAAAGATTGTAGATTTTTAGAAATGATCACCAACCTTAATCTATTTGGAAAAATAGATTGTTAGTGAAGTTAGGTTAAGATGTTTTTGCTAGTGCCTTTGAAGTAGAAAATTTTAGGGAACAAAATTAAAGTTCACAAAGGCAAACTTTCTTAAGCTAAGGGGCTTCCTTAATGTCAGGGAACAAGAACAATGACAGCTTACATAGTATTGGCTGATGTGACTCTTCTGCTGGTGCTGAGGCTGGACTGGTGTTCAAAATGATACATTTCTTGTACCCTAATTTGCACTCAGCATCCTGATATGAAGTAATAAAAAAATTGTTAAGAATTATGTGTACACCATGAGGGTTTAAAATAGAAATGACTGATTTTTTAAATAAAAGGTTAGATTAGTGATTCTTTTAAGGTTTTAATAAAATTATATTTTAAAATAAATAATAAAATAATCCTTTCTTTTTAACCACAAATTGCTGCCTGCCAGGAAGAAAAAGTGGCTGAGAAAATTACCTTGCTTTCTTAGACTATGTTAATCTACACAAAGTTGCTTTGTTAAAATGTACTCAAATTCTTAGGAAAATTTGTTTTCATTACCTATACTATGTAAATTTTTTCATGTAAAGGTATTGGGGAACATACTGGGTTTTTTTTATATAACTGTTTACTAAAAAATTAGGAATGTAATCACATTGTAATTTTATACTGCTTGAAATGTGTTGTGAGAGAAAAATTAAGTTTTAGGATCCTGTTCTTAGGAGTTAACTCCATCTACCATATGTGAATATGTGTATATGTGTATATGCGTATATGCGTATATGCATATATGTGTATATGTGTATATGTGTATATGTGTATGCATACATATGTACATATGTATATGTGTATATATTTATATTTGAATATATAAATATAGATATATAGGTATATATGTAGGTATTTCATTGAATATATGGTTATAAAAATGTATGTCTATATATTATATGTGCATATGTGTATATGTGTACAAAAATATATGTGGATATGTACATATGTGGAGATGTGTATATGTGTGCATTTGTCCATTGGTACATGAGTGCACAAGTGCATGTGTACATGTGTATACATTTACATGCATATATGTCTAATGTATATGTGCATATATTTGTAAATGTATATGGATTAAATATATGTGTGTATGTATACTTTTATGTGTGTATGCATGTATATGTGTGTATGTATACTTTTATATGTGTATGCATTTATGTATATGATGTAAAGTTGTTGGATCATGTCCAGCTTGCCTTGCTTCATTCACTCAGTGCATATGTATGTGTATGATTTTGTCCTCTGTTTTTGTAATTATTTTAAAAATACGGCTACCAATCAAGCTGACTGTCTAGGCTGCAGTGGCTCTGGCTAGCTCAGCTGCCATGTTCAATGGCCAGAGGCCATGTGGGCACTGCAGCTAGAAACAGCCAGCCAGAGACAGCAGCCCTACCACCCAAGAGACATTATTGTGGGAGATGGCTCTGCCAGTCTTCCATGCTGTCTCTGCAAGGCTGGGCATTGCCCAGACTATCCTGCCAACCACACAGGCTCAGTACAGTTGAGACTTACTGATAACAATATGTATCAGTAAGGTACAGTTGTCCTTAGATAATTCAAAGCTTAGATTATCCAAAGGCTTATATATTTGCTAAAGATCAATAACAAGGTACCCAATCAGAAGTGTAATCCAATACCCAACCTAGATATACCAACTACCTTTGACTGGTGGAGACACATGAACATCTGCCTCCATGTTAACCTATCTCTCCTCTCCTCCCTTAGCTCCTCCTCTTCCTTTTCCTCTTCCTCCCTTACTCCTACTCTTCCTAGCTTACTCCTCCTACCTTAGCTCCTCCTACATATCACCCTTCCTGTTAAAATAAAAAAAAAACCTTTCTCTCAAAATACAATTAGAGCATAACTATAACAATATGTATCAGTAAGGTACAGATAGACATAATACCCAGTCCACCATTTTGTTGACTAAAAAGAACCTCTGTCATCTCTCTTAAATAAAAGACTTTATTTAGGGTCTCATGCTGGGTCACCAGTGTTTCAAGCAAAACTCAACCAGAAATCAGGCTGCCTTTCATGGTCCTACAGATTCTACACACTTGACTGTAGCCAACATCTTTATTTTGTAAAGGTGTGCCAGACACAATGAAAGCTTTGGGGTTGAAAGTCTTTCTTTTTTTAGATACAAAGGGTTTTCTGTCTCCATATAGTAGGCAGGGCTGTCCCATAGGCAGCACCACCTTCCTGAGTGAATTCCAGGCTATCACCATTATTCTCATGGAATCCAGATGGACAAAGACTAAAGAAAGATTGGTTCTTCTATGTACCCCAGCTGTGTCCTGTACATGCTTGCCAGTACTCTTTAACTGATGTATGTGAAGTAAAAATATAGCACTAACAGTACAGCAAACCTAAAATATCAAGGATATTGTGTTGATGTTCCTAATGACAAAATCACTATCATATTCTATGCAGCTTTCCTCTCAGCTCCTGATTTTCCTTTTTTTGGGAGCTCATGGTCTGTGTTATCACCTTTATGGTCTTCATCTTGCACAGATACAAACAGAGGATGCAACACTTACCCAAGGCCAAAAATGCTTCCAGATCTCCCTCAATCAAGAGCTGCCCAAACTATCCTTCTCCTGATGAGTACCTTGTCTTTGTTTACACACAGTCCTGAATCTGTATCATCTGATTGATGCTTTCAATTAATCACAGCTTGTTTCTGGTTAATATGTCTGCATTACTTGGTGGACATTCCTCTACTCTCAGACCCTTCCTGCTCATGAGTCATGAGTTCAGTATGTCCCATTTATTCTTCTTTATCTCCATAAACAATGTATAAAAAAAATCTTAATGTTGAAAGGTTTTGCACAATTTTGTGTACATAATTATACCTTAGCATTGTAAGTATATCACAGCAGATATTTAATATGGAAATGGTACCATCACTAGTTCCTTTCTACTGGGGCAGACTTCTAGCTGGTCTACTCCTGTAAAGACACCTTACCCTGACCCATACCAAAGGAATCGCTGTACTCAGAGCAACATGTAAGAACCCTCCCCAAAAAAACCTATTCACAAGAGCTGCAGCTGGGAGCCTGGGACATTCAGGACCCATCACCAACCAAAACCTCACCCTCAGGAATACCACTCTCCTTCTGCTCCTCACTTGGTCCTTTTTGCCAGGCCAGACTGCTAGCTGGTCTGCTCCCCTGAAGACAATGTATCCTGACCTATCCCATAGGAACCACTGTACTCAGAGCAGTGGAGAATCTCTTGCACTCAGAGCAGTTGAGAAAGCCAGATTCTCAGGAGCTCTAGCATATCAGGATCTGGAATTTCAGGATCCCAGAGGCAGCCTGAGTCCCAGGAGCTCTTCCTCCAAGACACTCAAGATCACAGGATCACAGAGACAGCAGGATTCTGAAAAGTTCTGACACAAGCAAGATAACAGGAGAAACAGGCTCCAGTCAGAAATAGTGAGAGCAGATAGCACTAAAGATAACCAGATGGCAAAAGACAAGCACAAGAACATAAGCAGCAGAAACCAAGGTTACCTGGCATCATCAGAACCCAGTTCTCCCACCAAGGCAAGTTCTGAACACCCAATCACACCAGAAAAGCATGATTCAGATTTAAAATCACTTCTCATGATGATGATATAGGACTTTAAGAAAGATATAAAGAACTCCCTTAAAGAAATACAGGAGAACTCAGGCAAACAGGTAGAAGCCCTAAAAGAGAAATTGCAAGAAAACTCAACCAAACAGGTGAAGAAATTAAACAAAACAAATAAGAATCCAAAAATAGAAGTAGAAAATAATGAGGAAATCCCAAAAGGAGACTACAATGGAGATAGAAAACCTAGGAAAGAGATCAGGAGTCATAGAGTCACCAACAGAATACAAGAGATAGAAGAGAGAACTTCATGTGCAGAAAATAGCATGGAAAACATTGACACAAATGGCAAAGAAAAGGCAAAATGAAAAAAGCATCCAGGAAATTCAGGACACAATGAAAAGACCAAACCGAAGGATAATAGGTATAGATGATAGTGAAGATTCCCAACTTAAAGGGCCAGTAAATATCTCAAAAAAAAAAATTATAGAAGAAAAGTTCCTTAACCTAAAGAAAGAGATGCTCATGAAAATACAAGAAGCCTACAAAACTCCCAATAGACTAGACCAGAAAAAAATTCTGCCCATCACATAATAATCAAAACATTAACTGCAAAAAAACAATGAAAAATATTCAAAGCAGTATGGAAAAAAGGTCAAGAGGCATATAAAAGCAGATCTGTAAGAATTACAACAGACTTCTCATCAGAGGCTATAAAAACTGGAAGATTCTGGACTGATACTATACAGACCCTAAGAGAAGACAAATGCCAGCCCACACTACTATACCCAGCAAAATTCTCAACCACTATAGATGGAGAAAACATATACTCCATGACAAAACCAAATTTACACAATATCTTTTCACAAATGCAGCCCTACAAAAGATAATAGATGAAAAACTACAACACTAAGAGGGAAACAACAACCTAGAAAATGCAAGAAAGAATCTTCTAACAAAGTAAAAAGAAGATAGCTACATGAACCTCTAATAACAAAAGTAACAGGAAGCAACAATCATTTTCCTTAACAACAACATCAATGGATTCAATTTCACAATAAAAAGACATAGACTAGCAGACTAAAAGAGTAAACAAGACCCAGAATTTTGCTATATACAGAAAATGCACCTCAGGGACAAAGGTGGACACTACATCAAAGTAAAATGCTGGAAAACAATTTCCAAGCAAATAGTCCCAAGAAACAGGCTGGAGTAGCCATTTGAATATTGAATAAAATTGACTTTCAACCAAAAATTATCATAAAAGATAATAAAGAACGCCCTCTGCTGGATCCAGTGGCTGGAGCAGACACCCAGCTCATCTGCTTCCCTGTGGAAACTGCGTACGGAGGCACCCTAGAGTGGTCACTGCCCTCAGAGCTGGAGAAACCACATCCAGAGGCATCCTAGAGAGGCGACGGCCTGCAGAGCTACAGGTAAGAGCACCCGCAAACCACCCTAGACCCCAGAAGCATAACTGCCAGTAGGGAGCCCCCAGAGCGCACCTGGCATCCAGACCCCACCCCTGCAGAAAACCACTCACCTTCCTCCCCTCACCCGGATCCTGGTGGCTGGAGCAGACACCCAAGTGATCAGCTCCCCTGTGGAAACCACATCCAGAGAGTGGCAACTGCCCTCAGGGTTGCAGACATCCTAGAGAGGTCAATGACCTCAGAGCAGGGGACACCATACCCTGAGGCATCCTAGAGGAGCGACTACACTCAGTGCAGCAAACACCTAGCTGGTCTACTACCATGGAGACACCATATCCTGAGATATCCTAGAGGAGCCACTGTACCCAGAACAGCTAGAGCTCAGGATCACAGAGACATCCGGACCCCGAGAAGGAATTCTGACACAACCAAGATAACTGGAAAGGCAGGCTTCAGTCAGAATCAGTGAGTGCAGGTAGCATTAGAGCTAACCAAATGGCAAAAGGCATGCGTAAGAATGTAAACAACAGAAACAAAAGTTATTTGGCTTCGACAGAACCCAGATCTCCCACCATAGCAAGTCCTGAACACCACATCATACCTGAAAAGCAGGATTCAAAATTAAAATCACTTCTCATGATGATGATAGAGGACTTCAAAAAGGACATAAACAAGACTCTCAAAGAACTTGAGGAGAACGCAGGTAAACAGGTAGAAGCACTTAAAGAAATGCAAGAAAACACAACCAAGCAGGTAAAAGAATTACACAAAACCATCCAGGATCTAAAAAATGGAAGTAGAAACAATAAAGAAATCTCAAAGAGAGACTACGCTGGAGATACAAAACCTATGAAAAAGATCAGGAGTCATAGACACAAGTATCACCTACAGAATACAAGAGATAGAAGAGAGAATCTCATGCGCAGAAGATACCATGGAAACATAGACACAACGGTCAAAGAAAATGTGAAATGCAAAAAGCTCATAACACAAAACATCCAGGAAATCCAGGACACAATGAGAAGACCAAACCTAAGAATAATAGGTATAGATGAGGGTGAAGACTCCAGACTTAAAGGGCCAGTAAATATCTTCAACAAAATTATAGAGAAAACCTTCTCTAACCTAAAGGAAGAGATGTCCTTAAATACACAAAAAGGCTACAGAACCCCAGATAGACTAGACCAAAAAAGAAATACCTCCTGTCACATAATAATCAAAACATCAAATATACAAAACAAAGAGAAGATACTAAACGCAGTAAGGGAAAAAGGCAAAGTAACATATAAAGGCAGACCAATAAGAATTACACCAGACTTCTCACCAGAGACTATAAAAGCCAGAAGATCCTGGACTGATATTATACAGACCCTAAGAGATCACAAATGTCAGCCCGGACTACTATACCCAGCAAAACTCTTAATCACTATTGATGGAAAAACCAAGATACTCCATGAAAAAACCAAATTTACACAATATCTTCCCACAAATACAGCACTTCAAAGAATAATGGATGGAAAACTCCAACACAAGAAGGGAAACTACAACCAAGAAAAAGCAAGAAAGTAGTCTTCCAACAACCCCAAAAGAAGATAGTTACACAAACATAATTCAACTTCTAGTAACAAAAATAAGAGGAAGCAACAATCATTTTTCTTAATATCTCTTAATATCAATGGACTCAATTATCCAATAAAAAGACGTAGACTATCAGACTAGATACATAAACAAGACAAAGAATTTTGCTGCATATAGGAAACGAACCTCTGTGACAAAGACAGACACTACCTCAGATTAAAAAGATGGAAAACAATCTTCCAAGCAAATGGTCCCAAGAAACAAGCTAGAATAGCCATTCTAATATCAAATAAAATTGATTTTCAGCCAAAAGTAATCAAAAAAGATAAGGAAGGACACTACATACTCATCAAAGGAAAAATGTACCAAGAAGAACTCTAAATTCTGAACATTTATGACCCAAATGCAAGGGCACCCACATACATAAAAGAAACTTTACTAAAGTTTAAAGAATACATTGCACCTCACACGATAATAGTGAGAGATTTCAACACCCCACTCTTAGCAATGGACAGATCAAGGAAACAAAAACTAAACTGAGACACAATGAAACTAACAGAAGTTATGAACCAAATGGATTTAACTGATATCTATAGAACATTTCATCCTAAAACAAAAGAATATACTTTTTTCTCAGCACCTCATGGTACCTTCTCCAAAATAGACCATATAATTGGTCACAAAACAGGCTTCAACAGATACAAAAAGATTGAAATAATCCCTTGTACCCTATCAGACCACCATGGGCTAAGACTGGTCTTTAATAATGACAAAAACAATGGAAATCCCACATACACGTGGAAACTGAACAACGCTCTACTCAATGATGACCTGGCCAAGGAAGAAGTCAAGAAAGAAATTAAAGATTTTTTAGAATTCATTAAAAAAGAGGACACATCATACCAAAATTTGTGGGACTCCATGAAAGCAATACTAAGAGAAAAACTCATAGCTCTAAGTGCTTACAAAAAAAAAACAAAAAACAAAAAAAAAAAACTGGAGAGAGCATACACTAACAACTTGACAGCACACCTGAAAGCGTTAGAACAAAAAGAAGCTAATATATCTAAGAGGAGTAGACAGCAGGAAATAATCAAACTCAGAGCTTAAATCAACCAAGTAGAAACAGAAAGACCTATACAAAACATGAAAACCAAGAGCTGGTTCTTTGAGAAAATCAACAAGATAGATAAACTCGTAGCCAGATTAATCAAAGGGCACAGAGACAGTATCGAAATTAATAAAATCAGAACTGAAAAGGGAGACATAACAACAGAATTGAGGAAATTAAAAAATCATCAGATCCTACTACAAAGGTCTATACTCAACAAAATTGGAAAATCTGGATGAAGTGGACAATTTTCTAGACAGATACCAGGTACCAAAGGTAAACGAGGAGCAGATAAACCATCTAACCAGTCCCATAACCCCTAAAGAAATAGAAGCAGTCATTAAAAGTCGTCCCACCAAAAAAAGTCTGGGACCGGACAGTTTTAGTGCAGAATTCTATCAGACCTTCAAGGAAGACCTAATACCAACTCTATTCAAACTCTTCCACGGAATAGAAACAGAAGGAACACTACCCAATTCATTCTATGAAGCTATAATTGCGCTCATACCTAAACCTCACAAAGACCCAACAAAGAAAGAGAACTACAGACCAATCTCGTTATGAATATTGATGCAAAAATACTCAATAAAATTCTCGCAAACCAAATCCAAGAAGATATCAAAACAATCATCCATCATGATCAAGTAGGCTTTATCCCAGGAATGCAGGGATGGTTCAATATTCGAAAGTCCATCAATGTAATCCACTACATAAATAAACTGAAAGAAAAAAACCCACATGGTCATCTCACTAGATGCCTAGAAAGCATTTGAAAAAATTCAACATCCCTTCATGTTAAAAGTCTTGGAAAGAGCAGGAATATAAGCACATACCTAAACATAGTAAAAGCAATATATAGCAAGCCAGTAGCCAACATCAAACTAAATGGAGAGAAACTTGAAGCAATCCCACTAAGATCAGGGACTAGACAAAGCTGCCCACTCTCACCCTATCTATTCAATATAGTATTGGAAGTCCTAGCCAGAGCAATTAGACAAAAAAACAAAGTCAAAGAGATACAAATAGGAAAAGAAGTCAAAATTTCACTATTTGCAAATGATATGATAGTATACTTAAGTGACCCTAAAACTTCCACGAGAGAACTCTTAAACCTGATAAACAACTTCAGCAAAGTGGCTGGGTACAAAATCAACTCAAACAAATTAGTAGCCTTCCTCTACTCAAAAGATAAACAGGCTAAAAAGAAATTAGAGAAACTACACCCTTCACAATAGTCACAAATAATATAAAATATCTTGAAGTGAATCTAACCAAGCAAGTGACAGATCTGTATGACAAGAACTTCAAGGCTCTGAAGGAAGAAATCGAAGATCTCAGAACATTGAATGATCTCCCATGCTCCTGGATTGGCAGGATTAACTTAGTAAAAATGGCCATCATGCCAAAAGCAATATACAGATTCAATGCAATCCCCATCAAAATTCCAAATCAATTCTTCATAGAGATAGAAAGAGCAATTTGCAAATTTATTTGGAATAACAAAAAACCCAGGATAGCGAGAACCATTCTCAACAATAAAAGGACTTCTGGGGGAATCACTATCCCTGACCTCAAACTGTACTACAGAGCAATAGTGATAAATACTGCATGGTGTTTGTACATAGGCAGGCAGGAAGATCAATGGAATAGAATTGAAGATCCAGAAATGAACCCACACACCTATGGTCACTTGATCTTTGACAAAGGAGCTAAAACCATCCAGTGAAAAAAGAATAACATTTTCATCAAATGATGGTGAATCAACTGGATGTCAGCATGTAGAAGAATGCAAATCAATCCATTCTTATCCCCTTGTACAAAGCTCAAGTCCAAGTGGATAGAGGACCTTTACATAAAACCAGATACACTGAAATTAATAGAAGAGACGGTGGGGAAGACCCTCGAATACTTAGGCACAGGGGAAAAGTTCCTGAACAGAACACCAATGGCTTATGCTCTAAGATCAAGAATTGACAAATGGGACCTCATGAAATTGCAAAGCTTCTGTAAGGCAAAAGACACTGTCAATAAGACAAAAAAGCAATCAACAGATTGGAAAAAGATCATTACCAATCCTAGATCTGATAGAGGGCTAATATCTAATATACACAAAGAACTAAAGAAATTAGACTCCAGACAACCAAATAACCCTATTAAAAATGGGGTACAGAGCTAAACAAAGAATTTTCAACTGAGTAAATTCGAATGGCCAAGAAGTACCTTAAGAAATGCTCAAAATTCTTAGTCATCAGGGAAATGCAAATCAAAACAACCCTGAGATACCACCTCACACCAGTCACAATGGCTAAGATCAAAAACTCAATTGATAGTAGATGCTGGCAAGGATGTGGAGAAAGAGGAACACTCCTCCATTGTTGGTGGGATTGCAAGCTGGTACAACCACTCTAGAAATCAGTCTGGCGGTTCCTCAGAAAACTGGACATAGCATTACCTGAGGACCCAGCTATACCACTCCTGGGCCTATACCCAGAAGATGCTCCAACATATAACAAGGACATATGCTCCACTATGTTCATAGCAACCTTATTTATAATAGGCAGAAGCTGGAAAGAACCAAGATGTCCCTCAACAGAGGAATGGATACAAAAAATGTGGTACATTTACACAATGGAGTATTACTCGGCTATTAAAAATAATGAATTCGAGAAATTTTTAGGTAAATGGATGGAACTGGAAATTATCATCCTGAGTGAGTTAACCCAATCACAAAAGAACACACATGGTATTTACTCACTGACAAGCGGATGTTATCCCAAAAGCTTAGAATAGAGAAGACTCAACTCACAAACCATATGAAGCTCATGAAGAAGGAAGACCAAGTGGGGATGCCTCAGTTCTACTTAGAACGAGTAACAAAATTACTCAAGGGAGCAAATATGGAAACAAAACATGAGACAGAAACTGAAGGAGGGGCCATCTGGACACTATTCCACCTGCTAGCCATCCCATGTACAGTCACCTAAGCTAGACACTGATGTGGATGACTGGAAGTGCATGCTGTCAAGAACATGATATAGCTGTCTCCATAGAGGTCTGACAAAGACTGACACATTCAGAGGACGATGCTCACAGTTAACCACTGGTATGATCAAGGATTTTCCAATGGAGAAGTTAGAGAGAAGACTGAAGGAGCAGAAAGGGTTTGGGACCCCATGAGGAAAGCAACAATACCAACCAACCAAAGCTCCCCAGGGTCTAAACCAAAAGCCTGGGAGCACATAGGGAGGGACTCATGAATCCAGCGGTATATGTAGGGGAGGATGGCCTTGACAGGCATAGGGGGGAGAGGAGATTCTTGGTCCCATGAAAAATGAACACAGAGTGGGGGGAGATTGTGAGGGTTGGGAGGGGGTAGTGGGGGCGGAGGGTATGAAAGGGCACAACCTTATAGAAGCATGAGGAGTGGGGATGGGATAGGAGCTTTCTGGGTGGTGGGAGAAAGTGAGGTAAGGAGATAAAATCTGAAATGTAGATATAATACCCAATTTTTTAAAAATTTAAAAATTTTAAATAAAAAAGAAAGCAAAGAACAGGAAAAAATAAAAATAAAAAAGAATTAGCTTGATACTAAAATTTGTTTTGAGAATTGTATATTGCAGAATACACAGCCTTGGTGTACCTACTCATCAAGCAAGCTGAGCAGACCTGCTCAAATCTCCGATGTCCTGGAATCCCATCTGGATGCAGTGAAGACCCAGTGTCAGAGGCTTATCAATTTGCTCTTCCCTTCACCCCTCTTCCAATATCTCAATGCCCATAGTCAGCTTGAAGAAGTTAATGATGAGTCAGTGCCCCTATTCCCTGGGCTTGGGGACTAAGGTGGTTAATATTGGGCTGTCTTTCTAGGGAAAAGTAGTGGTTTTGTTGGAACAGGGAGGATTAGCTAGGAATTATTTCAGGGCCATAACCTATTGGTAGAAATCTGTATAATTATTCTCAAGATGAAATTATAGTTTCTTAAATTGTACAAAATTTACTTTGATTTCAAATTTAAGGTTTCCATTGGTACGAGCTTCTTATTGATATAAAAGTGAGATGAATATTGATACTCACATAGGCATTGTGCCAGTATAACACATTTAGGAATACAAGGCTTAGACCCAGTCCTTTTTTTAACTTTTCTAACTGATTTGAGATGGTTAGCCTGTGAGTTAAGGGTCTATAGCAAATTCAGGGCTTTGAGTTTAGTGATAAGGTGTTTTCTGTATTTTATTTAGATAAAGCTGAGAGGACTTAACAGACAACAGTCCAGATTGCCTTACATTGATAGTTGGTGTAGGAGGCGGTCCCGGCTGACGCCTGGGTGCGTAAGGTAACCGCGCATGCACAGGGTTTTTGGGCACGCCTAATTTCCGACGTCACATCCACCATTAGACTGCGCATGTACAGCGCAGTGGAACCTGGGAGTTTGAGCAAGCAGCCAATCATGATTGTCTACGCCAAGGGCTATATAAATGGGAGCAAGACGCCCGACCGGCCCCTTTATGAATGCTTCTGCCCTTCTTCTGTCTTACTCTCTCTGTCTCCCCCACTCAGGTTAAAAGAATAAAATCACCACGAAAGAATCCCCACATGTTCGTGTGAGTTCCTGCGGGCAGGGATACCACGCGCGTTACAGTTGGTTTTCAAAACATCAGAAGTCCATAGAATTGACTTTACAAACATTTCTGTATTAATGTTCATTTTGATTAGAGACATGTCTGCTCCTGACAGCTTCCTGTCTTGGATCCTAAGAAGAAATTGAGCACCTTTGGAGTTACTCCAGTTGTGGTGAGACAGCCACTGGGCAAGAATTGTCTCTTCCCATCTACAGACAAATTACTGTCCAGAAAAGGACGCACTTGCAGAATAGTTGACTGATCATATCTGTCTAGACAGAGTAATCAGCCCTTAATAATTCTGTCAGAAGATCCTGGGCCAGAAGGCTGAAGACCAAATGCTCCAACGTTTTAAAGCATAGGGACTGTCCAGGTTTTCAGCGGTCTCTATAAATTGGCTAAGTTTTAGAAGCTATGCTTTGTGCTTCCCATAATTTCAGTTAACTCAATCATTCTGAATTTCTGATGGGGTTGAAAACTTATAGGCTCATAGCCAATCCTGACTACTTACTTTGAGAGAAAAGGTTTGAGTGGGGGGTTTTCAGCTGACATTCATTCCTAGCCAAGAAAAAAATCCAGGTTCAGAACTAAGTGTTTTAGTTAGGAGAGATGACAGAAGTTCTGTTTAGTCAACAAAATGGTGGACTGGTTATTAGGACTAACTAGTACCTCACTGGTACAAATTGGCACAATTATGCACTAGTTGTATTTTAAGAAAAAAGTTTTATTTTAACAGGAAGGGTGATATGTAGGAGTAGCTAAGGTGGGAGGAGTATGGAGAGGAAGAGAAGGAGTAAGGAGAGGAGGAGAAGAAGGACAGGAGAAGCTAGGTGATGAGAGAGAGAAAGAGGGGAGGGGACATGGAGGCAGTCTCCACCAGTCAAAGATAGTTGATATATCTAGGTTAAGTATTGGGTTACACTTCTGACTGAGCATTACCAAACTTATAAAGCCTTTGACTAACATTTTTTAAAAAATTGTATAAAAGCAAAAAGGAAAAGGAGGCATGGGATAGGGCTTTTCTAGGGAGGGGAAATAGGGAAAGGGGATGAATCTGAAATGTAATGTAAATAAAATATCAAAAAAAAAACTTCTGAGGGAATCACTATCTGTGACATCAAGCTGTACTACAGACCAATAGTGATTTAAAAAACTGCATGGTATTGGTACAGAGACAGGCAGAAAGATCAATGGATTAGAATTGAAGATCCAGAAGTGAGTGAATCCACATACCTATGGTCACTTGATCTTTGACAAAGGAGCTAAAACCATCCAGTGGAAAAAGGACAGCATTTTCAGAAAATGGTGCTGATTCAACTGGAGGTCAGCATGTAGAAGAATGAAAATCTATCTACTCTTATCTCCTTGAATTTTCAACTGAGGAAACTCAAATGGCCAAGTAGCACCTAAAGAAAGGCTCAACATCCTTAGTCACCAGGACAATGAAAATCAAAACATCCCTGAAATTCTACCTCATACCAGTCTGAATGAGTAAGATCAAAAACTCAGGTGATGGCAGGTGCTGGTGAGGAGATTGCAAACTGGTACAACCACTCTGTAAATCAGTCTGATGGGTCCTCAGAAAATTAAACATAGTATTACCTGAGCTATACCACTCCTGGGCATATACTCAGAAGATGCTCCAACATTTAACAAGGACAAATGCTCCCCTATATTCATAGCAGCCTTATTTATAATAATAACCCAGATGTCCTTCAACAGAGGAATGAATACAGAAAATGTGGTACATTTACACAATGGAGCTATTACTCAGCTATTATAAACAATGAATTCATGAAATTGTTAGGTAAATGGATGGAACTAGAAAATATCATCCTGGGTGAGGTAAAAGTGTGGACGCTTCATTCCTTCATAAAAAGACTAACAAAATAATCACAGGAGCAAATATGAGACAATGTGTGGGGCAAAAACTGGAAGAGGAACTGTCCAGAGACCACCTTGGAATCCATCCCAGGTGCAATCACCATATGCAAACACTACTGTGGATGTCAGGAAATGCATGCTGGATACAATCTTTACAGATTCCCTATCCTTTTTTGAGGGGGGGGGGGATTCATTTAGGTTTTTGAGGGTTTTGTTTATTTGGAGGGTGTTTTGGTTTGGTTTGGTTTTTTTTTTTTGGTTGGTTGGTATTTTTAGCTAATGCTATGCCCATTGGATCTTGGGAGTCTTGTGCTTTCTTGGCATCTGGGACTTTCGGGTGGCTACCCCCAGCTACATACCTCTGTTCAGTTTCCTGAACTTCTGTACATCTCCCCCATCTCCTACCTCACGTGATACTGTCCCCCTTCTCTCCCTCCCCCCTTCTCTCTCCCTCCCAAGTTGCAAGCAAATTCTATCAACCTATCTAAATATACAGAAGGTGTTAGCAGCAACTTTTACTGTACTAAAGAGGTTACCACACTCAAGAAGACACAAGAAAAAAGAAAGAAAGAAAGAAAGAAAGAAAGAAAGAAAGAAAGAAAGAAA
>JANHMN010000003.1:15150137-15190602 GCA_030674055.1 Rhabdomys pumilio
AAGAAAGAAAGAAAGAAAGAAAGAAAGAAAGAAAGAAAGAAAGAAAGGAAGAAAGAAGGGAAGGAAGAATCATGGAACAGTATAGCAAATGAGGATAAAAGCACAAACCAAAACAAAAGAACAGAAATCATTAATTAGTGATCATTAAAACTCAATATTTATGTATTATTTCTCCGACTAAAAGAACAGAGTTACAGATTTGATTAGAAAACAGGATACCTTAGGGGGGATTTTGTTTGTTTGTTTGTTTTTGTTTTTTGGTTTTTAGGTTTTTTTCTGAATTCATTCTTATCACCTGATTCTCAAGAATAGACATAATCATTAGAGAATAAGAATCTAAAATATATAAAAAACTAAAAATTGTAACATTAAAATACAAATAATTTAATTAAAGATAGGGTACAGAGATAAGCAAAGACTTCTCAAAAGATAAAAAACAGATGGCTGTGAGACACATAAAGAAATGTTCAACATCATTAGTCATCAGTGAAATTAAAATTAAAACAAATATTATATTTCATCTTATGCAACTTAGTATGTCCAGGCTTAGAAAAACAATTGATAGATCTCATTCTAGCAGGGATGTAAAGAATAGGAAAACTCACCCATTCCTAGTGAAAATGCAATAATCTTCAGCCATTATTGAACTCACTGTCCCAAAGACAACACTCACACTATCCTGCCTATCCTTTCACTTTTACAACTTCCCACACTCTCTTGGCAGTGTTCCCTGATATTGGAGAGGAACATTGATGCAAGTACTCCATCAGTAGATGAGCATTAACTGTTGTTTATTCTACCACTTTCACAAGCAATGCTTTTCTATATTCACCACTGCCAACCACAATAACAAGCTTCTCTTGATTGAATTGGTGAGAGACACAAATTTTTTATACTTATAAACAATGTGAGCATTTACAAAAAATCATCAGTATGTTCTCAATTTGACTAAACATGAACTTTATTTACAACCTCACTCATGAAATCTACTCTGTGGAGCAGTATTCTAATTAATAGAGCAGTAGGTTACCACTTAAAGTATCTTTCCAATATTTTTCCAGTGAGAACATTTGTCTCAAGGTCACTCATTTAGAATTAAGGTAAGCATGCAATGCTAGATAAGGACATTGATATATCTTCTTCATAAGCACCA
Source organism: Rhabdomys pumilio (assembly GCA_030674055.1). NCBI lineage: Eukaryota > Metazoa > Chordata > Mammalia > Rodentia > Muridae > Rhabdomys > Rhabdomys pumilio. The sequence goes on from JANHMN010000003.1 coordinate 15,151,291, forward strand.
TAGACAACCCCTTGGACCACTGTGAAATCTATCCAATGGTGATATTGTCTTTATAAGTTAAATATTGATATTTCTGTTCCCTACAGTCAAAATATGTCCTGTCTACAACAATAAGGTCTTAGCATCCAGTTGTAAAACAGAATCAAGATCAATGGCAAAGTCTTACATTAATTGACTTCTACTGGGACTTAATCTGGACAGTAACTAGTATAGAGGTAAGCTCACAAGTTAGAGTTCTTCTGAATAAATAATGTAAAGTAGATAATTTCTGTGCTTTTACATCTTTAGAGAGCTTCAAAATGAATGATTCTGTTCTGGAAAAATGTGAGGATCTGGGCCAGGTGGGAAAGACCCACCAATGCAATCTATTTTATCTCATTCCATAACCTTATAGGATCTGCGAATAGGGGGCAAATTACAGAGATAATGTACAGATAGCCAGATTCTGGAAATATTCCCATTGAGAAATTCAGAAATGCAGTGAGATACACAGCTCATTCTTAGTCCTCCCCAATACAGTCCTCAGTGTTTTCAGTTCCTTCCCTGTACAATGCTCTCTGTTTCTGGAGAACAAGGACAGGTAAGAAAGTATTTCCACTCTGTCCACCATTCACTTCAGCCGCATTGTAAAGAGACTTTTAATTGCCTTAACTAACCTTGGTAGAAAATTTTTGACAAAATGCCATGCTTAATCATGGCACAAGACTGATGTAGATAAAATGATAATTGTAGGTCTAAGAAGTGATGAGGTCACAGAATCACAGACTCATCTCTCCAGCCCAGGATGACTAATTGTTGATGACATCCTGATATTGCTGGCCATGGCACTGTGATCAGCATCCGAGTCAGAAGAGTTTGGTGAACATGAATGACTTGAGTAGATACTTAAGTATCTGAATAAATGTTGGTATATTTCAGACTTTTTAATTTTACATGAGCCTGAAGCCTATTTGCAAAGAGGCAACTGTCTCTCAAGGACAAGAAATGCAATGATGACCCACAGAATGGCTGTTACAAATAGAGGCAAATACCTTACTTAATCCAAACAGTTTTCATAGTCATATATCATATATTCAACTTTGTAGAAAAAAAGGTTAACGCTTTAAAAACCACGTATGATATTGTCAAAGGTAAGCATCAAGGGGTCAAGGGAACACTCGGGCAAGAATTTCGAGTCAGTGATTGATCACTCAGCAGTCTTTTCTTTGAGGTAATAAAGCTTGGTTCCTTAGGGCCAACATTCTCTGTGATCAGCAAGAGACTCTGTACTCATCAAGTCTTCAGGGGCCAGCAAGAAGGAAAAAAAAAGACAACAAAATTATACACACACGTATGCACTGAGTGGATGAAGCAAGGCAAACAGAACATGTTACAACTTCACAGCACACACACACACACACACACACATCACTGTTAACCAAAATACTCCCTTTTGTGTCCGTCTCCAGGAGCTTATATTAATATTAACACTGTTATAACATTATCACATATTCCAAGTTTTTAATTCCCCATAGTCTTTAAAAATTCATATATTTTGAAAGTTTAATCCATTTAAAACATCCAAAGTTTCTTTCATAGTTCATGTCTCTTATCCACCAACAGTCTCTAACTTATTCAGAAATCATTCTATAATAAGTATAATACTCTCAAACTCTGTTATCTGTACAATTCTACAGTGACATTAAAAGTTCAAAGACTTTCATCTGTGCACTCTATAACATCTAGAGTAAGTTGGATATATTCAAACTCCAACAAGAAAAAAAATCCATGGAAAACTCACAGTCTGAACAGAGTAAATCCAAACTACAGGCAGTATAAATAACTGAGGGTTCAATGAGAGAAATTCATACATTATCTGTACTTCTCTTAATGGCTAAATTATTTTTTCTAGCCTGTCTGCTGTAGCAAGCACAGATTGTCTCCTGGGATCAGGCAGGTCCATTCTACAGTTTCTGTTGTTCTTGGCTGTAGACCCATCATACAGACATCTCCAAAATGCTACAGTCTCCTGTTGTGTCTTCACTTCATTTTCACCATTACCCTGTTCTGGGCTTTCTTCAGGAACTCTGACCCTGTTGCAAGTTGCCAGCACTCAAATGATTCATATTAGTCCTTAAACCTTTCTTCTTCAGCTACAACTAGGCTGTACTTTAACCAATAGTTTCTCAGTACTCTCTTTAGGTATCTGAACACTGCCAAACAGTGCCAATTCTCAGTTGTTCTTTAGAAATACCTGCATCAGTTCCAACCCTGTAAAACATAAGTGAGTCTCGAACAATACAGTGTTTGGCTGCCAGCAAGAGAGGTGACATTTTCTCCTCTGAACCTCAGCTTCCATGCTAACTCTTAAGAAGAAATTCAACATGTTTACAGCTCAAAGATGCTACTGGCCTCTTCTTAGTCAAGATTGCTTCTACAGCCCCAGCTGACAAGTATCATTTGTACTATAAAAACAAGAATTTTTGCTCCACCAGTTCTGGTCTCTTCTTAGCATAGGTACTTCTGCAGTTCCAGGTGACCACACTTCATAAATTATTTACCTATAACATTACTTAAATGGTCCTTGTAGAGTCTTTGCTTCCTTTTGAAACTTCAGAAGCCATCCTATATTACTGGTACTAGTCCCTCATAAGTTCCCACAATATCTCAGTCACCTCTGTAGCTCAAAATAAAAAAGTCCTTTTGTAATTATCCTCATGAAAGGGTAACAAAAAAATCACAGAAAATCTATACTGACTGATACCAGATGCTGACTTAATAAGGTTTTTTTTTTTTTTTTTTTTTTTTTTTTTTTTTTTTTTTTTTTTTTAGCTTTGGTAAAAACCATATAAACAAAATAAACTTAATGAGGATTGGTTTTGTTTAATTCATAACTCATACCTCATACTACATCTCTGAGGGAATTCAGAGCAGGAATTCAAGCTCAGGAAAGGAACCTGGAGAGAACTTACAAGACACTGGAGGAGTGCTCCTTACTGTCCTTCACTTTATGGCTTGCCTAGCCTTCTTACTCATACAACCAAGACAGTATGCCTATGGAAAGCACTACATAGTATGGGATATAACTTTCAACAATCATCAATAAAGAAAATTAAATATGGGCTTATATAACAAGGATCTGATGGAATGATTTTTCAGCTTAATTTCCCTCTTATTTGGTTATCAGATAATCTTTCAAATTGTTATATAAAAAAACTGACCAGTGAAAGAGCACACAGATCAGACAAAAAGTGGGTAGAAAAGCAATTTATAAGGAAGGCAATCTTGTCAGAACAACCTAAGACAGACTCAGTCTGGTTTATGCAATAAAAAGTGGGGAGATGTGGAGAGCTTTCTGAACTGCCTGGCAGGAATTTGAGATTGGCCAAGAACAAGAAAATGGGCTGCATGGAAGGAATCTGACATAAGCCAAGGACAAGGAAATGGACTGCAGGCAGGATTCTGACATTAGACTAGAACAAAGAAGTAACTTCAGGCAGAAATCTATATCTTAGGCTAGAACAAAGAAATAATTACAGGTAGGAATCTAAAACTTAAGCTAAAACAAAGAAGTAGGCTTCAGGCATGAAAATGACTTTGGACTAGGGCAGAGAAGTCCTAATAGGTTCAGATAATTTGGTCAACCTAATAAGCCTTTAGAAATAGGGATCACAGGAGTGATCACATAACTCTCTTTATTGTCCTGTGTGTTCTTTGACTATCTGTGTTTATTGTCTTGCTTGTTCTTGACTATTCGCATCTATTGTATTGCTAGTTTCTCAACCTAAAACTGACCTTAATACTTACATGTAATTTAAACAATATAAAAGCAAAAAACAAAAAAAAAAAAAGAGAGGAGGAGGAGGGATGAAATAGGGAATTAATGGGGGGAGGGAAGGTGGAAAGTGAATAACAACTGAAATGTAAATAAAGAAAATATCAAATAAAAAAAGAAAATTGTTACTGTTGTCTAAATAATACATGGCATATAAATTAGAAAAAAAAGAGTACAACTTTTAGGTTGAAATGTTCTATAGATACCTGTTAAATCCATTTGGATCTATAGATATCTGCTAAATCCATTTGTTAAATCCATAATTTTTGTTAGTTTCACTGTGCCTCTGATTAGTTTCTGCTTCCTTGATCTTTCCAATGGTAACAGTGGGGTGTTAAAGTCTCCTACTATTTTTGTTTAAGTTTCAATGTATGCTTTGAGCTTTACTAACATTTCTTTTACAAACGTGGGTACACTTGCATTTGGGGATGGATGTTTCAAATTGAAAGTTCATCTTGGTAGATGTTTCCTTTGATGAGTATGAAGTGCCCTTCCTCATCTTTTTGGATACCTTTTGGTTGAAAGTCAATTTTATTCAATATTAGAATGCCCACTTCAGCTTGTTTCTTAGAACCATTTACTTGGATTTTTTCCAGACTTTTACTGTGAGGTAGTCTCTATCTTTGTTACTGAAGTGTGTTTTCTGGATGCAGCAAAATGGTAGGTCCTCTTTTTTTCTTCTTCTTCTTCTTTATTGAATATTTTATTTACATTTCAGATGTTATCCCCTTTCCCCACTTCTCCCCACACCAAGAAACCCCCATCCCATGCCCCTTCCTCCTGCTTTTATAAAAATGTGCCCCGACCCATCCACCTACTTCCACCAACTTACAATTCCACCAACAATAGAGGAGTGTTCCTCTTTCTCCACATCCTCACCAGCAGCTGCTGTCATCTAAGGTTTTAATCTTAGCCATTCTGACTAGAGTGAGGTGGAATTTCATGGTTGTTTTGATTTGCATTTCCCTGATGACTAAAGATGTTAAACATTTCTTTATGTGCTTGTTGGCCATTTGATATTCCTCTGTTGTATTTTTTTTTTTTTTTTTGGTGAGTTCTGTATCCCATTTTTTATAAGGGTTATTTGATTGTCTGGAGTCTGATTTTTTGAGTTCTTTGTAGATTTTGGACATTAGTCCTCTATCAGATGTAAGATTGTTAAAGATTTTTTCCCAATCTGCTGGTTGCCATTTTGTCCTATTGACAGTGTCCTTTGCCTTACAGAAGCATTGCAATGTTATGGGGTCCCGTTTGTCAATTCTTGATCTTAGAGCATAAGCCATTGGTGTTATGTTCAGGAACTTTTCCTCTGTGCCCACATGTTCGAGGCTCTTCCCCACTTTCTCTTCTATTCCTTTCATTGTGTCCGGTTTTATATGGAGGTCCTTAATCCACTTGGACTTGAGTTCTGTGCAAGGAGATAAGAATGGATTGATTGGCATTTTCCTACATGGTGACCTCCAGTTCAACCAGCATCATTTGTTGAAAATACTGTCTTTTTTCCACCTGAAGGTTTTAGCCCCTTTGTCAAAGAGCAAGTGACTATAGGTATGTAGGTTCATTACTGGGTCTTCAATTCTATTTCATTGACCTTCTTGCCTATCTCTGTACCAATACCAAGCAGTTTTTTCCATCCATACTTCTCTGTAGTACATTTTAATTCCAGGGATGGTGATTTCCCCAGAAGTTAGTGCTATCCTAGTATTTTGTTTGTTTGTTTGCTTGCTTGCTTTTTTGTTATTCTAAATGAATTAGAGAATTATTCTTTCTATCCCTGTGAAGAATTGAGTTGGAATTTTGATGGGAATTGCATTGTGTTTGTAGATTGCTTTTGGCAAGGTGGCCATTTTCACTACACTAATCCTGATAATCCATGAGCATGGGTAATCTTTGCATCTTCTGAGATCTTCAATTTCTTTCTTCAGAGATTTGAAGTTCTTGACATACAGATCTTTCACTTCCTTGGTTAAAGTCACACCGAGGTATTTCAGGTTCTGGAGTTCTCTTGTGGAAGTTTTGAAGTCACTTAAGTATACTATCATATCATTTGCAAATAGTGATATTTTGACTTCATCCTTTTCAATTTGTATCCCCTTGATCTCCTTTTGTTGTCTAATTGCTCTGGCTAGAACTTCCAGTAGTATGTTGAATAGGTAAGGAGAGAGTGGGCAGAGAGTGGGAGAGAGAGTAGTTTTTTTCTTTGAGTTTGTTTATATAGTGGATTACATTTATGGATTTCTGAATATTGACCCATCTCCACATTCCTGGTAACCCTATTAAAAATGGGGTACAGAGCTAAACAAAAAATTCTCAGCTGAGGAAACTTGAATGGGGGAAAAGCACCTAAAGAAATGTTCAATATCTTTAGTCATCCAGAAAATGCAAATCAAAACAACCCTGAGATTCCACCTCACACCAGTCAGAATGGCTAAGAACAAAAACTCAGGTGAAAGCAGATGCTGATGAGGATGTGGAGAAAGAAGAACACTCCTCCACTGTTGGTGGGATTGCAAGCTGGTACAACTACTCTGGAAATCAGTCTGGGGTTTCCTCAGAAAATTGGACATAGCATTACCTGAGGACCCAGCTATCCCACTCCTGGGCATATATCTACAAGATTCTCCAACATATAACACGGACATATGCTCCACTATGTTTGTTGCAGCTTTATTTATAATAGCCAGAAACTGGAAAGAACCCAGATGTCCTTCAACAGAAGAATGGATTCAAAAAATGTGGTACATTTACACAATGGAGTACTACTCAGTCATTAAAAACAATGGATTTATGAAATTCTTAGGTAAAAGGATGGAACTAGAAAATATCATTCTGAGTGAGGTAACTCAATCACAAAAGAACACACATGGGATGCACTCACTGATAATTGGATATTAGCCTAAGAGCTCACAGTACTCAAGATTCAACTCACAGACCACATGAAGCTCATGAACAAGGAAGATCAAAGTGTGAATACTTCAGTACTTCTTAGAAGAGTAACAAAATACTCATGAAAGCAAGTATAGAAACAAAGCATGGGAAACTAAAGGAGGGGCCTTCCAGAGACTGTTCCACCTGGGTATCCATTCCTTGTGCAGTCACCAAAGACAGACACTGATATGGATGACAGGAAGTACATGCTGACAGAAGCCTGATATAGCTGTCTCCTTAGAGGTCTCTCAGAGCATTACATATACATAAGGGGATGCTCACAGTTAACCATTGAACTGATCATGGGGTTCTATTATGGAGTTAGAGAGAAGACTGATAGAGCTGAAAGGGTTTGTGGCCCCATGAGGAGAGCAACAATACCAACCAACCAGAGTTCCCTAGGGTCTAAACCACAAGCCTGAGATCACATAGGGATGGGTCCATGGCTCCAGCTGTATATGTAGGAGAAGATGGCATTGTTGGGCATAGGTGAGAGAAGAGGTCCTTGGTCCAGTGAAGGCTGGATGCCCCAATGTGGGGGAATTCGTGAGTGGGAAGGTAGAAGGGGAAGATTGGGTGGGGGCACATCATAGAAGCAGGAGGAGGGAGGATGGGATGGGGGTTCCTGAGTGGGGGAGGGTGAATGGGGAAAAGGGATAACATCTGAAATATAAATAAAATATCCAATAAAAAAGAAGAAAAACAATTTTTCACAGGGAGTGAAAGAGAGGAAAGGCTCCAAGGATCAAGGAATCTGTCACAAGAAAACTTAGAAGAGGGATGCAGAAAGAAAACTGAGTAAAATGGATTCAGCAGGGAGTACATTGGGCTCCCCGTATCTGAGGGTATAGAGGTTTGGCTGAAACATGCCCCCATAGGTTCAGGTATTTGGACATTTGGTCTTCAACTAAGAAATCTTATATGGAAGTTATGGAACATTTAGTAGATGGAGTTGTAATGCAGGAAGTATGTCATGGCATACAGGCTTTGAGGGATCAGTGTTCCTCCCTGAAGTGTTTATAAAAAGATAAAGAGATAAAGAGATAAAGAGAATATGTTCTGTGGGTGTGTGGAGAGGTATGGGGAAGGGGATGTCTCAGCGGGCCCATGTAGAGGCATCTCTTCCCGTGAGGGACCAGTCACACACCCATATAGTATAGAATAGAGTTTATTGAGGGCATGGGGAGGGGGGCCAGGAGGGAGGAGGGTAGTAGAGGCAGAGAAAGAAAGAGAGAAGAAAGAGAGAAGAAAGAGAGAGAGAGAGAGAGAGAGAGAGAGAGAGAGAAGTAGAGAAGCAGAGTAGTAGAGAAGTAGCCGGGCGGTGGTGGCGCACGCCTTTAAACTTTGGAAGCAGAGGCAGGCGGATTTCTGAGTTCGAGGCCAGCCTAGTCTACAGAGTGTGTGCCAGGACAGCCAGGACTACACAGAGAAACCTTGTATCGGGGAAAGAGAGAGAGAGGGGGGAGAGAGAGAGAGAGAGAGAGAGAGAGAGAGAGAGAGAGAGAGAGAGGGGGAGGCTGTGCGCGGGGGGAGAGGGGGGGGGGAGGGGACAGGAAGGCAAGAGGGTAAGAGGGTAAGGGTAAGAGTAAGAGAGTAAAAGAGTAAGAGAGTGAGAAGGGGGCAAGCAGCCCCTTTTATAGTGGACCAGGCCTACCTGGTGGTTGCCAGGTAACTGTGGGGAGGAGTCTACCTGGTGGTTGACAGGTAACTGTGGGGAGGAGCACACCTAGCTGTTGCCAGGTAACTGTGGAGGTGGTGTTTAGACAGAATACTAACATTCCCCCTCTTGGTTTAATTTAAAAAGAAAAATTAGAAAGCGGTGATGCGCCGGGCAGTGGTGGTGCACGCCTTTAATCCCAGCACTTGGGAGGCAGAGGCAGGCAGATTTCTGAGTTCAAGGCCAGCCTGGTTTACAGAGTGAGTTCCAGGACAGGAAGGGCTACATAGAGAAACCCTGTCTCGAAAAAAAAAAAAAAAAAAACAAAAAAGAAAAAAGAAAGAAAGAAAGAAAGAAAGAAAGAAAGAAAGAAAGAGGTGACGTCGAAGCAGGAATAGGGTCATTGTGATATCTGGCTACTTTCTGCTGGCATTAGGGGCAATGGGTCTCTAGGGGGAACCTAGAAGAATGGGTATGGGGGATGTCTGTCCGGTCTTAGAGTTGGCTGTTTCCTACTGTCCAGGGTCTATGGAGCCATCTGAGGATAGTTCAGAAGGAACAGGTCCAGTAGAAGCAGCTGTGTATATGACAGGAGATGGAGTATCTGGAGGTTGCTTCTCTAGAGCTGTTCTGGATGTGCCTGGTCTTGACAAGATGTAGGGAATAAGATTAAGTACATTTGGGGAAAAGAAATTTTTTGTAAGATGTACATTTGAAACCCAGAGGGATCCCACCCTTTGGAATAGATAGTAAGTGGGAACTTTAGGCAGATGTACTTATCTGGATGGCATCTATTTGGTCAATGAAAGGTAGATCTGAGTGGGTTTCCTGTAGCTTGTAAGTTTACAAAAGAGATAACAGCATGAGTTAATAACACAAGAAGTCTTTAAGATGAACCTTTGTTGGATCGTATAGTGGAATGTTTTATTAGAGGTAGGCAAGTTTATAGGAACTCAGATAATATTAGGACAGTGGCATAGCAAGAAGAGGAAATATGAAGCATTTAATTGATGGCAACTGAGTTTAGCTAATGAGGAAACAGATAATATTTGTGAAAGCCTAGCTGTCAATGTAGTCAGAAGTCTGAAAAAGAGTAAACAATAATTTCCCAGTTATATATTATTTTAAAAAATGACAGAGTCCACTAGCCAACAGTTCCTGTGGTCTCCATAGTCTCTCGGGCGAAGAAAGTTTGGCTTCCAAGCACAGAAGACACATGGCTTTTTCTCTGTGGAATGAATACGCATGACATGAGAAGTGACTTACCTTGGTTTAGCCAAGTCATTTGACTCAGAGCATCCAGTTTAGTCCACTGCATTTGTTAGTGACTGTATCATCGCATACAATCCAGGCTGTATCTTCTAGGTGTCCAAATCTTCTGAAACCATCTTGCGTCAGTTGTTAAAGGCCTTGGGAATTCTGTCAGCCACAAACTTAAATATAGTATTAGCAGACTTCTGACAAGATTGAGAGCCATAAGGATTAATTGTAACGGAATAGAATTTAATAGCGGTACTAAAAATCTATTAAGACAGGATAGTAAAGAGTCTAAGTAACTTTGACAGGTTCTGTGGGTAGAGAAAAGTACATTTTAGTATTAGCAAGGAAACATTTGGGTAGGACCCGAATAAGAAAGCTGGCAACAGTGGCATACGATCAAACAGCTGGCCGGTTGGGGCTGTGGGCCTGCCGCTGAGGGCATACCTGCTGCAGGTCAGGTACGCTGTAGCCACAGGGCGGGACTTCCTACTAGCAGCAGGAAGTCACTGCCCAGTGCCTCTGAAGGCTAGAGTCTGCAGTGGGCAAGGAAAAGCATGTCACAGCAACGTTCATGTTAGCTGTTCTTGTGGCAAAAGGCACCGCTAACACTCATTTTACAGATCCCCGGCAGAGAGGGAGAGACAGAGGCTCCCTCGAGTGCGTGGGCAGCCAAGCCCTTTGTGCGGCTGTTTGTGCACATGGGGAAACAAGTCCCAGAGTGGGTCCCAGGCAGAATGTAAGGAGTAGACCCAGAGCAGAGCTAAGGAACAGAGGGGAAGGGAGCAAGCAGGGTCCCAGACCCGCTGCTTTTCAGGCAAACCAGCTGAACTAAATGGTGGCAGCTGGCCACAAATGACAGGAGACAGAAGAGGCCTACCTTAGCAGGCGGCAGACTGACCCCTGGGGGAGACACGCTAGGGATTAGAGCTTGGAGCCAGTGCTCCTGAGAGAGAGAATTATCTGTCCAGGTCCGACCTGGGGTACTCTGCTGCGAGAAAGAAACTGTCTCAAGAGGAGAGGGAAAGTTTCTCACCCAAGGGGAGTTCTAGAACGAGGATCAGGGAAAAAAAGGGTTAGCTCTGAGCTCAAGAAATCTTTCTCGGGACCATGTGAAAGGTTATTCTGATCAGTGGCAGATGGCTAAAAAAGAAACCTGGGGTGGGGAACAGGCAGAACACATGGAGGTATTAGAGCGGAGGTAGATGAATGCTTGAATATAGGGAACCTCTTTACATTTACCAGACTGCTGTATGTATGTATGTATGAAGACCCTTTAAACTGACTGGGTCTAGCGTGCCATTAGGTGGCCATTTTAAATCATTATTTAGAGAATACCAAATCCAGACTTTGTTGCAGAGATGTATCAATTTGGAAGGCCTTAAATCAGGTGTTAATTTTAGATATCTGAGGTTTTTTAGGAGACAGCACAGTGGGGTTTCAGGGGGTGCAGCCGAAGACAGGATTTCTGGCAGCTGCAAGAGCTGTGGGGGGACTGTAAACTGCTTTCGATAGGGAGGAATCACCCAGTGGCCAATGTCCTAAGTAGTAGTTCAGCTAGAATGCCAGTCATAGGGACTGGGGAAGTCAAATGCCAACACCTCTCAGCTCAAGGAAGGCTGGGCAGGCCTTATCTGGGCATCTAGGGTCCCTCCCGCCAATTAGAATCTCCTTACCAATCAATATGCCACTGTGTGTTTGCAGGCTTATGCAGTCTGGTATCAGGAAAATGGAACAACTGGGAGGTCTGTGTGGGCCTGTCTGGCTGCCTAACCCATGTGGTGGAGTACCACGTGGTAGGCAAGCAGGCATAGTTAGTCTGCAGCAGCAGTGGAAATTCACGTGGTCGGTCATGGCAAGTATGCCACATGTGGCATAGAGGCAGTGGCAGCAGAGGTAGAGGCAGGCCACCTGGTGTTGGTCCTGCCTGGTTACAGCAGCCAGCGGCTGTGGCAGCTGGCAGCATGGCGATTCCCGAAGTTTTTATATCCTAGTCACAGCACCAATGAAGTGTTTATAAAAAAATAAACAAATAAAGAGATAAAGAGAATATGTTCCATGGGTGTGTGGAGAGGTATGGGGAAGGGGATGTCTCAGTGAGCCATGCAGAGGCATCTCTTCCCATGAGAGACCAGTCACACACCGGTATAGTATAGAATAGAGTTTATTGAGGGCAGGGGGAGGGGAGCCAGCAGAGAGAGAGAGAGAGAGAGAGAGAGAGAGAGAGAGAGAGAGAGAAAGAGAGAGAGAGAGAGAGAAGTAGAAGTAGAGAAGCAGAGGAGTAGAGAAGTAAAGGCCGGCCATGACCACATGAAGAGAGAGAAAGGGGAGGAGACAGAGAGAGGCAAGAGGGTAAGAGGGCAAAAGTAAGAGAGTAAGAGAGTAAGAGAGTGAGGAGGGGGCAAGCAACCCCTTTTATAGTGGACCAGGCCTACCTGGCTGTTGCCAGGTAACTGTGGAGGTGGAGTTTAGACAAAATACTAACACTCTCCACTTCCAGTTTGCTTTGTATTTTCAGTTAAGGATGTGATCTTGTAAGACTGCCCCCCCCCCAAGAAGGGAGCACATCCCTTAAAGCCTCAGGAATTTGCAGCCACCCAATAACTCACAACACACCATTCTTGATGCAACAGCAAGAGGTATATTTCAGGATCAGTCGACTGATGGTCAATTCGTAACCCACAAAGGGGCAGAGGAATTGACTCAGAAGCTCAAAGGTTTAAGGCTTTTATAGGCAAGAGGTGGGGGAAGTGGGAGATTTTCACGTAGGTACACATGATTGGTTGTTTTACATTTTTGAACATCAGCAGGCTGTATAAGCCAATCAGGAAAGAGTACAGTTTCTGTAAGTGGATGCTTATCTAGGCTAGCAGAACATCTGGTTAACTTAAATTACAGTTTCCTGGAACTTTGAGCAGGCCTGGGGGGGGGGGGGGGGTGGAGTTGAGGAACACCAGATGGCCCATTACTCATTTGGACATATCTCTGTTCTTTTAAGGATGTTCTTACATACTTTTTATCTTTCATGGCGAGCCAGTTCCTTGGATGTTTCAACAGGCCTTTGTCTTATAACTCCACATCCTCTGTGGCTGATTAACTGGACCCAAACCTGCTGACAGGCATTTTTAACTATTTAGGGTAGGGAAAAGGAACTTGCTTTGGTACATATTTCTTCTCATCACTACAAATAAATATACAGTGTGCTTTATTATTCTTCTGAAGTTTTTGGGTAAACTGCTTAGCAGAATTGAATTGTTATTTTAGAGAGAGAAATGTTCTCTACAATGTGAACTTTGTGATACTTGTTTTCTATACTCTAAGCATGTTACAATAGCATATTTGCATTGTGGGCTTTACATTAGCACCATGGAATTCATTATGCATGATGATAAAGAGTTCAAAAAGTCAAAAATATGTGCTCTCAGTGTGGGGTGTGTGTGTGTGTGTGTGTGTGTGTGTGTGTGTGTGTGTAGTGTTGATTTAGGTGTTTTGAGGCATTGAGGACATTGTTTCTGTCCCCTCCCCCCTTCCTCTCTCTCCATGTGGTCATGGCCGGCCTTTACTTCTCTACTCCTCTGTTTCTCTACCTCTCTCTCTCTCTCTCTCTCTCTCTCTCTCTCTCTCTGCCTCTACTACCCTCTTAGCTCCCCTTCCCATGCCCTCAATAAACTCTATTCTATATTATACCAGTGTGTGACTGGTCTCTCATGGGAAGAGATGCCTCTACATGGGCTCGCTGAGACATTCCCTTCCCCCTACCTCTCCACATACCCACGGAACATACTCTCTTTATCTCTTTATCTTTTTATAAACACTTCACTGTCTTCAGACACACCAGAAGAGGGATGGGATCCCATTACAGATGGTTGTGAGCTACCATGTGGTTGCTGGGAATTGAACTCACTACTATTTGCTAACAAACATTGATCTACTCACCACATTCATACATTGTTCTAAGTCACAGACATGAATAAGTTATAATATATATATTATATTATATATATATATATGACATTAGGTATCTAAAGGTCCATTATTTTAAGCAGGCTGAGTCCAGAGTATGTTAGGAGAATGAATATTTAGTTCTAAATGATATAAAAAGACATTTTAAATTTGACTCCAAGTTAAGCAAATAATTTGCAAAGGCAAACTTCAAACAGCATTTCTCAGAAAAGTCACTCCCACACTCTTCCACTATGGGATATGATTGATTACATAATTTAGGCACACAGGCTATGCTTTGTATTTCCCTATTTAATCCTCTTATATCTTAATGGTACAAAATATTTTCTATTCATAATATATACCTCAAATGTGTGCACAATATGTATACATGACTTTCATTAACTAAACATGCATATTGTATACATACTTGTATATTAAATTACATTTCTATATGTATGCACATTTCTACATTCCCATTTGTACTTTCAAAACTACATTGATTTATCACCTTTACTTTCCATGGTAAACTACCTTTACTTAAGTCTCCAGTGAAGTATTAAGTCATTAAGAGATTATGTGTTCACAATGTTTCCACAATTTAGAATTACTCCCTGGAAATTCACTTTACAAATCATTTGTATAGATGTGCATAAACATTCTGTAAAAGACTTGATTAATACTCCTGGGTACAATGTTCTTAATTGTACATGATGTTCCATATCTCTAATTACAGCCTTGTTAATGGTGCAGTTTACAGGACCATGAAAAATCAGAGGAGAAAGTCTACATTACAAAACTTTTTTCATAAGTATGTATAATCCAATGAGACTATGTCCCTGATCAATAACAAAGTTCTATAATGTGAGCCCATCAAGCCACATTCTGTGTTGTTTACAGGTGGGACATTCTTTTCTCCAGAGACTTTGGAAACACTGATGCCTCAGTCATATATCTATAGCTCTGCAGAGATGCTTGACATAAGCCAGAAACTTTTAATTACTTGTAGTATTTGAAATTATGAAAAACTTTCAGAAATCAATACAAACAGTTCAGTGTCATTAATGCCACTGGGAAATAATCACTTATCTTTTATAGGAAGGTGAGGTCAAATACTAATTAGTGTTTATTTTTGTGCTCTCTTTGTGGGCCACCTCCATACCACATACATATGACCTATGTACCTAATAGCCCAAGAGACAATCATCAAAGCAGTGGGGCGAGGCAGATTAGTGTTCTCTCTGTCAATCTGACAGATAATGCCAGAAAGACACAACAGGGTTCTGAGAAAGGATTCTTACTTAGAAATGGCATTGTGATATTTCAGCAAAGCCACACAAAAGGAGTGGTGTCTCTAGATATGGCAGAGCTAGGTGTAGGAGTGAGGGTCTTCTATTCTAGGCTGAATACTAACAGTGCTAATATGTCCCAGTGTAACCCTCTTAGATAAAGATGATTACAGTTAGGTCTAAGAAGTAATAAAATCTCAAGTCTATAATGTGCAGGTATATATCCAGGTCTCTATTTTTGAATGTGATATTATTAAATATCTAACATGTTTGTACTTGGTACCATTCTTGTTATAACCTCCATGAATATCATAATGAATACAGTACAACCTCACTTAACCATACTATCCCTTGCATGGTATTGTATAAAATGAAGTCATTTGTTTTTACATTGTATAAGATGGCTTGAATCAGTAATTAAATTTCTAAAGAAAACAGCATGTATTAAGACCTCACAGTTTGCTCACTTTGGTGTGACATTTCCTTCTTTGGTTATATATTTCTGGATTTTCTGGACCCATCAATGTTTGACTAATGACACAGAGACTTATTGATTTGTATTATAGTTTAGACTACCTCCAAGCTGTCTTCTCTAACTTAGTTAATGCAACTATTCTAGTTCACGACCTGCTCTGTGGCTTGTTACTTCTCATTCAGTCCTAATATGTTTGAAGTCCTTGTCTATCTGGCAAATTCTGTGTCTCTCTTTTTATGAGCCCAGAAATTCCACCTTTGCTCTCCTGTAACCATTGGGCTTTCTAACCTTGCCAACATTTCCTGAAATAATGACTCTGAGACTGAATTATATATGAATAAACATTTAGGACATAGACTTGGGCCTGTTCCCTGACTTGCTCATAACTCAGTTACCCATTTGTTCTATTTTATCAGTGCTGCTGGGAGATAAGAGGTTATTGCTGATGTTCACTTTGACTCAGTCCTGTGTGCTTCTTACAGCAAAGGTAGGAAAGACTAAAAGCCAACCTGTTTCTCCTTAAACTGTGATGGCTCCAGCTATGCCTGCTGTAGATGAATCTGACTCTGCAAAATTGAGTCCAACATGAACAGATCAGCCTCTGTTGGGAGGTCCAATTTCTTTATATTCAATTTCAACAAAACGTGTCAAAATAAGTGGCTTTCAGAATGTGTGGTGCTCTGATAATGAGGGAAAACAACTTATGTGTATTTTAAGAGTGGATTTGGGTCCTTTGTTGTTGTTGTGTTTTGTTTTTGTTACTTTCTTGCTTAGTATGTAAAGAAGATTGAAATTCTTTGATATTCTTTGTACTTACTCATCCTGCCTAACACTGTCCCTTACCTCCTCCCTTTCTGGTCCCCTGCAACCCCCACCAGTGTTTTCCTGTTCTATTTTAATGTAGTGTTTTAAATGAGAAGTTGCCTCCTTAGTCATGAATGTTTTAACACTTGATCCTCAGGTGGTGGTGCTGGTTTGGAGGTTTAAGAGGTACAGCCTTGTTGGAGGAAGAATGTCTCTGGGAGCAAGTGGGTTTTGAGAGACTAAAGGCTCTCCCATTTCCAGTCACCCTCTCTGCTTTGTACTTGAAATTTCAGATGTGAGCCCTCAGCTTCCAGTTCCTACCACCATACCTGGTACTTGCTACCAGTATCCTGTTCCTGCCATCATGCCCGTTGCTTGCTGAGAGTTTGTTGTGAAGAACAACAAACTATGGCTCCATCTAGAGCCATAAGCAAAATAAACCCTTCCATATATATATATATATATATATATATATATATATATATATATATATGAAAGAAAGAAATAGCCATAAACATACAGGAAGCCTACAAATAAGAAATAGATTGGACCAGAAAAGAAAGTCCCCTCTTGTATAACAGTAACAAAAAACAAATGTACAGAACAAAGAAAAAATATTAAAAGCTATAATGGAAAAAGGCCAAGTAATGTACAAAGGCAGACCTATCAGAATTGTGCCAGACTTCTCTAGAGAGACAATAAAATCCAGAAGTTCTTGGGAAAATGTCACACAGACCCTGAGACCAAAGATGCTAACCCAAGCTACTATATCCAGCAAAACACTCAATCACCATAGATTGAAAACTCAAGATATTTCATGACAAAACCAAATTTAAACCAAATCATTCCACTAATCTAGCCCTACAGAGGATACTAGAAACAAAACTCCAACACACAAGAAAAAAAAATTAATCATCTTAAAACAAACCCAAAAGAAAAGAATATCACACACACACACACACACACACCTCCAAAAACAAAACTAACAGGAACTAACAATCATTGGTCTTTAATAATTCTCAATATCAATAGATTCAATTCCCCAATAAAAGACACAGGCTAACAGACTGGATACACAAACAGGATCCATCATTTTGCTGCATACAAGAAACATATCTCATCAGAGAGAGAGAGGGAGGGAGAGAGAAAGAGAGAAAGAGAGACAGAGACAGAGAGACAGACAGAGAGAGACAGAGAGACAGAGAGACAGACAGAGACAGAGACAGAGAGAGGACTATCTCACAGGACTGGAAAAATATTTTTCCAAAGGCTGTAATTCTTGACTTCTCATGTGTTGTTTCAGTTTATTAAAAGTAGAATTAGGTAGTAAATAGTTCTTCTTTTGTGCTCCCCAAACTTTCTTACTTGAGAAATGTTTAACCTATAACTGTGTTTTAAAATTAAAAACTGAAAACAGCATTCTGCAAAGGGTGTGCCTTTGAGAACAACTAAGGTATTTCCCATAGAGATTACTAATATGTATTCTATATTATAAAATGTGTACAGTGTGAACTGAGTGTTCTCTTGCAGACATAATAATGAGGATCCACTGCCTGGGACTGTCCAAGGGGAGCTCAAGATAATGGTCTTAGCTTCCTGAGTCCCTTTCTGTTGCCTAATTTTAAGCACCAATGGGGTCATCTCTATCTACTGAAATTTACTCTTTTACTTGGAATCCTCATCTGTGAAGACATTACTCACTAAGACCTCTGATTGGGATGGCCAGCTGGCGAACTCAGTGGGGTTTCTCTGGGTGATTACTGCTAGATGCAAGAATGTCCCTGGTATGACTGTTACCTTTGGTTTGTTCTCATGGGTGGGCAATTCCAGTCACCTGGATGTTGTGTGTTGTACTGGAGGGGACAGGAGAGAGGTACAGATGGTCAGGAAATCAAATCAAAATATGTGGCAAGGGAGATGAGGAACTGGAGTAGCCACTGGAGGGTCCCAGACACCAGGGAAGCGAAAAGCTCCCAGGACCCAATGGGGAAGACTTTAGCCAAAATGTGCAGAGAAGGGGAGATAGAACCTGTAGAAAGCACATCCTATAGATAGGCACAGCCCCTGGTTGAGGATTGGAGCCACCCACCCATCTCAAAGTTTTTAACCCAGAAGTGTTCCTGTCCAGAGGAACAGGGACAAAAAATGGAGCAGAGACTCAAAGTAGTGTTATCCAGAGACTGCCCCACTGGGGATCCATGTTGTGTGCAGACACCAAACCTGACAATGTTCCTGTTGCCAAGAGGTGCTTGGTGACAGGAACCTGATGTGGCTGTTTCTTGGGAAGGTCTGCCAGCAACTGACCAATGCAGATGTGGATGCTTGGAGCCAACTATCAAACTAAGTTCAGGGACCAGGTACAAGAGCTGGCAGAAAGACAGGAGAAGCAGAGGGGTTTGCAACCTCATAGGAAAAACAACATTGGCTGTCCAGACCACTCAGTGCTCTCAGGGACTAGACTACCAAGGAGTGTACAGAAAGGGATCCATGGCTCCAGATACATATGTAGCAAAGGATGGTCTTGTCTGACATCAATGGGAGGGAGGCCATTAGTTCTGTGGAGGTCTGATGCCCCAGCATAGGGGGGATGCTGGAAGGGTAGGGTTAAAAAAGGATGGTTGGGTAGTGTAGCAAAGGGGAGGGAGGAGAGGGCAGATGTCAGATGGTGGCGGTTGTAGAGGGGTAACTGGGAAGTAGAATATCATTTGAGATGTAAAGGAATGAAATGATTAATTTAAAAAAGAAAGAAAATTCATCAGATGTGGATAATGGCTTCTGTTGCTGTAATTCAATTGTGTCTACAGGAAAATGTGATTCAATTTATAAAAACTCCATCAAAGACAGCTTTTCAGGAACACATCTCTTGAGTACAACAAGATATACCTGTGCTGTATTACCAAAGTAAGTTCCATCTGGAAGACAGATGACTGTACAGATTTTTTTTAAATAAATAATTTAATAAAGAGAAAATTTTTTGAACAAAGAAGAAAGGATGCTTGGAAAAATTATAAAAATTACAAAAGACTAGGAAAGATTGCATTGCATGACATTGTTACATCAGAGCAGGAGGAGAAACCAAGAATATAAGGAATAGAATGCAGAGAGAATTTTTGGGGGAGAGAATTTTTTTAGAGAACTTTTTTGAAAGTTCTCTTTTTTGAAAGAGAACTCAAGAAAGAACTTTTTAGAAATCAGGGAAAACCTAGAAGAACTTAGAAATAAGGGGTAAAATCACTTTTCAAAGTGTCCCCTTTTCTTTCTGAGACTTCAACTAGCAGGCAAGGAGTTAGACCTGAGCAGTTCCTGCAGAGATAGAACAAAGGCTACTTTACTTAAATCCTCCACTATTTTACAGTAAGGTGCTAAAAGCCAGAAACTGAAGCTTTCTGGCCTCTGAGGAACTCATACAAGCAGGTCAGCTACCACTGCAAAGTAACTTAGACTTAAGACAGGTAAACTTTTATTATAATAAAAGCTACCCTAAATATGTCTGAAGACCAAGTCTTGCCCCCCAACCCACCAACGTTCCTTCCCCTTGGCTACCTTCATGACAGAACCAGGTAGAACCACTGAAGTTGGCCCCTGTCAATCACTATTTTGTAATCTCTACTGAAATCCATGTTGTAGAAAAAGCAACAGACTCACGCCTTTGAGTCATAGTAAAAGCTATAACAAAATTATTTTTATTGAAAGCATTTAACATCCGTACTTCTATCCAGAAGATTGGGTGTGTGAAGATGTTCTTAGCACAAGGAGAAGCACTTTTAAGTCTATACTTAGAAGACAACTAAAGAAAATTTAAAATTTTGAGCCTGAAACTATGATAATATTAGCAGGGATTTACTAGAGCTGGATTAATAGTTTATCAGAACTACACTGATTAATGTTAAAACTCTGGATTTTTGAAGTCTTCATACAACAGTAGCATAGCGAGGGAACAAAATCTGAAGCATTTTTTTCATTGTTTTTATATGCCTTATGCCACTTCTTTTTAACGCAGTAATTTACTATGAGACGCAGGTTGTTGGTTAGTGACAGAAGTCATAATAAAGCAAGTTCCTTTAAATAGATGAATAGTGAAAAGTTATTTTAAAACTTGTTTTGTGGGCTTATCTCTTAAGAGAGTCTAGCAAGGTAAGCTGTTTGTCTTTATCAGCTGGAGGCCTAGGAAAGTGAGGCTTGAGGCCGGATTTTTACTAGGAGGAGAAATGAGAAGGCATCTGAAGCCTTGGGTGCTGCTGTTAAGCGGACAGCATTATCCCTAGCCTAGTCATCAAGGCCAGAGACCTGAGAAGGATACATTTCACCAGAGTAAGACTGAGAAGTTTTATAATTCTTGCTTTATTCCACATGGTCATATAAGACTTTATATACCTTACAGTATCTTGGGAAACAATGTCACAAGCCACCAGAGACTACAGGTGACATGCATTGGATCTATTCCCATCAAGAGGCCTCCCTGTTACTTCCTCCAAGATGAATAAGACATTCAACCCCTTGCCGTGAGCTTCAAGTGTATCCCCTCTTATTGACAGCAGGCCAGGAAATCTGCCTGTAGACCCTGGCCTGCCTTGACTCTGAGTGACAAGGTAAGCTTTTACAGAAGCAGGCAAAATGGCTCCAGACACATTAGTTATCATTTTTATTCCCGATAATGGCCATTCAAACTAGGGTGAAATGGAAGCTTACTGACATCCTAGTTTGCTTTTCCCAGATATCTGTAGAACCTTTTGTTTGAATGGTTTTAGTTTGAACTAAACCAATTCTGTTACTTGTATGTATGTCTTCAAGTCTGAACATAGAATGGTGTGTCTTAGCCCTTCCTCCTCTTTTTTTTTTTTTTTCTTATTTCATAATGACTCCCTTTTCCTTGGTGTTCCCAGAGCTACAGATGGGAAATGTAACTGACCTTTTTTAGAGCTTGGACAATATACCTTACCATTTTCTACATCTGGGACAGCCAAAATCTCTGCATCCACCAGCAATCTGCTTCCCTAAACAAAACTTTTTCACATCAACTTTAGCATGAATCAGAGGGCACTACCATATTTCTGAGTTAGTAAAATGACAAGACCCCCCATCTAGTGGTGAAAGCGTACAGTACTGGGCTGGCAGCAGTGGACTGACCACTGATTTCTGCCTATTTCTTTTCAAAATCTGAGATACTGAAATGTCTCTTCAAATCACAGTTGCGGTATTTGGTTTAGGCTTTGCATTTTTGTGTTGGGAACAGGACTCTGGCTTCTTGATTTAGCTCATTATTGTTTGGTGAAAGTACGTAGCTCATAGTCAACTTGAAGTGTTACAATTCCTATCTTTTTTCTGAAGGATTCAGAACCCACTATAGGGATCAGATATGGGGTGTAGCTCCCTAACTAGATCCAGTTCTGGTCTAGAGTGGAAGCAAGCATGTAGGGAGGCTGTGCCCTCCTCCAGGAAAGCCTGACACAGAGTGAGAGGAGCCAGTCTCCGCAGGGAGGGGCACTGGCCCTATAAGGAGACTGAAAGGATGTTGGACAATAGATGGGTGTAGAAAGTGTTCAGAGTGGGAGTGGTTACAAGAGTGACGTGCAAGGAAGCTGGGACACTGAGTGAGCTAAGAGAGGGAAGTTGCACTGAGGACCAAAACCAGAAGCGGGTAAGGCCCATTCCCAGAAGAAGCTACAAAGGCCTTGGTCTCACAGGACAGAAAACTCCGTTAAGCTGCAGGTGCTGCACCCGGCAGCGGCAGCGTCCTTACTAAGTCACCAGTAGGCAGCGTCCTGCCGAGTGGTCCTGGAGCCTCCCAGGTCAGAGGAGCTGCGGGAATGGGAAACAGAAAGGGACAAAGGTGTGATCAGTTTCTCTACTGTTCATAAGAAGCCAGCTCTGAAACCCTGTTGTGGATGTCTTCCCTTGTCCATAAATTTTCGATCATATGATCTGGACTATTCCTGATTTTTTTTTCACAGATCCTCTGGTGGGAAAATGTTCTTATTAGACTACTCTAGTAGAATATTTTAATTTGTTGATATTTGCAAACACTGTTCTCTTGGTTAGAGTGAAAACTCTTGAAATTTACATTCATCCAGCCAACTTTCGTGTTCCACCAGGG
Organism: Rhabdomys pumilio; assembly: GCA_030674055.1. NCBI lineage: Eukaryota > Metazoa > Chordata > Mammalia > Rodentia > Muridae > Rhabdomys > Rhabdomys pumilio. The sequence goes on from JANHMN010000003.1 coordinate 15,173,551, forward strand.
ACATACCTGGCGATTTAGCTTGCTTTTAGATATTACTAAAAGCTTAATATCCAAGAGCCTTTAGATATTACTCAGGAAAGGAGTGGCTGCAAACTAAATTGAATTCTAAAGATTTTGGGTTTTTTGTTTGTTTGTTTGTTTGTTGCGAGTTTTGCATGTGAGATTGTATTAACATTTAAAAGTAAAAATTTTACCCATCATTAATTTTTTCCCTGAGACATATTCACTCTAATATAAATACAGGAATCTGACAACTGTCATGGCCAGACCTGGTGGCACAGACCTTGAATTCCAGAACTCTAGAGGCAGGAGTAGGTGAAACTCAGTAAGTTTCAGACCAGCCTAGTGGACATAGTGAGTTCAGGACACCCATAACTACATCTTGAGAACCTGTCTCAAACGAAATAAACGGGGGGGGGGGAGGGGGGGGGTGGGAGGGGGGGGGGAAGGGAGGGAGGGGGGGAGGGGGGAAGGGAGGAAGGGAGGGAGGGAGGAAGGGAGGGAAGGAAGAAGGAAGGAAGGAGGGAAGAAAGGAAAAGGAAATGTGTCTTCTTTGGCTGAGTTCCTAATGAGTGTTGCACCTTGGAATCTGGAAAGCATGTGTGCTGTTCAGATCACAGTATTTTCACAGCTTAAAAAAAAGGTACTACAAGCCAGGCATTGTTGGCACACACGCCTTTAATCTCAGCACTGGGGAGTTTGATGCCAGCCAGCCTCATCTACACAACAGGTTTCAGGACAGCCATGACTGCCTGAATTTATCTCAACGATGGAAGCCATTTTGTCTTAAGTTCAGAAGAAGTTGATTTATATTTGCTGTAGATTTCAAGTTGACCAACTTGTCTCTGGAATTTGACGTGTTCCCCACCCTATGGAGTCTAACTCACAGATTAAACATACCCTGATAAGACTAAATGTTCTGCCAAGTTCCTACTTACCCAAAATTCATCTGGAAATTCCCCAACCATTGAAAACCCCCTAGCCTTCCTGTTTGGGGTGATATATAGGCCCACTTTCTCCTATGTTCCGTGCTATATTTTAGAAGTTCACTTTACGGATGTAACCCTTTTGGACAGAAAATAAAGGTTGCTTAATTTGACCAAAGAATTTGGGTCGTAGTTTTCACTGGGTGAGAATACACTACATAGGTAAACCCTGTCTCCAAACAACCAAGATAGTGTAGGGCAGTATGATGAAGCATCATTTCAATGACTATGGTCACTCATCTCTATGGGGAAAATATTTGCAATCATTTTTTCTCCTGGTTCAAGAAAAACACCCTGTTCCTAGACACATGACAAACTGTTATTTTTGGACATGTCTGTTTCTGTTTCTTTTGTTGGAGACCTAAACTCACTGTGTTGTTCTGTGGAACCCAGAGCTCACAATTGTACACCAGACAATGACACTGGAACACACACAGTTCTGCACACTTCCTTCTCCCAAAGTCTGAGATTAAATGTCTGCACCAACACAACTGTTTACATTGTTGTTTTTTGTTTTGTGGTCTGTTGACAACCAGTGGTGTGACTGTGGACTTCTCCCAGGAAGAAGGCAAAGTCAAGACTCCACTGGGAAGGCTTTGCACAGAGACTGGAATATTGCAAAATTACAGCAGTCTGCTTTGTGTAGGTGAGAATGCTTTGCTTGCCGTCTCCATGGTTCCTTTTCAAGGTTCTTGGGAAAACAAGACTGCATATGTGTGACTATTGTGTGACTGTGTCTCACATCTCACAGAGTAAGCTGAAATCCTCAGAGGAACAAAGAAAATTTTCATGAAATATTCTCTCTTCTTATGATTTCCTTTGAGAATATAAGGTTTTCATCATTTTGGGTCCACGATAATTTCAGAACCTCACTAATGTATAATATTCTCAACCTAATCATTCAGTTCCATTTCTACCCTTCAGTTTTGACTGAACTATGATTGGAAGTGAGGTTCTCCTTATGATAACTAAAAATTTGTTCCAAATATTTTTAGCATTCTGACACTGCATGACACCTGGGAGATCACTGTATAATCCTCTTTATCTACTGAGCATAGGACAGAGTGTTTTTCTTGAACCAGGAGAAAAAACATGATTGCAAACATTTTTTCCCATAGAGATGAGTGACCATACTCATCTAAATGATGCTTTATCATATTGTCCTACACTATAAAGCCGTTTCTTTTTATTTTGGTTGTTTGGAGACAGGGTTTAGAAATCTGAGTTTCTTCTGAAGGATCTCTTTCTCATGTGCAGGGCTCATTGATCACGGACACCTGGAAGATGAAGAGAGAGGAGACAGGAAGTAGCTAAGGATTCAGGTATGCTGGACGAATGGTGAAGGGACGGTAAGGGGCTCAAGTGAATGTGGAAGAGAATCTGGAAAGTTCCACTGACAAAACTCTCTTCAGGATTATTCTATTTTAGAGATGTTAAGGTTTTCTACAAAAGAATTGATACTAAGGGGCAAATAAATTTTTCCATTGATTTATTTATTCATTTTGCATCCCGATGGCTGCCCCCTACCCCTGGTCTTCCCCTCACAGTTCCTCCTCCTATCTTACCAACCCCAACCTCCTCCCCACCACCACCACCCCACTTATCCGCCCTCCCTGTTCTCCTCTGAGAGCAGAAACCTCTCAATATTGCTGACCCTGTCAAATCAAGTCTCTGCATGTTTAGGTGTATTCCTTCTCACTGAGGCCATACAAGGCAGCCCAAATGGAGGAACTGATTCCACAAACAGGCAAGAGCTTTAGGGACAGCTCCACTTCAGTTGTTGGGGGACCCATATAGAGACTAAGCTGCTCGTGTGCTACATATGTGCAGGGTGCTTAGGCCCAACCTGTGTATGTGCTTTGATTGGGGGTTCAGTCTCTGAGAGCCCCCACTGAGGGTCCAGGTTAGTTGACTCTGTTGGTTTTCCTGTAGAGTTCCTATCCCTGTAGGTGCCCTCAATCCTTCCTTCTGTCTCTTCCATTAGAGTGCTAGAGCTCCAGCCAATGTTCTGCTTCAGTCAGCTGCTGGGTGGAGCCTCTCAGAAGGCAGTTGTGCTAAGCTCCTGTGTGCAAGCATAACAGAGTATCATTAGTAGTGTGAGACACTGATGCTGGTCCATGCATTAGGTCTCAAATTGGGCCAGTTATTGGTTGGCCATGCCCTCAGTATCTGTTCCTTCTTTGTCCCTGAATTTCTTGTGGACAGTACAAATTTTGGGTTTACATTTTATAAGTGGGTTGGTGTACTTATCCCTCCACTGGGGATCCTGCCTGGCTACATGAGGTGACCTCTTTGGGTTCCATATCCCCACTGCAATGGGTCTCAGCTAATGTCACCCCCATAGAGTCCTGGGAACCTCCCCCATCCTAGGTCTCTGGAATGTCCTAGAGATGCTCCCGTCCGAATCCCCTACCAGCTGCAGATTTCCATTCTCTCTCCTAGCCCTCTGGCCCTCTCTCCTATCTCTCCTCACACCTGATCCTGAATGACACCCCCCCACACCAATCCTCTCTTTATCCTCTCTTCTGCCAGTTTCCTCCTCCATCTGCTTTCTGTGACTATTTTATTCCCCCTTCTACGTGGGAGTCAAACATCCTCTCTTGGGCCTTTCTTCTTGACTCACTTCTTTGCGCTTGTAGAATATATCATAGGTATCTTGTACTTTGTGGATAATATACACTTATAATTGAGTACATACCATGTATGTCTTTTGGGGTCTGACATACCTCACTCAGAATGATATTTTCTAGTTCCATCCATTGAGGCAAATAAATTTTTACTTGACTATGTATGTAAGTGATGATGCCCTTATTCCATGCACATCACTGATTAGGTCTATATACCAATATTAAATGGTTTTCATTTCAGTGATTTTAATATATTATAAAATAATGACAATTAATACCTCCAGGTGTATATATTGTTTTCAGAATTTTGGAGCTTTTGGTATTTTAGTACACTCTCTACTTTTTAGTGTTAATTTTGCCATTCTTGAAAATAATGCCAACAGAGTTTTGATAAGAATCAGGAACTATACTTAAAGACAGTTAAACACTGTCTATTCTGTCTTCACAAGGATATTTCCTATTGTCTGTTGTCATGACAATTCCAAGAGGTTTCCTTTGCTGTAATTGTAATACACTGTGGGGTCACCTCTAGGTGCGATCCTCTTAGTGTTTTCCAGCTCTGTGCTGCTCCTTGGTAATTTCAGGTTTGCTTTCTGTAAAATATGCAAATAGATTTCACTAGAAATTGTTTGGAGTCTCAGAGAAGACAAACCTCCTTGTAGATCCTCTTCTCATGTTTGAGAAGCACATGAGCCAGTGTGCCAGCTTTCACATTTCATGTAGTCTCCTATTTTCTGTCTGTGGTGAATGTCTGCATTCTGGGTTTGAGACATGCACACGTGTTGATCAAGGACTTTCTATCTAATGGATCATTTTATTGTTTGGTAATACTCTTTAATTTGTATTTTGATACTTTCATCTTGGTTGGTTTTGTCAGTAATATAATTGTGGTCATGAGTCTTTTTACTACTGTCCATACTCATGATGTTTAAAGAAAATGTCTTCTTTCTCTTCATCTTTTTTCTTCTCCTTTTTTTAAACTGCTACAATCTGTTTGTATCATTGGCTTCTTAAACATTATTCATTGACATATCAGAAAATTACAGAAATAACGCATTTGTTGTTGTTTAGTACTTTAATTGTGGACACTTTCTATGCAGAATTTGAATCTCTGTATACTAAAATTTACATTATAATGTGACCTATAATGTAGAGCTTTTTAATATGTACGTATTGGCTATTTCAACTACTATAGAGAATGCTGTATTCGATTCATTTGCTTATTTATTAATCATATCATCATTTGCTTCCCTTGCAATGTTTCATAGATTTTGAGTTTTTATCCACTGTACTATAAACAAACAGTTAATAAATGTATCTGCTATGTAGGGTGTCTCTTCATACTTTTAATTATTGCTATTTCCATGAATGTTTTGAATTTTTGTCAAATTTCTGCTGCAAAATTCTGTTAAAACACTACTCTTGTATCAAGTGTTGCTCTCTTGTGTTATTCTGCAGGATTCACTATTTCAGACCATGCATGAAAGTCTGTGATTCCCTGTATGGGAAGAGACTTGGTCCCATGTTCATGTTTTTATACGCGGATAGATACGTTTCCCAGTACCATTGTCTGAAGAGGCTGCCTGGTCTGCAACCCGTGTTTGTGGTCGTAGCTGTTGTGCAGGTTCTGGGTCTGCTGCTCCAGTGCACTGGGCTGATCTGGAATCACAGTGGGATGGCTCTAGCACTTCAATATTTTCCTGGGACTGTTCTGCACCCAGGGAATTTCTGTGTCAATGTAAATTCTAGGTTCTTTTTTTTTTTTTTTCAGTTTTTGTGAAGTATGTTGTGGGGGAGTTAAAAGTCATAGAGCTTCATTTGAGGATAGAAATCCCTTTCAGAAATATTTTGCATTTCACAATGTTATGTCCCTTTCATCTGTGTAAAGCATCTTTCCATGATCTACTTCACATCTCCCTCAGCTCCTTCAGTAACTTTTCATTTTACAGACCTTCTTTTTCACTTCTTTTAATCAAGTTTTCATTGTATAGACTTTTCTTTTCTTTCTTTCTTTTTTTTTTTGTTTGTTTTTTGAGACAGAGTTTCTCTGTGTAGCCCTGGCTGTCCTAGAACTCTCTCTGTAGACCAGGATGGCCTCGAACTCAGAAATCTGCCTGCCTCTGCCTCCCAAGTGCTGGGATTAAAGGCGTGAGCCACCACCGCCCAGCGAGACTTTTCATCTGTTTAGTAAATTCACTCAAGAAGCTTATATTTTGTTTTTTTTTATCTATCTATAATCTATCAATGTATCTATACCTCTGTTTTAACTTTTATTTACTATTCGTATTTTTAATTTATATTTATATATTTTATGTATATGAGTGGTTTGCTTGCATGAATAACTATGTATCCTTAGCACCCTACAATTATACTTGTGAAGAACAGTGTACGTTTTAGGAATGGAAATTTGGTCTCTTCAAAACAAAAGGTGTTCATAACCATTGAGCCATCTCACTATTCCCCTAGCAAGTTTAATTATAAATATTACAAATCCATTCTAGTCATTTATTTTTTAATGTAGATGCTACTAAACCTTGGCATGACAAAGGAATATGTCATTATTGTTGTTGTTGCTGCTGCTGCTTGTTTGTTTATTTTACAAGATAGAATTTTTTCTGTATATTCAAGGTTTCCCTGGAAGTCATTCTGTAGACCACACTACAGAAATCCACCTGTTTCTGCCAAGAGAACTGGCAATAAGGGCATACACAACCACCACCTGGATCATTTAATATTGTTCACAGCTTTTTTTCTTTTATTATTGTTGTATATTTGCATGTATTCCTCTTAAAAAAATAAAACCTACTCAGACTATGTTTTCAGGAAATGACCATTTGGTTTTGAATAACTATATGGTAGACTATTCTCTGAAAAAAAAAAAAAAACTTGCTCCAGCTCTCAGAATTCCTTAGTGTTAGACAAAGGTTGAGGCCAGTGAGCTTTCTTCCTTCCAGGTTAGCTCCTCTGGAGGTGCTAGGGACTTGCCAGTAGCTGACCAAGTCCCTCTCTAAACAACAATACCTGTTCCTAACAACAGAAAGAACGAGTGGATTGGATTGGCTGGACAAAAACACTTACATTCTATGCCAGTTGACAATGATGGAACGCTTAGGAAAGTCTCTAATTCCAAATCCTGATTGGTAAAAGCTTCACTGTAACTTGACCCGTGTGCATGTGGGTTTTATGCTTATAAACCCGGCATCAGTCCCTGCTTGAGACTGCCAGAGGAAACAAGGCTCCAGAGTTCTTGTCTGGAGGTATTGATTGATCCACAACTCAGCATTCGTGGTGTTAGAAATAAAACATTCTGCAGTTTCAAAGGCCCACTCGTGCGTGAGTTCTCCTGCCTTCCTCTTGGCACACAAAGGACCCGATGTAACGTTTGGGGCCCCACATGGCTGCCTTATTGAGGAACAGGATCCAGACCATCCCATAAGCTGAGGCAGGGAGGCCTCCAGAGGTCAGTATGGTTTTGGCACCACAGGGTTACAGTTCAATAAAGGCACCACTCCTTGAGTCTTGGGAAGAGGAGGGTCACCTCTCTTATGCCAGGAGGTTCCTAGCCAGAAACAAAGCATCCCAAATTAAGCAGGACTTAAGTAGGACTGCGTCTTTTCTTTGACTGACCTCTCATCTTGTCCATCTGCATATTTGTGTGCCTTGTTGTGTTCCAGTCCCTCAGTCCCCTACAGCTGCTTCTCTGCATTCTCATAACTGCCGGCCTTTCCCTGTTTGCTGCCTTTCCCTTAGAAATGGGAATTCCAGTCCAACTTGCTGATCACATGCCTCCTTCTTACCACCATTTCAAAGTTTCTAAAGTCCACATGTCCCTATAAAGGTTCCACTTGAATCCAGGGAAACCATACTTTCTGTTTCTGGAATGGCCCACCTTTGGTACTAGATGGCCACCAGAGGGCACTCTTCGCATGTCACTTAGACCAAACCTAGACACCCAGACCAAATAAATTCCCTACAGCCTTGCATGGGAAAGCCTCCTTGAGAAATCTCCCCATCTCTATTGGTTGTCCTCACCAGGCAGTTCTGTCCTTGTCTGCCCGTTTGTATCTGTGATTTCGTTTAATTTGATTGTAATTCTATGTTTCATATTCGGGGAAAATGGGCAAAGTTCACCTGCCAGCCGTTTTCCCCTTGACCCATTCAGGATTTTTGTTTTCTACAGTGGCCGAATCGGGACAACAAAAACTGGCACTGCTCTCGGAGCTTTCTTCCTGCAGCTTTGAACCTAACACTGCTGGTATAGCTGCTCAAGCTGATAGTAAAACCAGGACAGCCAGGTCGAATAAGCTGCTCTTAACAGTGTGCCAGCAGCTCCTCAACTCTCTGGTAGGGAAGCCAATGGCTAGTCCAACTAGAAAATCATTGGGCCAGTGAGAAATGGATTCAGTAGATAACAAGGTACTCCTACCTTGCACTTACACCTGAGGAAATAATGTTTTGTCTGTATAAATATATACATTCATGTGGCCACTACGTGTTTGGTTTTTGACTAGACTTAAATGTATGACTTTACTGTTTGTTTGTTTGTTTGTTTGTTTGTTTTAATATGTCCTGGTTCCAGATTATTGGCTTGTAAGTTACTAGATATGGTTTAAAAATCTGTAATCAAAAGTCAACTTAAAACTTGTAAAGCAGGCTTGGAGGCACTCTGGGCAACGCAGAGTGAGCCATCCAAGGAAAACGATCTCCAAAGATGCTTTTAAATTGGAATAAAATTTGTATATAATTCCTCTTTTAAAAGTCAGGTTTACTCCCACTGTGGTACCTGGTGGTGACCTGGCCAAGGTCCAGAGAGCTGTGCGCATGCTGAGCAACACCACAGCCATTGCTGAGGCCTGGGCCCGCCTAGATCACAAGTTTGGTCTGATGTATGCCAAGCGTGCCTTTGTGCACTGGTATGTGGGTGAGGGAATGGAGGAGGGGGAGTTCTCTGAGGCCCGTGAGGACATGGCTGCCCTGGAGAAGGATTATGAGGAGGTTGGTGTGGATTCTGCGGAAGTCGAGGGTGAGGAAGAAGGAGAGGAATACTGAGTCTGTTCCTCCAGCCCCTGTATCGTGTCAAACTCCAGTTCCGGCATTCGCCGCAGGCATTGATGCTTCTGTGCTGTTTCCACTCTGTGATTATGTCTTCTCCATGTGTGTACCTCTCAGTTTTCCATGATGTCTCAAAGTAAAAGCTTTAAGAAAAGAAAAAAAAAGTCAGGTTTATAAAAAAAGTGCTCGTTTAAGGAGATATTAAACTGCATCTTCATGCATTCGTACAGACACAAAATTGTTCACTGTTGGAACTTGGTTTCGCTTTCTAAAACAATAGTTGTGCTCTGTGTCGTCACGCTTTTAAAAAGTGCTTTATTTTTATATTACAAAAATACACAATTGAGAGATTTTAATCTTACTTAAAGTCTTGGAGTTTTACAGAAAATTAAAAATTAGATATCTTAAAACATGTTTTTAAAATGTTTAAGTTTAAAATGTTTAAGGCTATGGGACATTTGAGTTTGTCAGATCTTTTATTATAAAGTTTTTATTAATAATGATCTGATGAGTAGATAAATATAAGATCAAAAATTATAGCCACAGCTAAACACCAGAGAGTGAAAAGATTGCTATCTTACGCTGCAATAAGACAATGACCTTAGGTAGTCTGACAAAGAACTGAGAACAGTCTCTCAACCTATGAGTAACAACCTTATTTACAAGGGTAGCCTACGGTTGCCTACAAATTGGAATGATTAGAGTCACCACAACACTAAAAATAAATATGTTGAAGGGTTACAACATTTTAAAAAATTGAGAATCACTGGCTTGAAAATATCTATTCAGTTAAACAGACTGATTTAAATATTTATGTCTACCTTCTTGTTTCCAGTAGCACTGTTAGGCTGTAGCTACTTTTTAGTAAACTGAGTCATACAGAAAACTGTGGTGGTCTATAATGATATAACATGGAAGGATCAAAAAAGGTCCCAATCTCTATGTTTAAGTCTTAACTTGATACTGAAGAACTTCAATTCAGAAATTCTCAATCTTTTTGTAAACTTTTAAGGATCATTAAGAAATGCAAGTCACCCTATAAATGATCAAATTATTTAATATTTTCAGAACTATATTTGTAATGGTGCTTAATACTAAGGTAATTAATTACAGGAATAAATCTTATTTAGCCTTCTGTTTTATGAACAAATAACTAAAAACAGACAAGGATTGTTCAACTCAAACATGCTTGGTAGATACTAGCTCTCCTACCTGACAGAGATCTGCTAAATATGGCATTTAAGATATTTAAACTTACTGTGACAGACAGAGACTCTTGAATCCTGATAATGACCCTCAAGGTCTCCAACAAAATAATAGACACAGAAACAAAGGACTCCCCTGGTTGTGGTAACACTAACCACTGGGCAAGACCATCCCAATGCCTTGGTCACTGCTAGGGCCTAGACTGAACTGTGGACAAGCAGGACACTGGAGAGTTCAGTGCCCCACTTTGCCCAGAGAATATGAGGTCACTCCCTCCCATGTTTCTCCTCCATAGAAATCTAGACCTCTGCCTTATGAAAGTGGAGACCTCAACAGCCTGGGATGACTATGATATGGTATGGTAATGGACTATGAACTAGGCTCTGTCATTTTAATTGACATATATGTAATTTAGATTATAATTTATCCTTCTCAGATTTCTGATAACAAAATAGCTGTCTTAGGGTTTCCATTGCTGTGAAGAGACATTTAATAAGTGGTTGTGTGGTCAAATTATATATCCATTCAATAATGAACTAACCATTTAGCAAAATAACTTTTATCTTGTCTTTTGTCACTAAAACTTAATTTTTAAGTTTTTATTTTTTGTTCAACTTAACAAAAAAATTAAAATAGCAATGTAAACATGTTTGGGATGAATTCAAAAAATTAAGCAAATTAAAATAAAAAAATGAAATAGTATTTCTTCTACATCATACAAGGACTGAAAAGTACAAATATAATTACATGTTTCTCAAATTTCATTAGAGGCCAAAGGAAGTTAACTTCAAATGGAATCAATAAGACATAAATTATTTTGAAGATTTTTTGACTAAAATTATTTTGGTACAGCCTGCAAAACTTAAATTACACTGCCTACAAAAATGTAGACATTTAAGCCTTCTAACAACTTCTTCCTCCCTGGAATGCTTTGATATTAATATTTTTGTTTTCATTTACAGCATTCTCTGGATATGAATTTCCATTGTGACATAAAAAAGTTTAGTTGTTTTCTCCATCACTGTTTTCTGTGATTATTTCTTAGGTACTTTTAAATATTCTGTGTCTTAATTTTAAAAAAAATTTAACGATTTGTTTATTTTATGTATGTGAGTAGACTGTTGCTGTCTTCAGACACATCAGAAGAGAGCATCAGATCCCATTACAGATGGTTGTGAGCCACCATGTGGTTCCTGGGAATTGAACTCAGGACCTCTGGAAGAGCAGACGGTGCTCTTAACCACTGAGCCATCTCTCTAGCCCCCCCCCCCCAAACCAAACAAACAAAAAAAACCAACCAAACAAACAAAAACAACCTTAAGTTCAAAATTAATATCATCCTAAAATTTAAAGATCTCATATCTTACAACCTTAAGTTTAAGTTGTTAAAAAAATTAATAATCATTGTTAATTTTATACTTGCCTTTGGTCTGCTAAATTATCAGTCACCTGAAATGGAAGTAATTAAAGAAAGCTCACAAAGCCTATGCATTATAAAGTCATTTTTTATATAATATAAAGACATTATTTTATTCTAAGCTAATAATACATAATTAGTAATAAATGCTTGAGACCTATAACTATAGCTATCTGTCTTGGACATTTTCTGCTATGGAGAAATCTGTGCTGAAACTCACCAGAAGCATGCATAATGCCTCTCCCTAATTAGTCAGCTACAGATCACAGCCCCAGGCATGACTTGAGGTACTGGGAGCTCCAGGAAATACCAATATATGTTATCTGGAACTTGACTTTGTCAAATAACTTTATACATGTCCTTACTACAACATTTATTACAACTAAATGCTGAAAATGGTTGCACTTAAGCTAATAAAATAATGTAAGAAATATTAATATCATATTACCTAAGTTCCTGATTATACACAGGGAAGCACTATCAAAAACACCATCAAATATCACTACAGTTATACTACATATAGTTATAAAAACTTTATATTTTATATAAATAAACTTAAAATTTTTTGAAGGCCTTTTAAGAAGATTTAAATGTTAGAAGAGTATAACAGAGTTTATATTAAATAAAAGTTTGCAAAAGTAACTGTGTGAAAAGCTGTATTTTTTTGTTAAGTGTGTATGGGCATTTTAACTGCATCTACTATATGCATACCTACTGACTATTGAAACCTGAACTTACAGGCAGTTATGAGCTGCTATGTATGTGTTGAGAATTTATAGGAGGAACAGCAGTGGCTATACTGGGAATTCTCCGAGGTCGGGTCACCAATGTTGAGGCAATGGCACCCTGACTCCCACTAGGCTGTCAAAATCTAAAAACGAGAGGGTGGAAATGTAGGAGAAAAAGAGGTGGCCACCTCTATGTAAACAGTAAGGGCCGCACAGCCACAAAGGCATCTCCTGAAGGAGGACCTGATTGAAGACTGCCTAAGAGACCAAGGATTGCTGATGCAGACAATGCCAGTCAATCGGGAACTGCTGTTTAGAAGAGATGCTTTCTTGGAACCAATGAGGTGCAGATGGAAGGTATTAAAGAAACTTGCAGCAACTTCAGAAGAGCTTGCTGTGGAGTTTCTCACTTGTTCCAGGAGTCTGTGTCCTTGACTCTGAGCCACCTCGCCTCCAACCTCCAAGGGCAGGTAGAGTTGGGTGACAAATAGTCCAGGGCACCAGGAGCAGGAATTGAACCACTGTTCTTTGGAAGAGCAGCCAGTGCTTTTAACCACTAAGCCATTTCTCTAGCTCCTGGCAAAAGCTATAATAAGAAACATCTTGTTCAATATCCAAAATTTAATAATGACGCCATATATGGAGGTACTCGCCTTTAATCCCAGTACTTGGGACATGAAGACAGAAAGATTTCTGTGAGTTCAAGACCAGCCTGATCTGTATACTGAGTTCCTCAACAGGCAAGACGACATAAACCTTGTCTCAAAAAAGATCATGTACAAAATATATTGTAGAGGGAAACATTTTTTTTTGCAATGTGTGGAAAATTCGTCTATCAATAAAATGCTGTTGGTCTATGAGAAGAGATAGAAAACAGGGAGGTTGAAATTCTGGTATAGAGAACAGATTTCTGGGAATAAAGTGGTAGGCAAAAAAAAAAAATTTGCTCCAAACGGCTTTGGGGCAGATAGCATGGACCTCAGAAGAGGTAACGAACTACATGGCAACACATAAAATAGAATAAATGGGTTATTAAGTTATTTAGTTGTGGAATAAACCCAAGCTTATGGCCTAGGCAATTATTCACACATAATTCAGTCTCAGATTCCGTATTTTGGTGAACATTGGTATACATGGAAAGCTCATGGTTACAGATGGCTTTCTCTGTCATACCATCCTAACTTAGAAAAGAACAGGCTTAGAGCCTGAAATGTTCGGGTGCAAGTCATGAACAAGCATTCCCTAGGAACAACATGTTCCTAGATAGATATGGGAATCTGAAGTCGAATGCATTTCACAATCACTTCCTCTTTAAGAGAAATGGTCACCTTACAATAATGCCTGCTGAGTTTATCAGAGGCTGCTCCTCACTCTCTCAGGAACCAGAGCCTGAGGGCACAGTAGCTTCAACTTTTTTCAAGCACAGCAAGATCTGAGAGCAAGGTCAAAAAGCCTGCTAGAGACATCTAGATGTCCTAACTTGAGGCTATGTGGGAAAAGCCTATGGCCCAGAGAAAGGAATCAATCTGTGGTGAGTAGAGCCAGGAGCCAGCAGCCTCTGTAGGGCAGTGGACTGTGAGAAGCAGCTGGGTGTTTGGTTGAGCATGAGTTTTGAATCCCGGAACCTTTATCAGACAACAGGAGTTCAGCTCTGCTCCCAGGCCCTGGTTCTTTTCACTTAGCTTCAGTCCTCCAACAACCCCTCCCACAGAGAGGTTTATGACTGTCAGTCATGAGGAATGGTCCGTCAGGCTCTCCCACATGCAGATAAGGTATCTCCAAGCTCTCAGATCAAGCCAATAGACACTATCTTCTGTCAGACCCTAACCCACCCCAAAACTGTATATAAGGACTCTGTTTAGGGGAAATAAAAGACACGTGCTCAAGAATCATCCTGGTGTCCGAGAGTTTTCGTCACAAGAGCTGTAACACTTGGGGAAGAGCTTGGCTCTCCCTGAACCTGCCTGGGACACCAAGCTGCCTCCTCACCAGCTAGCCAGCTCCTTATCCCTCCCAGCCCGGGCCTGGACCAGCTCAGCACAGAGAGACCTGGGCAACACTTGGGAGAGACCGGTCAGCGACAGGGCACCAGAGGCAGCGGCAGGGACAGGCAATCTCCCCTCCTGCTCCTCCTGCTCGAGCTCTGTGTCCCTTGGCCTCGACCTCCAGCATCAGGCCGGGCGGAGACCTACAGACAGTGAAGACGAAGGCCGGAGGCAGCGCAGAGACAGTAGCGAGCCCTCCCTGCTCTCACCCTGTCCCCAGTCATGAGATCCTCGTGGGACACCCTCCAGAACAAGGGACCCACAAGCCTCCACGACCTGCTACCTGAGCAGCAAAGTGATGCCAACCATATTTTCTGTGTTCAGAATGGTGTAAGAATCAATGATGCAATGCATCTGGATCTCCTATGATTCCATTTCACTTATCAGCATACACGTGATTGTTCTTCAGTAATGATTATAATTGTATGTATCCTTTTAAAGAGATTTAAAACAGACTTAGTTAAGGAGAAGACTGAAAGTTGGAACCCTATATTGGAGACCATAGGACAGATTTTAGATGGTTCTTTAAGTCAGGGTAAAGAACCTTCAAAAGTATTCAAAGTGGAACATATCAGAGCAACAAAAGTGATGGTTCCAGATGAGAAAGATCCACAAAACCTTGAAAAATCACCATGGCAACCTATAGAGATTCAACATATTGAGTTATGAGTACAGATTGTTTGACATTGCCTTAAAGCAATGTCATACTATAGATTATATGTTTCATTTTATACAGTTGGGTAGGGGGTTAAGATATGTACAAGTGTTGATATATCATAATATTAATGCATCTTTAGAATTCCAATGGTCTTCTGCCCAGAGTTCTGAAAAGGCTGATTCTGAGATTGCATGTTTATTAGAGTTGATGGCTATTATGGAGATGCTTTTACAGACTGATGGTGTTGAATCTCTAACATATGTATTCATTACAATAAGAAAATTTTTTAAAAATATTATGGCATAATACCTGTTACAGAATTAGCTTAAAATCCTACAGGGCAAGCAATTGTGGAGATCTAACCGGACTTTAAGGGAAGTACTTATAGAACAGAAAGGGTACAAGATCTCTTAGCGTTAGATAGAACAGAGTTTTATTGACTTTGAGGGATTTTGTAATATCAATGAAACAGATAACACAGCCTCTGAAATATGCTGGAATTTGGAAGGGACTGATGAATTTGATCAGTCTACATATGTGATAGCTTTAGAATGAAAGTCAGGAAATATGTTGCATTGGGGAGGAGATATTGCCCTTAGTTCAACAGGAAAAAAATGCTGTTGATTCCATCTAAATAGATTAAAAATCAGATTTAACAGGGGGGAAGACCCCATGAATATTATAGCTATAGACAGGAAGAAAGAAATAAAAAGAACAGGTATGCATAGCCTTTCAAATCTCTTAGATAGAAATTTATATTATATTTTGGTTATACAATCCAAACTAACTTACAAAGAAAAACATGTTTTGCTTACTTAGAGAGCAGAGGATCATCTTTAATTCAGTTTTGCACATTCCATATGTGTATTAAGGTAGAAATATATATTACTTATAAAAGTTTATATGTTTGCAGAACAAAATAACCAGACCCCAAAGATGGCAAGACAAGTAACCCAGGTGACCCAAATTCAGACTGCCTTAATAACTGTTTCATCAAGACAAGTAACCCAGGTAATCCACCTCACACTGCCTCAATAGCTGTTTCATCAAAACCTGCTATAAGGACAGCTTCAGAAAAAGCTGATGACCCCAACTGATCCAACATCACAGACTGTTCCAGTCAGGAAAAGTTATAGATAAGCCCTGAACTTTATGAGCATGCAGAGACTGGGCAACAAACGCAAAGCTAGTTTTCTTAAATCAATATCTCAATTTTTAGCGTTCCCACAAAAGGAAAATAGAACCCCAAATAAGCAAGAAACACTTTTAAGAGAGCAATACCCCGTTTCCAAAAGGCAGACTGGATCGTTTTTGTCAATCAATAGATGACAGTCCTTGGTTGTCATTTAAGGAGACTGGTGACAAGTTTAAATTGTCTTGTATCAAGGAAGAAGCATAATGAGAGAGGTTAGATTCAAGGATTTTTTCCCTCTTTTTCTTTCCTCTACCTTTTCTCTCATCTCTAATGTTAAAGGGATGGTGGAGTATAGATAACAAAAGGAGGGATATTGGAATGATAGGAATAATGGCTAGATTACTGAATCTACTATTAAACTATAGAGCTACTATTAGCCAAAATTCTCACATTGGTATAGATCATTGTATATTGATACAAAAGTCACATTATATATATAGATACATTGTTATAGATCTTTGTATAATGATATAAAATTAAGGTTATATTTGGTTACAACATACTACATGTCAACTACTTTCAAGGTATTGTACCTAGGTAATTCTTAAAAATGCAATGTTAAGTTCTAGTCCTTTGAAAGCTGCTATTACAAACTTCATTGTTTAGGATAATGAAGAAATGTAAATTAATAGTTAATAAAACTTATGCTCATGTTAGATACTAGTTTAATTAATTATAAAAAAATGTTTTCAAGGTTGCCCAGATAGTAAATAGCTAGAAGCAAACAATGTTTGCCTATTCAAATATACTATAGATAGGTAGATGGTCTTCAAGAGTCTTACAGATTGACAGAATATAGCATTTAAAGATGTTTTATTATTTAAAGGCCTTTAAAAAACTATCAGGCAGGTATGCTCATCACAGCACCCCCATTCTACTTCATGGAAGATGATGAGCATCAAAGAGCCTCCATATGAAGTTTGCTTCATATATAATAAGGTAGCCACTGGGCAAGAAACTGACCTTGCTTCGATTGCTGATAGTTTGTCCAAACTGGACAAAGAAGAGACAGGGAAGTCAGTTGCTGAGCTTTGCCAACTCAGGGTAAGCAATCTTTCATATTTCCTCCTTCAAAAAAAAAGAAGAAGAAGGAGAGAGAGAGAGAGAGAGAGAGAGAGAGAGAGAGAGAGAGAGAGAG
>JANHMN010000003.1:15190612-15203578 GCA_030674055.1 Rhabdomys pumilio
AGAGAGAGAGAGAGAGAGAGAGAGAGAGAGAGAGAGAGAGAGAGAGAAAGAGAGAATCTGTCAGATATTCTAGACCAGAAGGCTAAAGATGGATGCTCCAACATTATGTAAGAATCTTGGGGAATTGTCCAGGCAGCCAGCTTTCTCTGTCATTTCTATAGTTTTGGAAGCTGCTTGCTCTGCACTTCCTACATACTAAGGTAATATTTATTTCTTCTCAAGTCTCTGATTCATTTGAAGACTAGTTATAGTCATATATATATATATATATATATATATATATATATATTTAAGTTGTTTAGGATTATGACAATCATTTTAAGTCTAAGAAGATGTTTTACCTTGGTAATGTAAGCTATAATAGAGATACATTTAGGTATAAAACTCTATATTCAGCAAGATAGGATTTATAGTATAATATTTTCCAAGGTTGCCAAATGAGTATGTACTAGACATTTTGAATGTAATCTTATCTGACAGTTCTCATAATCGTCATTATTGTATACAGTTTATTATTACAAAAGAAAGGGCCTTTTATTGGACTAAAAGGAGGAAATATAAAGGGGCTCTTTTGTACAACTATGGAAGCTTCACTTATCAATAAGAGCCTATAGGGCTATGAGCCTAGGCAGACAACGGGGAGGTGGAAGTTCCAGTATTCAGAGAAGATTTCTGGGACAGAGTCAAAGGCACAGGAAAAGTTCATCCTGGAATTCTGTGGAAAGGTAACAAGTAATGTGGCAATCATAGAATAGAACAAATGGGTAATTGGGTAACTGACTTATGAGCTAGTTTCTGAGCAAGCCCAAGCTTGTGACCTAAGAAGCATTTATTTATATATTATTCAGTATCAGAGTCTTTATTATGAGACAATTGCTTGTGTATGGAAGCCCACAGTCACAATTTACAAAATGTAGTACCAAAAGTTGAGAGAGAAAAAGAATCCTTTAGTTTTACCTTTTAGTCATGCTGTACATCACAAAATTCATGGTTCTGAGAAACCATGCAAAAATATATTTCTCATATATAATGCTCATGTGTTGCTGTACAATAGAAATTTCAGCCCTAAAATGTATTCAATTTGAAACATCCTTTACCTAGTGCTGTAATTGTACAAACAAAAGAAAATTCATCATGGAAGAAAACACACACAAAACAATGTTCAAATAAGTTATCATTGAATATTCACCTTCAAAATCTTCATACAAGAGTCAAACCATATAAATGGCAAGAAGGTGAGAAACTGTACATTGTTAGCCTGTAAATGCAACAAAAGATGTATATTCATATACATTTTAGAAAGGCTCAAGATAGGGGCTGAAGAAATGGGTGAGTGGTTAAAATCACTGGTTGCTCTTCCATAGAACCCTGGATTGATTCATAGCACCCACAAGGCAGCTCACAACTGTCTGTAACTCTAATTCAAGGAATCTGAAACCTTCTTCTACATTCTGTCACTGCACACACATACAGCACATACACACATGCAGAAAAATCAGCCATACACAAAAATAAAATTAATTAAACACAAAGAAATACCCACAGTTGCACATGCCTTTAGTATCTGTGAGTTCAAGGGCAGCCTGGTCTATAGAGCAAATACCAAGATAACCAGTGGATACTCTCACACACAAACAAAAGAAAATGAAGAAGAAATCCCTGAAGGCATGTAGAAATTAATTTTAAATTTCTGTGGACAGATGGGTAGTTATGTACCCCAAACTCTGAAATAATATATATACACTTGACTGCTGGTAGACCTTCACTGAGATAGAGGAGATTCCTGTGACCCTCCCCTGGTCATGACAAACTGTTGTTTGTCCCAGTCTGACACAGTTGCTTGTTCTCAGTATTTTTGAACACCCGTCTCAACTTCAGATTACCCACTACAAACTGAAAGAGAAAACCTCGTTCACCAAGGCTGAAAATAGTACAAGTTGATTACGAACTGAAATGTTTAGATGCCAGCTTTAGAAAAAAGTTCACTAACAAAATATCAATATTTTCTACATTGAACTTGTAATTCCCTAGCCAGGGATTTTTGATGATATTTAAATCATCAAGCATGAATTCCATGAATTCCTTTCTATGTCAATCCTATCAAGAAAATGGTTAGTTATGCACATAATCAGTCATGCCTGTATTGCACCAGGACATGAATCTTGTCTAGTAGGTTGGTATTGTGGGTTCAGGGGTAAGACAATTGATTTTTTTTCTCTGCCAGGAATCCACACAGAACCTTGTCATGCTATGAAAGCTACCCATCAGGCTGGAGAGATGGCTCAGCAGTTAAGAACACTGACTGCTCTTCCAGAGGTCCTGAGTTCAACTACTACATGTTACCCAAGGTAACTGTGCAACCTAATTGATAGACACGAATAATGAAGTGGATTTTATTTCTACTATTCAACTTATTTGGAAACAGAACTACAAGTAGCAATGAGACTGAAGCTGTAACAAAAATCCCTCCACCACCACATAAGATGATCCCAGGAGCAGATTGACAGAAATCTAGCAAAACTTCAAAGAAGATCTAACCATCTAACCACAAAGCTACTTAAATACTTCTTGACATAACCAAAAAAGACTTCTTGACTGTATTACCTGATATTAAACCATATAAGATACAACCAAAAAGAAAGTACTGACTGATGTGGTCATTTAAAGTTTATAATTATTACCTATTTCACACATGTACGCGCACAAAAACACACAGAACACATACATGCACTGTGTGTGTTTGTGTATGAAATATTGCCCACCTTCACCTCCTATCTCTGCTATTTTGATACACAATTGAAACAATTCTCTGTTGTGTTTCATCTCCATCCATATTGCCTGGGACCCACTAAGATGAACCAGAGCCATTTATGAGACTGTAGTTTTGGAACTATGTGCTGGAGCCTGACATGCTCAGCAGAGGGTAACAACTAAAGGCAGTCAGTAATTCTCCTACAATGTATCCCATAGCTGTAAAAGTAATTTTTATTCAAAGTGGTTGGTCTCTCCGAGGCTTACTACTTCCATCTACTAACCTAGACCTAGTCCTGGATGCTTCTAGCCTCCATATAATCCAATCTAGGCCTAGAATATGTTCAGCTTCTGAGATTTTCCTGCTGAATAATCTCACCAATTCTTAGTTTTTTTGACCTCTTGCTGGCTGGTTCTACTCAGCTGTTCTGGCTCAAGTCCTTCTCCAAGCTCACTGATTCAATCTAGCTTCTCCCTTTCTTGGCCTCTACTGATTGTCTCTGCTTGGCTTCATACTAATTTTGGGAATATGTTCTGATCTTCTGGCTCCTTCTCATTCTCTGGCTTGTTCTGTCTTCACCTGTGTGTAACCTGTTCTCTCTTCAACCTGTCTCTGTAAAACTCTCCCAGTAAGAGAGAGTCTCTTCCTCTCTCACTGCCCCTTACATATCTTCCGTTTCTTCCCTCTTCTCGTGAGAGTTGGGAATATCCTATTCTGTCAGATCTTTCTCTGATTAATCATTTTGTCTACCCATCAATTAGACATCACTCTCAGACATGAGTGCTTCCTTCTACAAACTAACTTTACCTTCATTGTTTTGTATTAAAGGGGTGTAGTAAGGGTGTGTCTGTATTCTAGCCAAACAGATTAGTGTGTGTTAAGGGCAGAATCACACTATAGCACAATCCCAGATTCACAGTGTGATCAAATATCCTGCAACACTTGGCCAACATCTGAGGGGTAAAGTGTGTCTTTACCGTTTCCTAGACTGAATGTGGTCCTGTGTGAAGCTAGTACTTGTAAGTACGGTTGCTGTTGGCTACTTATTACAGTCGTTGTATGGAGCCTAGAGAATGATGTGTTTTAGTCTTTCCTTCTCTTTCTCTTCTTAACCACCTCTTCTTCCTCAGTATTCCCAGAGCTATAGATCAACTGGTTTAACTGACTTTTTAAGGACTAGATTTATATATACCTTATTTATTTTCTGCATCTGGGACAATGAAAATCTCTGGATCCACCAGAAATCTGTTTCACCTCAGGGCACCTTTATCATGAGTCATAGAATAACTTGTTTCTGAATCAGTACTGACAAGACCGCTATCTAGTGATGAAAGCAGTACATCATGGTATGAATTCAGCTCTGGGCTAGTAGCAAAGAGTTGACCATGACTTCCCTCAGTCTTTTCAAAATCTAAGATACTGAATGAGTCTCCCTAAAGCAAAATTGCAGAAAGGAAGGACAGCCTGAGCTGTGGTGGGAGGAACTGGCTTCCGCAGGGCGGGACCTCTCACCCGGAAACAGAAGGTGGAAGTTCCTTAGGTGGATGTTGAGTGGGCGTGGCTAGAGGTGTAAAGTGAAAAGAAGCTGATGTGCTAAGTTTGTGAGGATATGCAAATTGGATTGAAAAGACGAAATCCGAATATCTGAGAGCCCATTCCCGGAAGGAACTGCAGGTCCGCATCTCGTGAGATCGCGTTTTGCAGACCTGGGTATCGAAGACACGGGTTGGGGTCCTGTGGGGGACTCAAAAACAATCCCTTTGCCGCAGGTGCCGCGTTGGACATCCTGGGAAAGTCAGCTGTCAGTGGCCCAGCCAAAGAACCGCAGCCTGGCAGCCCTGGAACCTCCCAGGTCAGAGGAGCTGCGTCTGGGAAATGAGAGTCGGGGTGGTTATCCGCGGGACGAGGATACTTGCCTGACCCAGTGAGAGGCAGAAAAGAGAAAAGCTGAGTGTACTCTCCAAAAGTAAGTAGGGAAAAGAAAGCCCCATCCTTGAAAGGGTTTATGAGCACCACGTGACCAGAACCGGGATGTAGTGAGCGGTTTTAGAAGAGCTTTTCTAAAAATCCAAGCCCCGGTGGGGCAGGGGAGGGATCTACTATTCTCTTCTTTAAGTGGGTGAGCCGCCTGACCCCTTACAGCGCAAGGGCCGGTTACCAAGGCAGGATTCTCTCCAGAAACCTGAAAACTCTCCTCAGATGCAGTTTCTTGGCTGCAGCCTAGGAGAGTCTGCAGTGGAGCACAGGGAACCACAGCCCAGCGAACCTGGATCCTCCCAAATGTTCGTATAAAAATAACCTAGAACATTTGCATTTATCTGTTGATCTTTCAAAGGCAGTTCGCTTTGAAAAGGACAAAGCTCTTGAAATTTACATTCATCCACCCTAACTCTCCTGTTACACCCATGGACTTTCTTGGTGTCTTGGCATCCCCCAAAAGCTTTTATTTAGATACTAGTCCTAAAATCAGTAGCTACAGATGTCATGGAATCCAAAAGTGTGCACCAACACAACTGTTCAAACTGTAGTTTTTTTTTTTTTTTTTAATTTTTATTTTGTTGTCACTTGATAGTGGTGTGACTGTGAACTTCTCCCAGGAACAGGTGGAATGCCTGCATCCTCCACAGAAGGTTTTGTACAGAGGCTGGATATTGCAGAATTAAAGCAGTCTGGATTTTGTGCATGAGAATACTTTGCTTGCTCTCTCCCTTACTCCTCTTCAGGGTCCTGGGAAAACAAGTGTGCATTCATGTGACCCCTGCATGACAAATCCTGCTTGGTTCATGATATATTAAGAACCTCACTAGTGTATAGAGCTATCATCACAATCGTTCAGATTCATTTCTTCCCATCAGTTTTTTTTAATTTATCTGTTTTATGTATATGAGTACACTGTTGCTGTCTTCAGACACACCAGAAGAAACATACCATCAGATCCCATTACAGATGGTTGTGAGCCATTATGTGGTTGCTGGGAATTGAACTCAGGACCTCTGGAAGAGCAGACAGTGTTCTTAAGCGCTGAGCCATCTCTCCAGCCCTCTTCCCATCAGTTTTAACTGATCTGTGATTGGATGTGGGCTTCCAGTTATGCTAAATGGAAGTGAATCTAAATATTTTCAGGATTGGGGTATGCTCTCTTTATCTACTGAGCACAGTACTGGTAGAAATTCATGTGCTTTCTGAAGAGTCTCCTCATGTGCAGGGCTCACTGATCACCCACATCTGCTCACCTGTGGAGCAGAACAAGCACCCTAGAATATACAGAGACAGGAGACAGTAGCTCAGGATCCAGGTATGTTGGAGGATTGGTGAAGGGATGACAAGGGGTTCCAGTGACTGTGGAAGTGGGGCATGAAATCAGTTTTGCCACATTCTGTTTCACTAGGAATAATTCTGGAGACTTAGACTGAGAAAAATCTCCTCAGGATTAGCCTGTTGTAGAGGTGAGAAGACTTTATACAGAAGAACTGATACAAGGAAGCAATAGACTTTTACTTGACTATGCATGTGAGTGACGCTGTCCTTACTCCATGCACATCACTGAGCAGGTCTACATGCCAATATTAAATGGTTTTCACTTCAGTAATTTTAATGTATTGTAAAATGATGAAAAGTAATACCTCTAGGTGTACTTACTGTTTTGAGATTGGGGGCTTTTGTAGTCTAGCACATTCTCTACCTTTTAGTGTTAATTTCTCCATTCCTGAAAATACTACAAACACAGTTTTGATATTAATCAGGAACTATATTTGCAGACAGTTAAACTCTGTCTCTCCTGTCTTCCCATGGATATCTCCTCTTGTCTGTTGTCATGACAATTCCAAGAGGTTTCCATTGCTGTCATTGTAATACACTGTGAGATCACCTCTAGGTGTGATCCTCTTAGTGTTTTCCAGCTCTGTGCTGCTCCTTGATACTTTCAGGATTGCTTTCTGTAGAATAGCCAAATAAGATTTTACTGCTATCTACAGTCAGGGCATTTAAAGGAAATTCCTTCTTTCGCAGTATCTTGTATCTTTGGATATGAAATCAATTTATAGAAGAAAATGTATATTTTAAAGTCACTTTCTTTTTTAGAGCTGTATTCAGTTTACATTAGTTGCTTTGGGAATATTATTCATTTACACTTCAAATTTACTGAAATAAATGAATTTGTTATTGTTTAGGGTCTTAAGTGTGGACACTTCCTAGGCAGAATTGGAATCTTTATAGAGTATCCTATGCCCTACTGTGAAGATGTTTTTAATATGTACATATTGGCTATTTCAACTGCTGTTGAGCATGATGTGTTCATTTCAGTTGCTTATTATTATTTTATAATTTGCTTCCTTTGTAATTTTTGATAAATTCTATGTTGTTATCTATTATACGATAAATATATAGCTAAGAAAGATACCTTCTGTTTAGGGTGTCTCTTCATACTTTTAATTATTGCTATTCCTTTGGATATTTTACATTTCAGAATGTAAATAAAATATCCAATAAAAAAACTAAAGTTAAAAAAAAAGATTATTCTTCAGTCCAAATCATAGTTGTGCACCGTAGGTGTCAGAGCTGGGTAGGACTATTGGTTGGCTCCCTCCTTTGGGAGCTTGCATATTGTCTTGTGGTACCATGAAAGCGAATCCCCCAGAGACCTTAAGGTCAGATCCATCTCCTGCCTCTGAAATCTCTGTCCGAAGTGCACAGCTTCTTCAATAATAGGGACTCACCTACCTCACAACCATGGGCGACAGCCATAGCCTATAATGTTCTGGGGGTCTCTTGGACAGTTGTGACCAACAACTTCAAAGCAGGACTCTTACCTCTGGTGTTGGTCATTTTGTTAGAAAACTATAGCTCTTGTTAAGAACACCATCAGCCCAGATGAAAATTTTCATTTGCACTTTCAGTGTGTATGCATACACAGAAGTGCGTGTGTCATTTACACTTTCAGTGTGTAATGCATACACAGAAGTGCATGTGTCATTGGCTTTATTGCTGTAGGTATAAAGACTATTTATGACTATTTGAAACATCTTTCCTGGCCCTTCTTCCTAATTACATCTCTTCCGTGTTTTTCATTTCTTTATTCAAATCACATCTTTCACTGTTATTCTTCTCTCTATCACTCCCCCTCACATGCCTCGGTGTTCTTTTTATGTCTTTTTCTTTCCTGGGTTGCTGTATTTACTTTAAGTGTACTCACTTCTGAAAATTTGGAACTAGGAACTTCATATGAGAGTAACATGGCAATGTCTGTCTGTCTGTGACTAGATTATATCATCCATTTACCTGTAAAGCTCATGATTTCAGTTTTCTTTGCACTGGAATAATATTGCATGGTGTATCTGTACCACGTTTTCACTATACATTTATCATTTGGCATGTGCCTAGGTTGTTTGCCTTTTGCAGCTATTTGAAAATGTCCGCAATGAACTTGGGTGAACACATATATGTGTAGTAGAATGCTGAATTCTTTGAGCATATGCCAAGATGTGATATGTGCTAGATTTATTTAACTTGAAGATTAGTTTATTGAATTGAGGATTCTCCATTTTGATTCCCAGACTGGCTACGTGTTTTGTTCCTAGGGTTTTTATTCCATATGATTATGTTTTTATGCTATCTCTGGTTGGATTAATGGTAGTATTCTTTCTTTACTGTGAGAATTAGTGGTTTGCTGTCTTGAGCATGGATGAATACTTCCCACCTCTCGTGTATTCTCTAATCTTCACATGAAATATATTATTTGTCATGTTCTCGTGCATTATTCCTCGGATTCCCCTATGTACATTGTGCGTCTAATTTACTATGTACTTTACCTCTTTAGTGAACTGAGTTGTGCTAGTTCATGACTGTCTTCAAATGTACTTATGTTTCCATCAATTTTTATATATATATTTTTATTGGATATTTTATTTACATTTCAGATGCCAATCCCTTTCCCCATTTCCCTTCCCCAGAAAACCTCTATCCCGTGCCCCCCCTTTCCATTTGGCTTTTATACAATTTTTTAAATGTTAATCAAGGGCTTTGTAAGTATGGTCATGCTCAATCAGAAGTGTAACCTAATACCCAACCTAGCTATGTAAACTATCTTTGACTAGTGGAGACAAGTGAACTTCTGCCTCCATGCCCCCTCTCTCTTTCTCTCTCTTTTTCTCTCTCATTACCGAGGTTCTCATCTACTTCATCTTCTCCTCTCCTTACTCTCCATCAATTTTTTTATTTACTCACCTACATTCAGACTGCCCCTTATCCTTCCTTTCCTCCCAGTCCCTTACAAGTCCCTCTCCCCCTTATCCCTCCTCTTCTCAGAGAAGAGTGGGGACCCCTTAGGTACCAAGCCGCCCTGGGACATACAGTCGCAGTAGGCCTAAGGCATCCTTTCCCACTGAGGCTCAACTGTGCTGTTCATTTAGAAGAGGATTCAGTGGCAATCAACAGGGTCAGAGACAGCCTCCACTACAATTGTTAGGGAGCCCACATGAAGACCAACCTGCACATATACAACAAATCTGTAGAGGGCCTGCGTCCAACCCTCCATGTTCTTTAGTTGGTACTTCAGACTCTCTGAGACCCCATGGGCCCAGGTTGGTTGGTTGACTCTATAGGTCTTCTTGTGGTGTTCTTGACCCTTCTGACTCTCTCAATTTTATCCCACACTCTTACACAAGACTCCCTGTGCATAGCCTGATATCTGACTATTCACTCTTCATCTCTGCAGCTGTTTCCATCCCCTGCTGGGTAAAACCTCTCAAGAGACTTGTGCTAAGCTCCTGTCTGCAAGCATATCAGAGTATCATTAGTAGTGTCAGACATGGCCGGGCGGTGGTGGCGCACGCCTTTAATCCCAGCACTTGGGAGGCAGAGGTAGGCAGATTTCTGAGTTTGAGGCCAGCCTGGTCTACAGAGTGAGTTCCAGGATAACCAGGGCTACACAGAAAAACCCTGTCTCAAAAAAAAAAAAAAACAAACAAACAAACAAACAAAAAATGTAGTGTCAGACATTGGCAAACTTACACAGGATGGAAACCAGTTGTGCCAGTCAATGGTTGGCCATTCTCTCAATCTCAGCTTTCTCTTTATCCCTGCATATCTTGTTGGCAGGATAACTTTTGAGTTGAAGGTTTTAGGGGTAGTTTGATGTTTCCCTTCCTCCACCAGAAGTCTCACCTGTCTATAGGAGGTGGCCACTTCAGTCTGCATATTCCCCACTAGTAGGAATCTGAGCTAGGGCCAATCCTATGGACTTCCCGGAACCTCCTTAGCCCCAAGTCTCAAGTTACTCCCAGAGATACCCCCCATGGTTTGCTGTTGTCACTCACAGCTCTCTCCCATACTCTATCTCCAAACTACTGATCCCATTCCCCTCTTTGCTCCCTCTTCCATGCTGATGTCTCCCTCCATCCACCTCTGAAGACTGTTTTGTTTCCCCTTCTGAATTAAATTCATACATACTCCCTTGGGCCCTGCTTCTTATTTAGTTTCTTTGGGTCTATGAGTTGTAGTATTGTTATCATGTATTTTATGGCTGCTGTTCACTTGTGAGTACATACCATGCATGTCTTTCAGGGTTTGGGTTCCCTGCCTGTGAGAGAGAACATGTCTGTCTTTCTGAGTCTGAGTTCCTCTACTCAGTAAGATCTTTTCTAGGTTCATTCATTTACCTGCAAATCTCATAATTTCAATTTTCTGTACAGCTGAATAATATTACATAGTACATATTGTATAAAAAATATATATTATATATATAATTTTCCCTATCTATTTATCAGATGAAGAATGTTCAGGTTATTTCCCTTTTGTAGCTGTTTTGAATATAGCAGCAATGAACATGGGTGAGTGGAGTAGGATGCTGAATCCTTTCAGCATATACCTGTGCTACCTTGTTCCACCTCTCCTCTCCAGTTGTCCAGAAGCCACTGCCTGACCACACACTGGTACACCACCATTGAGCCACCAGCTAGGAGAGAGCAGGGCGAAGTCAGGATGGGTGGGGTCTGCAGTTTCCCTTTTCCCTCTTGGGCATTAGATGCTGTGGCCAGCCTGGCCAGGAGGGGGGAGCAGAACCAGGAAGAGCAGACAGTTGGGATTTAATGAGGACTGGGGGAGAGGCCTTCTTCCAAATCTTAGTGATACAGCTCCTTTAGGTGAAGGCCTTCTCCAACCATCTCTAATGAGGCAGCTCTCAGAGATGATCTTAACTTGTTCATATTTCTTTATTGGGGCTGGGTTTGAACACATAAACTATTCAGTGTGAATGAAGGGTTATATAGTTTTTAGGGTTTGAATATTCAGGATGGAAAAAAAAGGTGATTTGCTGAAAACTAAAATACTGAGATGCCTCATTAACATGGAGAAATATTCCAGGTGCCGTGCTAGTGATTGACTGGTTGTGACCACTTGGTTGGGGTCTGGGTTATGTGCTCTGAGGCAGGCATAGGAAGAGGGAGAGAGTTAGCCCCACTCCAGTCAGTGTCAGTACGAGATTCTAATCTCAGGTTTTTAGATTTCTGGGGAATAGGCATGCTCCCTCCACCATTCCCTCCCAATTCCTCTGGTAGCATGATCCATGTGTCCCACATATGCCAAGGAGTAGACGACCCATGTGCTAGATTTGTTTAACTTGAGGGTTTATTTATTGAGGATTCTCCATTTTGATTTTCAAAGTGGCTAGATTTTTCTGTTCATGGTGTTTTTATTCCATATGATTGTGGTTTTTTTTTTTTTTTTTTTTTTTTTTTTGGTTGCTGTTTTTTCTGGTTGAATTAATGGTAGCATTCTTCTTTACTGTGAGAATTAGTGGTTTACTGTCTTGAACAGGGATGATTATGTCCTAGTTCTCACGAATCTATCTATTCTTCACATGACATGTATTGTTTGCCGTGTTCTCATGCATAATTTCTGATTCACCTGTGTATATTTTGCCTCGAGTTTATTATGTACTGTGATTCTTTAGTGAAGTTATTGTTTTAATTCATGACTATCTTCAAATACACTTATGTTTCCATCTATTTTAAGAGAGTATTTTTCTTGGTGTGGCCATATTGCTGATGGTGCTTTTCTGGCCAAGACTTTAATGTCATTCCATGTTCTCCTGGCTTTGGTATCATTAACTGGACAGGATACCTGGTGGGATTCTGTTGCTTTAAGGGCCCTTTTCATGTATTTGACATTGTTCTTTAACAACATGTATTATGTTTTGCTTTTCCTTTTTGACTCTTTTAGATGAAAGGTCAGCAAACCAGCTATTCATCCTTACTGAAGACAAATGCAAATAAAAGAAACAGCAAGAAATGACTGATTCTCCTGGAAATATGTCTCAGGTCAGTGGTCCATTATTTCTCTGGAAAATGTTATATTTGAAACCATTGAAATCCTTTTATTTTCGACTGCTGAATTTTTTTCCCTGCATTATATAAAAAAAGTTGCAAACAAATATTGTAACAAAATATTAACATACTGAAATCAACCAACCCAGAGACTATACAGCTGAGTGTGCTTTTATGCAGCTAGAGTAGTCATTGGAAACAGAAGCTCTGGCACCTCAGATGTGCTTTTTTTATGTTTTCACTATCAAGTATACCTTTAGGAGCTGATCTACCACAAAACAACAACAACAACAACAACAACAAAGTGTGGCAGAATTATAACTATGAAAATGATTAGTTTTATATACTTTTTCATAACTGGTAGTCATTAACTGTATTCAGTCCTACTTCATCCCCGTATATTTAACCTTTCATTTTCTCTTTTCTCCATGTTCTACTGGATCTACATGTACATTGTTTCCATAAATAAATGTTATTGCCTATATTCTTTACATGAGGAAAAACTTGGCTCCTTTATTACTGACGATCTATGATATCAACATTGTACATTCTAAGTCTAACCATTTTCCTAGAAATTTTTATGTCTTCACGTCAATAATATTTTAGCTTATATAGATAATATTTATCTGTTGATAGACAATTAAGATTATGCCAAAACTCTTCTGTGGTGAATAAAGTAGCAATAAACATGGGGTATAAATATCTCTAGATAGAGTTAGGTGTGGAGTTCTCTGTTATATTCCCTGGAGTGAAAGAGCTGGGTTTAATGTTCATTGTATATTTAATTTTCAATCATCTCCAAACTGATTTTCACAGTGGCTACATTAATTTGCAACAAAGACAGACAGACACACACACACACACACACACACACACACACACACACACACACAC
>JANHMN010000003.1:15203588-15222073 GCA_030674055.1 Rhabdomys pumilio
ACACACACACACACACACACACACACACACACACACACACACACACGGTGAGTAGGTTTCATTCTGTCCACATCCTCTCTAGTTTTGTTGTCAGACTGGATGATGACAGCCCTTCTCCCTGGGATGAGGCACGACTTCAAAGTAGTTTGAATTTCCTTCTCTGATGGCATCTTAGGGATCATGACCACTTTTTGCAATATGTATTGTCCATTTGTGTTTCTGTCTTCTCAAAGGATCTGTTCAGTACATTTGCCCATTTATTCATTGGCCATTTTATTTTCTTAAAGTTTAATTTCTCTGATTCTTGGTAAATTCAAGGTATGAGCCCCTATCCAGAGTGTCACTGGTACAGATTCTCACCCATTACATGGATGTCTTTGTACCCTGTTAATTGTTTCTTTTATGGACAGAAACTTTATATTTATGTCATACTTGGGGATAGTTTTATTGATGTTCTTTATAGTCATTAAATTCTCACCCGTCCCAGTATCCTGAGATACATTCTCTACATTTCTGTGTTTCTGATCTTCATGAAGATTTTTGATACATTTTAGCATTATCTAAAGGTACAGCTTTTAAAACTACATTTCTTCATCACATATTTTTCTACTGAGGCATGTACACTGTGATCCTGTGGGACATAAACACAGCATCTATAACTGATAAATAACCATGTCTGTGGTGATTTGAATATGCTTGGCTCAGGGAGTGGCACTATTTGGAGGTGTGGCCTTGTTGGAGTAGGTATGGCCTTGTTTGAGGAAGTGTGTCACTGTGAGCATGAGCTCTAAGACCCTCCTCCTACCTGCCTGGGAGCCAGTCTTCTAGTAGCCTTCAAATGAAGTTATAGAACTCTCAGCACCATGCCTGCCTCAACACTGCCATGCTCCCTCCTTGATGATAATGTATTGAACCTCTGAACCTGCAAGCCAGCCCCAATTAAATGTTGTCCTTATAAGCGTTGCCTTGAACTCACAGGAGGAAATACGGAGACAAAGTGTGGAGGAATGACTGAAAGAAAGGCCATCCAGAGACTGCCCCATCTAGGGATCCATCTCATATACAGTCACCAAACCCAGATGCTATTGTGGATGCCAGGAAGTGCTTGCTGACAGGAGCCTGATATGGCTGTCTCCTAAAAGGCTCTGCCAGAGTCTGACAAATACAGAGGTGGATGCTCACAGCCAACCATTGGACTGAGTGTGGGGTCCAGGATGGAGGAGTTGGAGAGGGAGCTGAAGGAGCTGAGGGTATTTTCAGCCCCAAGGAGGGAGCAACAGTGTCAACCGGTCAAACCCCCCAGAACCCCTGGGGACTGGACCACCAACCAAAGTGTACACATTGTAGGACCCATGACTCCAGCTGCATATGTAGCAGAGGATGGCCTTGTTGGACATCAGTGGGAGGAGTGGCCCTTGGGCCTGAGGGTATTCAATGACCCAGTGTAAGGGAATGCCAGGGCAGGAAGACTGGAGTGGGTGGGTGGGTAGGGAAACACCCTCATAGAGGCAGGGGGAGGAAGGGTAGGATGGGGGTTTTTGAAAGGGAGACCTGGAAAGTGGAAAACAATTGGAATATAAATAAAAAAAATCCAATAAAAAAAACTTTAAAATAAAAAAAATTAAAGGTTTTGAAGTATACTAAAAGAGAGAAAGAGAAAGAGAAAGAGAGAGAGAAAGAGAGAGAGAGAGAGAGAGAGAGAGAGAGAGAGAGAGAATTGCCTTGGTCATGGTGTCTGTTCACAGTAGTAAAACTCAAACTAAGACAGTGTCCATACCTTAAATGTGCTTCTTGTTTCATGGATAGGCTTGTGAGACTACTGTGTCATCTTTTTTTTCACAGAATGAGAAATTCTGTGAAACAGAATGTGACTGTAGGGTTGTGTGGTCCTGTGTCTGCTCTGCCACAGGGCTGGGCTCCTTGGGGAGGCAGAATGTGGGGAGTTTGACTGCGCTTACCCCACACCTCACTGGGCAGGTGTTGGGCTATAGGGAAGCTGCAGGACACCGCTCCAGGTATAGGAAAGCACAATCTGAGGCGTGGGACAGCCAGAGCTGGCTCGGAAGCCAGGGCCATCTGATTCTCAGGTGCTTGACTCCATCTCAGAAGAGCTGAGAATGGAGTGAGGGCCCGCTGGCCTGATCTGGTGGAGATGGTTGGGGAGAGCTCTACCTGGTCCCTCAGGGAGAGTCCTTGGCTTCTCATTGGTTGTCTATAGGCTTGAGCTTGGCTTGTTCTTGGTTGCAACCATGTCTGAGAGATCTTCTACAGGAAATTAGATGCAGCTCTCTAGCGTGGCTCCCCACTGCAGATCCCAATGAAAAGAGACAGTTCATGGTTTTAAGGCATTTACTATCATGGTAGAAAGTAGATGGGTCAAACCATATCCCTCTTCTCAGGGTAAGCCTGAGGTTAAATACCTTTTGCAGGGAGGAGTGTCTGGGAAGGAAGGCTTATTGGCTAAGTTGCCAAGCCTTTAGGTACCTCATTAAAATGGAGATCTGTCTACCTACCCTACTGCCCCTTCAGGGTCACCAGGGTTTCCAGCCTTCGATCAACCAGAAGCAAGGCTACCTTTCACGGCCCCACATGTGACTACATTAGAAATCATCTTTTTGAGTAATTATCCTTGCTCCTCTACATTCCTAATTTCCTTAAGTCTCTTTATATCCAGGAAAGCACTCTGTCTGGTATCACGTGGTTGAACTGTACTTTTCTATTTAAGGGTCTGTTGGCATTCAGAGATGTAGCTGTGGAATTTTCCCAAGAGGAGTGGGGAAGCCTGGACTCTGCTCAGAGGGCTTTGTACATTGATGTAATGTTGGAGAATTACAACAACTTGGTCTCTGTGGGTAAGAACATTTTGCTTGTAGAATTTGTATCTCATCCTTTATATGTGCGGATTTAATGGGTTGTAAGCTCTGTTAAGCTGTCTTGAAAACAATCGGAAGTTAAAGACAGTGTGGTAGTAGAAAAGAACTTTTTTTTAAATAGTATTTTAGTTTTTTCTTTCCATCTTTCATTTACAGGTGTCACACAACCTTTGTTTTAGTTCCAAGATGCATTCAGCAACACAGTAGCATGTAATATTTCCACTCATACCTTTGTTTTATCTTTTCTCGTTTTTATTGATTTATTTAATCACCTCATATTCCAATCACAGCGCCTGCTCTCTTTGCAGCATCACCCTCACAAGGCCTCTCCCTGCACCAGCCTTCCTCTTCACCTGTGGGATAGGGGAGGTCCCCCCACACACTGAGTAGCAACCCACCCAGGCACTTTAAGTCACTACAGGAATAGGCGTATCCTCTTCCACTAAGGCCAGACATGGCAGCCCAGTTAGAGAAACAGGATCCATTGGCAGACAATTGAATTAGGTTAAGTCCCTGCTCCAGTTGTTGGGGGAACTCTATAAAGACCAGACTGCACATCTGCTACATATGTGCAGGGGAAGGGGTAGATCCAGCCCTTGTGTACTTTTTGGTTGGTGGTTCAGTCTCTGGGAACCCCTAAGGATACAAGTTAGTTGGCTCTATTAATCTTACTGTGGCATCCCTATATCTTCCAGATTTCTCAATCCTTTCCCAAACTCTTTGACAAGATTTCCTGAGTTTGGTCTAATGTTTGACTATATGTTTTTTCATCTCTTATGGTCAGCTGCTGAGAAGAGTCTCTCAAAGGACAGTAATGCTAGGCTCCTGTCTTTGAATCCAGGATGACAGACTCAAATATATCCTGGGGCTCCAAGGTAGTCGAAGGAGGAAGGCAGGCCTGCAGTGTGTCCCTACAGATCCTTTGAGGACAGTTCATCACATTTCTTACCCCCACCAAACTGGCAGGAGTTACTACTATTCATTTATGTCTGTCTCACCTTTGTATCCAGGTCATCAGTGACAAATATAGCTGTCAACAATGTCTTTACACATTGTATTATTGTGACAAGGCTTTGACCAACAAAGAGGCATCTAAGTCTCACAATGTGGCCCTGTGAAACCACTACCCGTGCAATCATAGTAATAGTTGTTTCCCCTATTCATACACAAATCTCCATGGACACATGGCTGACTGGCACATTGATCAAAATTGAATTCACAGAGGTCTCCAAGGAATCCAAGGAGTCACAGAAGTGAGTTTTAAGAACATCCTGATATGTGGGACCATGTAGACATAGAGTCACCCTCATAGGCTCCCTGAGCCCTCCCCCATTCCAGGTATCATCCTAGAGATGTTCCCCTCAGCTCCCTTCCCAACCTGGGTCTGGGTTATTTCACTCGGGATGATATTTTCCAGTTCCATCCATTTGCCTCAAAATTTCATGATGTCCTTGTTTTTAATCGCTGAATCGTATTCCATTGTATAAATGAAACACATTTCTGTATCCATTCTTCAGGTTGTTTCCAGTTTCTGGCTACTACAAATAAAGCTTCTATGAACATAGTGTCCTTATGAAATGTTGGAGCATCTTGTTATGTGCCCAGGAACAGTATAGCTGATTCTTGGGAAGAACTATACACAGTTTTCAGAGAAGCCCTCAAATTAATTTCCAGAGTGGTTGTTCAAGTTTGCACTCCCCCCAGCTATGGAGGAGTGTCCCCTTGCTCCACATCCTCTCCAGCATGAGCTGTCACTTGAGTTTTTAATCATAGCCATTCTGATGGATATAAGATGGAACCTCAGAGTTTCGATTTGCATTTCCCTGATCACTAAGGTCTTTGACCATTTCATTAAGTGCTTCTTGAACATTCAAGATTCTTCCGATGAGAATTCTCTGTTTAGTTCTGTACCCCATTTTTTAATTGGGTTGTTTGGGTTGTTGGTGTCTGATTTCTTGAATTCTTTGTAAATTTTGTATATTATCTCTTGGTGACATATAGGGTTGGTGAAGATCTGTAGGCTGCCAATTTGTGGAATTAACAGTGTCCTTTGCCTCACAGAAGCTTTGCAGTTTTATAAAGTCCCATTTAGCAATTGCTGGTCTTAGGGCCTGAACCATTGTTTTCTGTTCAGGAAATTGTCTCATGTAAAAATGCTTTCAAGACTATTCTCCATTCTCTCTTCTATCAGATTTAGTGTATCCAGTTTTATATTGAGGTCGTTGACATTTTTTCTTCTATTAGATTTAGTGTATCCAGTTTTATATTGAGGTCTTTGATCCACTTGGACTTGTTTTGTGTGGGGTGGTATATATAGATCTATTTTCATTCCTCTACATGCAGATATCCAGTTAGCCCAGCACCATTTGTTGAGATGCTTTTCTTTTTCCATTGTACTGTTTTGACTTCTTTGGCCATTCTCAAAATGTTAGTCCTACTGATCTGTGAACATGGGTGATTATTCCATCTTCGGATATTTTCCTCAATTTCTTTTTTCCAAGACTTAAAGTGCTTGGTTATTAAAGTTGCATAAAGATATTTTATATTATTTGTGGTTTTTTTGAAGAGTGTTATTTCCCTAATTTTTTCTTAGCTGGTATATAGCTTATGTAAGGACAAGCTACTAATTTTTTTGAGTTTATTTTGTATCCAGCTACATTGCTGAGAGTGCTTATTGGCTGTAAGAGTTCTCTGGTAGAATTTTGGGGGGTCACTTATTTGTGTAAAGAAGGGCTACTGATTTCTTAAGTTAATTTTCTATCCAGCAACTTTGCTGAAGGTGTTTATCAGCTGTAGGAGTTCTCTTGTAGAATTTTTGGAATCGCTTATGTATGCAATCATATTGTTTATGAGTAGTGGTACTTTGACTTCTTCCTTTCCAATTTATATTCTGTTGATCTCCTGTCATCTAATTGTTTTAGCTAGAAGTTCATTTACTATATTGAATACCTAGGAAGAAAGTGGGTAGCCTTGTTTTGTCCCTGTTTTTAGTGGGATTGCTTCAAGTTTCCATTTAATTTGATGTTGGCTATTGGTTTGTTGTATATTGCTTTTATTGTGTTTGGGTATTTTCCTTGGATCCCTGTTCTCTCCAAGACTTTACATGAAGGGGTATTGGATTTTGTTGAAGGGTTTTTCAGCATCTAATGAGGTAATCATGTAGTTTTTTTTTTTTTATTTTGGCTTGTTTATATAGTGGATTGTGTTGATAGATTTTCATATATTGAAGCATCTCTGCATCCCTGGGATGAAGCCTACCTGATCATGGTGAAGATGTTTTTTATGTGTTCTTCGATTTCATATATGAACATTTTATCGAGTATTTTTGTGTCTATGTTCATAAGTAAAATTGGTCTGAAGTTCTCTTTCTTTGTTGGGTCTTTCTGTGGTCTAAGTATCAGAATAAGTGTGGCTTCATAGAATGAATTGGGTAATGTTCTTTCTGTTTAT
The DNA here is from genome assembly GCA_030674055.1 of Rhabdomys pumilio. Taxonomy (NCBI): domain Eukaryota; kingdom Metazoa; phylum Chordata; class Mammalia; order Rodentia; family Muridae; genus Rhabdomys; species Rhabdomys pumilio. The sequence continues at coordinate 15,209,912 of JANHMN010000003.1, forward strand.
ATTTTGTGGAATAGTTGGAGGAGTTCTGGTAGAATTCTACTCTAAAATCATCTGATCTTAGGCATTTGTTTGTTTGTTTGTTTGTTTGTTGAGTGGGCAGAATTTTAACGACTGCTTCTGTTTCCTTAGGAGTTATAGGACTGTTTAGATGGTTTACTTGATATTCATTTAACTTTGATAAGTGGTATCAGTATAGAAAATAATCAATTTTATTTAAATTTTCCAGTTTTCTGGAGTACAGGCTTTTGAAGTATGACCTGATGATTTTTTTTAATTTCTTCAATTTCTGTTATGTCTTCTTTTTCTTTTCTGATTTTTCTTAGTTTGAATACTGTCTCTCTGCCTTTTAGTTACATTAGCTAGGAGTTTGTCTATCTTGTTGATTTTCTCAAAGAACCATCTCTTAGCTTTGTTGATTCTGTGTATAGTTCTCTTTGTTTCTAATTGGTTGATTTCAGGCCTGAGTTTGACTGTTTCTTTGTTCTAGAGCATTCAGGTGAGCTTTTAAGTTGTTAGTAGATATCTCCACTTTCTTTGTGAAGGCACTTAGTGCTGTGAATTTTCCTCTTAGCACTGCTTTTACTGTGTCCCATAAGTTTGGATATGTCGTACCTTTTATTATTTATTTATTTTTATTATTATTTTATTGGTTTTTATTATTTTATTTATTCTATCATCTTAATAAGATTGGACTTAAGGTCATCTTTTTTGTGCTTTGGCTGTGTTAGGGTTTACAGGGCTACATAGCAGGATAGCTGGGATCCGATGGTGCCATATTGTTCTGGCTCTTGTTGATTGTGATCTTATGCTGTCCTTTCACCATCTGGTTTTTCCTGGTGTTGACTAGATGATCCTGATACCATCAAAACTTCTTGGGAAGGTAGGGAGGCCTTGGGCCAGGCAGTGGAGGTCAAAGGGCAGTGCACAGTTTGCCTATGCAGGTCAACTCAACTGCCAAGGAATTGGTGGAAGAGGGTTCAAAGCTGGTTGTTCCAGAGTTCCCAGCACACCACCACAGGGAAACTGGAGGCTCTTGGGGTCCCACAAGGCTCCATTGTACAGTAGGGTGAGCCCACAGCCAGACAATGGAAGTCAGGAGAGCATGTACCTGTCGGCAATTCATCTGTACTGGCTGTGCCTCAGGCGGACCCAACACATTTTTTTTCTTTTCATACAGTGTATCTTCACTATAGCTACCCACCGTCTACAGTTTTTTTTTAAAATAATTCCTGTCTCAATGCTCTAGAGCCTTGGATACCTGGGAGAATGCTTGTTTTCTGTCCATTATTTTAAAAATCTCATACTTATTTTAGGAGAAAAAAAAAACCTTCATGCTTTTAAGTAACTTATAATCTTAGAAGGAATTGTGTCTTCCAAACAGTACTCACTCTCTTCTTTTTTCATTATTAAGTGCAAATGCTGTGAACCTGGAAATGAATTAAACTCTACATCATTCTCATCTGAGAAAAAACTATTTAAACATAGAGACATGTATTCTATATATAGTCAGTTAATGATCCCTGTCTCAGAGCTAATTACTAATTCCTCAATTATAGATTTAATCTTCATTGAATGCTGTCACTGGTTTTATGAGAATGCATATAATTATGATGAAAGAAAAGGATAGAAAACTAGGAGCTTTATTCCAAACTATTGCTGTTTGACTTATCTTAATAGAAAACATAGGCACAGAGTCATTTACCAAATGTTTAATTTTGGAACAGGCCCTATTAATTTGAACTATTCTTATTTTCCAGAGAATTATCGCATACGTGATACTGTTCATGAACATGTGAATACAGAAAAAGAGTCTTGTCAGTATAATGAGCTTGGCAAAATTCTTCATGAACACTTCAAATGTGCACTTTATAAAACTAGTATAACTACAGAAACCTCTAAAAACTCCAGATGCTATAATGACAGGGATGTGTCTAATGACTCATCAAACCCAGATCAACATAAAAGCACGCACACTGTAGAAGAACCTTGCAAATCTAAAAACTGTGAGAAGTTTTTCAATTTGTGTTCCATCATTAGTCAAGATCAGAGACTCTACACTGCAAAGAAAGAACACAGACAAGAAGAATATGATGATTATTTCAGCTCTACATATAGTCTCATGCAACAAACAAACTACATTGGAGAGAAACCACACCAGTGTGGGACATGTGGGAAATGCTTCAGTACCTCCTCAAATCTCATTGTACACCAGAGAATTCATACTGGCGAAAAACCCTACAAGTGCAACCTTTGTGACAAATCTTTTTCCCAGAGCACAACTCTTAAAACACATCAAAGACTTCATACTGGGGAAAAACCTTATAAATGCAGAGAATGTGGAATGTCATTTCCTTACTTGTCATCTCTAAAAGTCCATCAGAATTTGCATCCTGGAGTGAAGCCATACAAGTGTAAAGAATGTAGCAAATCTTTTACTACAAAGTCAACTCTTATAAAACATCAGAGAAATCATACTGGAGAGAAACCCTACATGTGCAATGTTTGTGACAGATCCTTTAGACAATGTGCAAATCTTAAAACACACCAAAGGCTTCATACAGGAGAGAAACCTTACAAGTGCGGAGAATGTGGAAAGTCATTTACTCAGTCCTCATCCCTTAAAAAACATCAGAATTTGCATACTGGAAAGAAACCTTACACATGTGAGGAATGTGACAAATCGTTTACTGAGAAGTCAACTCTTACAACGCATAAAAGAATTCACACTGGAAAAAAACCCTACAAGTGCAACATGTGTGACAAATCTTTTAACAGTTGTACAAATCTTAAAACGCATCAAACACTTCATACTGGGGAGAAACCTTACAAGTGCAAGGAGTGTGGAAAGTCATTTCCTTACATGTCATCCCTTAAAATCCATCAGAATTTGCATCCCGGAGCGAAGCCTTATAAATGTAAGGAATGTGACAAATCCTTTACTCTGAAGTCAAGTCTTAGAACACATCAGATAATTCATACCGGAGAGAAACCCTACAAGTGCAATGTTTGTGGAAAATCTTTTAACCAATGTACAAATCTTAAAACACATCAAAGACTTCATACTGGGGAGAAGCCTTACAAATGCAGAGAATGTGGAAAGTCATTTCATTACTGGTCATCCCTTAAGAGCCATCAGAATTTGCATACTGGAGAGAAGCCTTATAAATGTAAGGAGTGTGACAGATCCTTTACTGAGAAGTCAACTCTTACAAAACACCAGAGAATTCACACAGGAAAGAAGCTCTACAAGTGCAAGGCTTGTGACAAATCCTTCACCTGGCGTGCATCTCTTAAAACACATACAAAGTTCCATACGGGGGAGAGACCTTACAAATGCAGAGAATGTGGAAAGTCGTTTCCTCGGTTGTCAGCACTTAAAAGACATCAGAAAATTCATGAAGACAAGGGACATACTGGGAAGAAGCTTTACAAGTGCAATGACTGTGACAGGTCCTATACCTACCATTCGTCATTTAGAAGGCATCAGAAAATTCATTCTCCATAGAAATCATACAAATGCATAGAATGTGGTAAGTCCTATATTGAACTGTCACATCTCAAAATACATTACAAAAACCAGACTGGAAGGAAACCATACAAGTGCATGGACTATAACAAATCATTAACCAATCACTCATATTTTAAAAGATATTAGTGTTCATACTGACCAGAGAGAGACCTTATAGATGTAAGACATGTAATAAATCTTTTTATAAGTGCTCTACTCTTAGAGAACGTCATAAAATCATACTGGGAAGAAAAATACCAATTTAAATACTGAGACATAGCATTTATCTTGTATTCTCTACTTACAAGCCACACACTATACATAATGTAAACATAATGATAAGAAATTTGTGAAATCCTTAAAATAGTTTAAATCATAGAAGGGTATCATAGAGTTATATTTAAATAAAATTCTGCAAATGTGTCTGTGAAGAGCTGTGGGTTTTTTTTTCTTTAATGTGTTTAGTTATTTTGACTGTATGTATGTCTGTACACACGGAAGCCAGAAGCTGGAGTTATAGGCAATTGTGAGCTGCTATTTATATGTTGAATATTGAAGTCCTATTTCCTGGAAGAGGAACCATTCACTGCTCTTGACTGCTAAGCCATTTCTCCAGCCCCTGGGAAAAGCTATAACATTTATCTTCAATATCCAAAAATTCAAAGCATGCCAAGTGTGGTGGTGCTCACCTTTAATCCTAGCACTCATGTTGCGTGTAATTTTAAAAACACTTCCTCCTTCCTGGGATCACCCCCCACCCCAACCCAGGAAAGCTAGGGGCTGCTGTCTGAGTTCCACCAGCTCCCCCTTGGCTTCTCTTTGTTCCTCCCAGCCAGCTTTGCCAAGCCACCAGCTACCGTCTGCTTTTGCCCAAGGATGAAAAACACTTCAGAAAGCTTTATTATTTTAGAACTTGTCAGAGAACACGGCAAAGAATCTCCAGCCCTAATCTTATCAGCTAGCAGCTAGCTCCTCCCTCCAACCCCCACCTCCTTGGCCCTGCCTGCACGCCATCACTGAGTGGGTGTTGGGCCATAGGGAAGCCACAGGACACCGGGACACCGCTCCAGGGTTGGGGAAAAGCAGTCTGAAGTGCCAAACAGCCTGCTAGCTTGGAGGTACTTGGAGCCTATGAAGAGGCCAGGGCCATCGGTTCTCAGGCTCTCGGACATCCAGGCACTACTGGAAGCTGCAAAAAAACTGAGCATGAAGTGGGGGCCATCCGGCTGGATCTAGCCCGGGGCCAGGGGAAAAATGGTGGTAAAATGGTGGTGCTCTGGCTGGTACTGCAAGGAGAGTCCTTGGCTTGACTGCAGTGGCATTCTTGGGCTTGGTGGCGGTTGTGTCTGGGAGTGCAGAGAGGCCCTCTACAGGAGATTAGACATTAGCTCTGAAGGCAAAGGCCATCTCCATGGCTCCCCACAGCGGATATTGGATCCTGGATCCTGAAGAAAAGAGGCAGTTCTTGGTTTTAAGGCATTTATCGTCATGGCGGAAAGTGGATATTTAAAACCATACCCCACTTCTCAGGGTGTGCCTGAGATTAAATACCTTTTGCAGGGAGGAGTGTCTGGGAAGAAAAGCTTATTGGCTAAGCCATCCAGGCCTCATTAGCATGGAGGTCTATCTTGAGCAGCAGTGAGGATCGTTTTTCTTATCTACATGTAGGGGGCTTGGGGCATTGCCCTTACATGACTGATGACTACAAATCTATGGGAGGCTATAGCTAATGACAGGCTGGTGCCTGGGAGCAGGCAGAGCTCCTATCATCCCTTCAGGGTCTACAGGGATTCTAACCTTAGCTCAACCGAGGACCAGGCCCACTTACAGTCCACTGCCCCACAATTATTGTCTCATGGATAAAGGCCTTTCTGTTGTTGTTTGGCTAAACAGACACAATGTGCTTATCAAATTGTTTTCTTAATATCCGGCATCGATGCCCACAGTTTAGCAATGCCAGTTTTGGCCAGAGAAGCTTTTAAAAGTTAGTAGTTGTTACCAAAACAACTTGTAAGTGATCCAAGTACCAAGAGTAAGAATATATTGAAAGATCTGCCCCTTTATCACCATCTTCAAGTCACAGGAAACACTGAAAAAGAGGAGGCTGGAAAGATGGGAATCAAAGGAAAGGTGGTGTCTTCTAAGGTGTGGCATAGCTATTATATTCTTGAGCTCTAGCCACTGAGATTACCTGCAGAGAACCTGGACAAGACTGGACCTGTGAACATTTATCATGGAGCAGGAATGCATCACAGAGCATCTCCCTGAGGATTTATAGTCAGGGAGTGGCTCACAAGGCTCGACACCTTTGTTGAGGGTCTATAAGCAGTAGTAGTTGCAGGGAATGATAGTGATGGTTTTACTTTTTTCAGCATTGTAGCCACTGGTAAGATGTCTATGTTTGTATAAGTAGCCATAATGTAATTCACACATACACACACACACACACACACACACACACACACACACACACAAATAAAAGGGGAACTGCTAGTTGGGACAATCTTGGATCCCCAATAAATAAACACACACATACACACACACCAGTTATTCTCAAAATGCCTTGGCTAACAATGACTGGGCATACCTACTTCTCCCCCTGCTACTCCAGGCCCAGTCAAGGAAATGGCCAAAGGCCACTTACCCAAGTTCTTACATATCTGGTGCCTCCAAGGATGGTCATAAAACCCTTTCCTGTGTCTCTCTCCTACATGCCTATGGGAACCTGGAGGTCTCGCCTCTTCTCCCCAGCCATTGACTGACATCTTTATTGATGGATCAAGAACCAGTTGGGGAACAGGACCTTTGGTGTCAGTACTCACAGATCCCTGATCAAATCAAAATATTAGACTTGCCCGTTACAGTAAGAGACCGGGATTTGATGCTGCAAACTATCTCTTCAGTATGAGAATTTCTACTGACAATGGAGAATGAAAGAGTGTAAAGGGATAAGGAACAAAAGCCCTTACTCCTTTGTTTGCCTCTATTTAGGGTTTAAGTCACAAAAGTGCCTTTACCTCTACAAACAGGAGGAGATGTTTGCCTGGAGAAAACACAGAATCTATGTGATTCGTTCTCATTCCTTTGCTATCCCTTTTCACATGTCTGCTTTTCTCTCCTCACTTTCTGAAATTCACAATTTGTTTTTGGAAATGCTCTGTAAGCCAGAATTTTAAGATAGATTTGTGAGAAGTATTCATCTGCTGAGTACCTCCCATGTGAAGAAACACATGTAACAAAACTTCAACTTTTGACTTAATCTTTCTCATTATCAGGGACCCAAGCAAGCAAAACCAAGATAGTTAGAAAGATTTATTTTCTTCTTTATAATTCATAGTAGTATTGTGCAAACGTAGGAGAAAGATGAAATATAAAACATTCTGATAAGAGATTTGAAATTCTTAGAAGTATTCGACCTGAAATGGGACATTTATATCATATTCTTCCCAAGGATCAGGGACCATTGCAGAAGAAGGAGTAGAAAGATCCACTGGATGACTGACAAGGAAAGCATTTTGAGGACCTGACAGAGAAGCTACACATGTGAACACACTGCAGTTCTGGTAGCATGTACAAACCTTGTACAAGATCAAGACTGACAAAATCCCAGCTTAGTGGCAGGGAGGATGACTGAGATGGAGTGGACACCCCTAGTTGTGGAACTATTGGCAATTGACATCTACAGGGGGAAGAAAGGAAGAGCCTGTTTTCTTAAAGAATATGACCTCTGGTCATGCTTCAGGACAGGCTCTATACCCACAAGAAATTGGGTACAGATTTAACTATATTGGTTTAAAAAAAGAGAGAACATAAAGTTGGGAAGGTAGGAGCAGATCTTGGAGCAGTTTGAAGAAGGAAGATGAATATCATTCAAATGAATTATACAACATTCTCAAAGGAATAATGAAATTACTATTAGAAATAGAAAAAATGGCCAGCGGTGGTGGTGCAGCCTTTAATCCAGCACTTGGGAGGCAGAGGCAGGCGGATTTCTGAGTTTGAGGCCAGCCTGGTCTACAGAGTGAGTTCCAGGACAGCCCGGGCTACACAGAGAAACCCCCTCCTCAGGAAAACAAAAAAAAAAAAAAAATTAGAAAAAAGCTCTAAAACTGTTAAAGGAGGAGAGGAAAACACTTCAAGATATAGATTTAGATAAGCACTTTCTGAAAAGGACTTCAATGATCAGACAGTAAAGCCAAGACTGAAAAATGAGCTTGCACAAAGTTCAAATTTTCTCCAAAGAAAAATTAATGATGAATCTACAAAATAAGAGAAAAAATGTTTGTTAGCTGCACACCTAACAGAGTACTAAAATCAGCAAACACAAATGGAAGTCTCTTCAGTAGCACATCTAACCTCTCTACTTACCCAGATCTTCCACATTTTCCTTCAGGGACTAGCCAGGTTGAGTCTCCCTGACCTCCCATATATGCTTTCTCCTAAAACCGCCAGAGACTGAACTTAATTATTAGCTTGTCCTATGATGGCTCCTGACATAAAACCACCAAATCTAGCCTGGGTCTCACATTAATATACCAGCCCAGTCTATGCACCAAGGCTGCACTGCTACCAACTTCTAAGGCTTCCTCTAGTGTTCCACCAAGATTTGTTCTAACTGCCACTACCACAGGTCTCTTTTGTGCCTCATCCAATCTTTACACCAAGCCAGACCTCTCATCTCCTTCTTTAGGGTTCAGCCCAGTGGGTTTCTTTGACCTCCCCATTCATTCCTTATCCCCAATTCACCATATCTAGCTTGGGTCCCACATGACAATTTGCCTACATATGCCTTATCCCATAGCCCATTCCCCATGCCATATCCAACATCTCTACTCAGCCAGATCTACCTCCACACATCAGGCTTGAACCAGGAGGCACATGTGTGCACCATCTCAGTCCCCTCTGTACAGCTGACTTCATTCCACTCAAGCCAGTTCCAGCCTCTAGGCACACAGACTGCCCATTCATCCTCTCCAGCCCTAATCTGCTCAGCAATATCAGACATAAAACTAGCAAAACAAGGCCACATGCCTAGCTCTCATCATGAAATTACCAGCAATATGAAAGATCAAGCCAAACAATATGAAAATTTAGATCTTCTCTCTAATATCTAAGACTCTTGAAGAAATGTTTGTCAATGAAAATTACCTATGTGAACAAACAATTTAAAAGAACAATCATAAACTTCAAAGAACTGAAGGACTTTAAGAAATAGACAAAAAATCTGCTCAATGAAGAGATAACAAAAGCAAATGCCTAAGTGGTGCTACACACACACACACACACACACACACACACACACACACACTACAAACATAATACTAATGGAAATGATTCAGACAATACAATCCAGGACTTGAGAATGGAATTTTATAAGGAGAGAGAACATTGAAGAGGACTCAAGTTTAAATGAAGATGAACTTAAACCCCACCTCCAAAAACACCCAGAAAACTCGAAGGAGATGCTTACAAGTAGAACGAATCATGCTGAAGACATAATATTAGGACTCAAAGATAAAATAGAGGCTCCTAAAGAAATAAGGAATATGAGAAACAAAAAACACACAGGAAATATAGTACACCATGAAACACCAATGCTTCAAACTATTGCTATAGATGATGGAAAAAAAAAAACTCAGGCCAATATAATAAACCAGATCTACAAAATCATAGCAGAAAACTTCCTGAAACTCAGGAAAGACTTACTTGTAGAGAAAGAAGAAGCACAGAGTATACCAAATAGACAAGACCAGAAGAGAAAATCCTCATGGAATATCACAGTTAAAACCCTAAGTATAAATAACAAAGAAAGTATATCAAAAGCTTCAAAAGAAAAAAACACAAGAGACATTATAAAAAAATAACAAAATGATGACTGCAATTAATACATACATTTCAACAATAAGCTTAAATATCAATTATCTCAGTTATTTAATCAAAAGACTCAGGCTGACTGAGGGATCAAAAAATTCATCTATCTGTTTTCTAAAACACATATTAGTCTTAGAGATGATGCAGTGCCATAGAATAAAAGGATGAACTCTAGAGAATAAAACAATAAACTTTTTAGAGTTCTAAATGAACTTTAGTCAAATGAGACCAAGTAGCAAACAGCAATTAGAATCCTTACATGGACTAAAATAGACTTGAAAATGAAATTAATCAGAAGAGATATAGAGGGACATTTCATTTTAATCAATAGAACAGGTAACCAAAAAGGCATTACTAGTCTAAATATATATGCATCAAACTTAGGGGGTGGAGCATTCAATATCATTAAAAACTTACTACTCATTTTAAAGAAACAGATTAACATCAATCCATTAGTAGTAGGTAATTTCAATATCCCACTTTCTCAAATAGATAGGTCATCTAGATGAAGAAATAATCATCAAAATTATTTATATCAAATAGACATAATAGTTAACTATATAATATTTCATCCAAATGCCAAAGAATATACATTCTACTAGGCAGCACACAAAAGCTTTTCTAATATAGACTAATTTTTAAATTATTTTATTGAGTATTATATTTACATTTCAGATTTTATCCCCTTATCCCACTTCCCTTCAACACCCAGAAACCTCCTATCCCACCCCCCCTCCTCATGCTTCTATGAAGCTGTGCCCCTACCTAGTCCCCGCCCACACTCCCCTCCTCACATTCCCCCCCACTCTGTGTTCGTCCTTTATGGGACCAAGAATCTCCTCTCCCACCTATGCCTGACAAGGCCATCCTCCCCTACATATACAACTGGAGTCATGGATCCCTCCCTATGTGCTCCCAGGCTGGTGGTTTAGACCATGGGGAGCTGTGGTAGATTGGTATTGTTGCTCTTCTCATGGGGTCACAAACCCTTTCTGCTCCTTCAGTCTTCTCTCTAACTTCTCCATTGGGAAACCCTTGATCAGATCAGTGGTGAGCTGTGAGCATCATCCTCTGAATGTGTCAGTCTTTGGCAGACCTCTAAGGAGACAGCTATATCACATTCTTGACAGCATGCACTTCCAGCCATCTACATCAGTGTCTAGCTTAGGTGACTGTACATGGGATGGATACCCAGGTGGAATGGTTTCCAGATGGCCCCTCCTTCAGTTTCTATCCCATGTTTTGTTTCCATATTTGCTCCCTTGAGTATTTTTGTTACTCCTCTAAGTAGGATTGAGGCATCCCCACTTGGTCTTCCTTCTTCATGAGCTTCATGTGGTCTGTGAGTTGAGTCTTTGCTATTCCAAGCTTTTGGGCTCATCCACTTATCAGTGAGTAAATACCATGTGTGTTCTTTTGTGATTAGGTTAACTCACTCAGGATGATAATTTCTAGTTCCACCCATTTACCTAAGAATTTCTCGAATTCATTATTTTGAATAGCTGAGTAATACTCCGTTGTGTAAATGTACCACAATTTTGTATCCATTCCTCTGTTGAGGGACATCTGGGTTCTTTCCAGCTTCTGGCTATTATAAATAAGGCTGCTATGAACATAGTGGAGCATATGTCCTTGTTATATGTTGGAGAATCTTCTGGGTATATGCCTAGGAGTGGTATAGCTGGATCCTCAGGTAATGCTATGTCCAGTTTTCTGAGGAACCGCCAGACTGATTTCCAGAGTGGTTGTACCAGCTTGCAATCCCACCAACAATGGAGGAGTGTTCCTCTTTCCCTTACTGCTTTTAGTATTTTTTCTTTGTTTTATACATTTGATGTTTTAATTATTATGTGGAGGGAGGTATTTCTTTTCTGGTCTAAACTATTTGGAGTTCTGTAGGCTTCTTGTATATTTATGGACATCTCTTTCTGTAGGTTAGGAAAGTTTTCCTCTATAATTTTGTTGAAGATATTTACTGGTCCTTTAAGTTGGGAGTCTTCACCCTCATCTATACCTATTATTCTTAAGTTTGCCCTTCTTATTGTGTCTTGGATTTCCTGTATGTTTTGGGTTAGTATCTTTTTGTATTTTGCATTTTCTTTTACAGTTATGTCAATGTTTTCCATGGTATCTTCTGCACATGAGATTCTCTCTTCTATATCTTGTATTCTGTTGGTGATATTTGTGTCTATGACTCCTGATCTTTTTTTTAGGTTTTCTATTTCCAGGGTAGTCTCCCTTTGTGATTTCTTTATTGTTTCTACTTCCATTTTTAGATCTTTGATGGTTTTGTTTGATTCCTTCACCTGTTTGGTTGTGTTTTCTTGCAATTCATTAAAGGATTTGGGTGTCTGCTGGAATCTGAGTGCTTCCCACACTCAGCTATGGGCATAGGGCAGTGTGTGGGTCTTCTTACCTACCGCTCTGGGTTTAGTGGACCCTCTAGGATGTCTCAGGAGGAATCCCGTGTCCACACAGGAGCAGATAGGGCTGGGGTCTGCACCAGGCCTCAGATCCAGGAGAGGGGCGGAAGCTAATATAGACTCATAATGTAACAGAATACCAATCTTTGCACATTTAAAATAACATTGAAATTAATAGTGAAAAAATTCAGAACAATAAAAGAACTTCTGGGTGAACCATCATTCCTGACCTCAAGCTGTAGAATAGTACAAAGCAATAGTGACTAAAAACTTCATAGTATTGGTACAGAGACAGAAAAGTCAATCAATGGATTGAACTGAACTGAACTGAACTGAACTGAACTGAACTGAACTGAACTG